>JAHHUM010000022.1:509452-916464 GCA_036173005.1 Crenichthys baileyi
TTTGGGTTCATAAAGAACTACGCAAGGACACGCCATCTGCTGCCGGGTCGACATCCGGGCCCAAAAAGGATTGGATGAAAAGCTACGCCAAACACATGTCTTAAAGGCCTCAGTGTAGCGTCTCTATTAAACTCTGCTAGGGCTTGGTTTTAAAAAAAAAAAACAGTGAAATTTTCAAATGACCAGTGTGTAAAACTTAATAAAAAAAATGTAAAACCCTGTAAAATTTTTCTTTCATGAGCGGGCAGTTTGAAAAAATAAAGTTCGGGTGTTTTGGGCCCCATACCCCCACACATATAAAGCTGTACCCCCGCACCGACCTCTGCTGGCATGCCAACGAATAATCCTTCTTTTAAGAAGTCAAACTTCCAGAGGAGGGGAAGACTGCAGCAATCAAAAAGAACGGGATCATCTTCATTTGTTCAAAAGAAGGGCCGTCTACACGAGATGGCGTGCCCTGCAAAAAGACCTGCGCGACTACATTTTCCCTTTCGCCCCCCCCCCCCCCCCCCACCTTCAAGAAAAAAGTAGGATGAAACCCAGTTTTGATTTTGCCAGCAGGTATTTTTCCACTTGCCCTTTTTTTTTTATAAATATGAAATAAGACTGCTTTAACGATACCCCTTTTGTTTAATCTAATCCCTGTTTTTTTTTGTCCTCGTCTCATCGGGTTCACTTCCCCTCAAACCCACGTACCGGCCAATGTTTTCCGCACCACGGAAATGTGAATTTTTTGGTGTCTCTTGTGAAGGCCTGCGAAACAGGTGAATTTCCTTATTGATAAGGCTGTCATCAGAGAAGGGGGGGAATGGGGTAATATCTCCACACTACATTCCATTTCCCTGATTGTGGCCCCCCAAATTGTCGCGGACTGTGGTTTTGGGTTTATCAAACAGCATACAAGGACCGGGTCAGCACATTGGCAGGTATCCCCAAAAGTAATCTATTCCCCCATCTGATGAAAATCAAAGAAAGTCAGTCTATGCATGAAAACTAAAATGCTTTTTTTCTATATGGTCCTTTGTGTAAGGCAGTGGAAAAAAAGCTCCCCAGAAAGTCCCCTCAAAATCCCACATAGTCAGACGGGAAAAGATGGCATGGTTTAGTCAACGTTTGACTGGGGCATCCCCGAGTCCCTACTTCTAAAACCCCCACTGTCAAAGTTACCAGCACTTCGGGTATCTATTATGCAGACTTTTACAAGCTGTTTTTGTCAAAAACAAAGAGACATGCAATATTTTGTCAATCTAAGCTTTTTTGTCACATTCTGCCGCGTTGGTCAGGGGGGAATATGTTTAACATTATTTGGTGTCGGGTGCGGGGTCATGCGAGAAAGCTACCATTCAAAATTTAACTGCTTTTAAGGGGTTATCATGCATTCTGCCCCAATCTGCCTTTTAAAAATTTTTTGGATCTTTTTGGGGCCCCAAAGGTGAAAATGAGTTTGTCACCTTTGCTTTTTGTTAACAAAAGAAAAATTGGCAAAAGTTGCAGACACAAATTGACTTGGATTGAAGTCTATAATTTTATTTTCTGAGACCCTTTCCCCAAAGAAACAGTATGTGTCTCTACATGAGTACTAACACTTTACCCAATAAATTATAAAAAAATGAGTGAATTGTAAAAAAACGACTAAAGCAAAAATGAAAAGTTTTTTAAAAGTTGATGTCTCCAGGAGTAAAACAGTGGGACAGTTTCCAAGGAAATGCAGTCTTTTTTAAACCCTGAATTTTTTTCTTCTATAGGGGAAGTCGCAGAAATAACACAAAATTTTGCGATAATCATGGGGATGTATGAAAACATTATGTGCTAGACCAAAGACCAAAGGTTCTGACTAACTTATGAACCTCACTTACCTGACAATGATAACATGACATTCGTGGCGGAGCAGAACACCTTCAGAGTGGCCCACTAACCCCCTTTATTGCCTTGGTGAATAAAAAAGAATTGAAGCGTTCAAAACAGACCTATGGAAAAAAAAAGGGTTATGGGGAAACAATGTGTTTTTTAAGAATTAAAGGAAAATTTTATATTCACATTTTTACAAATAAAATTCTCTGTCGAGAAGTAATCAGTAGTGTGTAAATGTGTGTGAATGGGAATACGTTTCATTGTAGAGTTTTTTGGGGGACCTTAAAAGCACTAAAAAAGGTCTGATGTTCTGATAATCATTGCCAAACTTCTATCTAAATACTTTTTCCCAAATTTTTCCCAAAATCATATAAAAAGCAACGGTTCTCCCTGTATTGAAAGGGAGTTTAAAAAAAAATTAAAAAGGGAAGACTCACCCCCCACGCCTCCCCCCAATACTGCCCAATCAACGGAAAGGGCCCACTCCTCCTCAGCCAATCATCTCCCAGGGCATCACTTTTAAAAGACCCTCTGCAGGAAAAACCGCTCTTCTGCTGAGCTTCGACCCTCCTCAACCCTTCCCACCATAGCTCCCAACTCCTTCCTACCAAGGCCCACGCCCTCCCAGGGGCGGATCCCGGGGGGGGGACGTCATAATCCTAAAAGTTTTTCAAACCCCCTTCATCCTCAGCGTTTACTCTTCCTCGGGTCCCCCACGCCAAAAAAAATTTTCATTATTAAAAAACTTTAACCGTCTTTTTGTTTTTTTCGCCCTTAGTGAGTCTTTCCACGTTGAATTTTTTTACAAAAAGGGTAATCAAACTTTTTTTGTGGCCAATGTCGTCCTTTTGTCTGTTTTGTGAAAAAGAATGTTTCCCTTTCAGTTATTAAAAATTAGGGTATTGTGCATGTACATTTGATTTTAAATTGTTTTCAATATAAACTAATTGGGAATTTTTTTTTTTTAGGTCTGGGGAAACGGGTTCAAAAAAAAGGTAAACTGGGAAGCAGTGCTGCCCATTGCCGCCTCTTAAGGGTAAAACATTTTAAACTGTCTGACACTCAGGTTATTTAAAAAAAGGTTTATCTATATCCCACCAAAGGGGTTGCCTTGATAATAATTAAAGATAAAGAGCAGATCTACCCTCAACAGTACCATTTTTAATAGGTCTTTCTTTATATAAACAAAAGGATTTTAAAGATATTGGCCTTTTCCCAGTCGGGTTCAAATGATCAAATTAGACTCAAATTTAACACAAGATGAAAAAAACCCTTTAAACAGAATTACGGCCGGGACTAAAAATGGAAAAAAACTTGAGATAATGAAACAAAATTTTAGTTACTTAAAATAATACAAATGAAAAAATTAAAAGGGAAAAAAAACTATAGCTGCTAAAAACGTACTGGGTTTTAAACTGGGGGGAAAAAACTAAGATTAAAGACTACTGCCCTTCATTTTTTGTGTTCATCAATTTTATTAAGCTTCTAAACCGATGAGTGAGTTTTTTTCAAACTAATGAACTAAAATGAACCAAGCATTATAAAAAAATAGAAAATAACAAAAATGTAAACCCCATTTTTAAATAAAATAGGACTTTCTGCATAAAAAAAATTATAAGAAGGTAGAGATGAGATAGAACATCTAAAAAAGCTAATTAAATAGAACATTAGAGCCCTTTAATATTGCTGATGAAACCGAAAAATTGTTATGGACCCGATGATTAAAAGAGAAACAGCTTTATCTGGGGAAAAAAAGAAATGTTTGTAGAAAGATCAATTTAATTTTATTTAACCCTATCTATCATGACACCATACAGGTCTTATTAACATCTTGGACGGCACATATTATGTATGGAAAGAAATAAACGTTGTAATTGGCAGCACAATGGAAAAATGCAGAGTTATTACTGAAATTATTAGATGCTGTACTGTTACCAGCTAAATTAGCTGGGTTTAAATGTGAAGGGATTATAAATGTGAGTCATGGGCAAAGCCATGTCTCAACAGGAGTGAGATGGTAGGCTAGTAAACAAACAATTTACCACGTATGGCTTCAATACTTACTCAAAACATTTTTGTGCATCATGTTTGACATGTTTGAAACATAATAAAATGAAATAATACATGGCAGACCCTATTACATTCCTGATTTGGAGAAAGAACTAAGAGACCCACAACCAGATAGAACGTTGGCAGATTATGAGACAAACATTAAAATCTACAGAGATACAAAGTGCAAATCTACCAAATGATGTTTTTGACACCCTGCAGACCTCCTCAGATGTGAAGGAAGGAGAACTGGATGTTGGTCAAGGCCATGAGGACGTGGTCTGATCCGAAGTGGGAAGGTCCATACCAAGTGGTTCTCACAACTCCCACTACTGTGAAAATCCAGGAAAGAGCTACTTGGATACATAAAATACATTGTAAGAAGGTGAGTCAGTCAATCATTTCTCCCAACAGCTAGGAGGTCATTAAGTCTGACTACAAAGGGGTTGTAACCGTTTAGAGGTGGTTCGTCTCAACGTCAGTGAAGAGACCAACGGTCCCTCCTAGCACTTAGGGGAGATAAGTGGTTGATTGATAATGTCTGAATAATAAAAAAAAAAGTTTGAAAAATGTTACTGAAGCAATTAATCATAGCTGGTTTTTGTACCTTAGCATTATTAATTTTGTTTGATGAACAAAGCCCCAGCAAAAAAGGTTAAAAGGTGGATCAATGAAGGATTCCATGACATTTTTTATCAAGATAGCACATGTATATGAAATGAATATATGGTACCAATATATGAAAGTCATTGTTAAAAACAGAAATGTCTCTGATTGTTATGTGTGCTCCAGACTTCCTATTTCTTCCAGCCAACCTAGACTAACAGCCAGACCAGTGCTGACACCAGAGGACGTGTGTTTCATAGAGCAGAGCCTTGAAGGAAACAGTGAGAATTTTCGTTTGGTACTGGGAGTAAACTTTACCGAATTTCACACCTGTAATTTCACAACTTTCAAGAAGTTAAATGTCACTGCTCCTGTTTCTAATTATGTTGAGCTACTTGCAAGTTCCACATTAGGGTTATTTGTCAATGCCTCTGATGAAGCTCTCAAAGGAATGTCCAAGGAAATAACAGCACTCACAGTGGTACTGCAAAACAGGATGGTGTTGGATTTGGTAACAGCCCCGTCTGGGGGAGTTTGCACTCTTCTGAATGAGACCTGTTGCACCTACATCCCTGATGAAACCGGAGATGGTCACACTGTGAGTGAAGCGTTAGCTCAGCTCAAAGAGATAAGGAAAGGTATGCAGCAGGATGCACGCCCCGGACAAGAAGGCCTGTTCTCATGGCTTACCTCTGGACCGTGGTGGCAACTGCTATTGAAAATCATGACTCCCTTATAATATTACTGCTGTTTTTGCCTTTTCACCATGTGTATCATCCCTTGTATAAGAGTAATGATTTCCAAAATGGTTGCAGGCATAGTTGGAACAATGCTGTCCCAAGATTACCAGCTGTTGGAGAGAGAGGATCCAGATCCTGATGATGGCACGGAAATAGTTTAGTACTAAATGAAGTGTGCGTATAAAGTCGAAAGGATGTGTAGACATGGATGACTTGTTTTAAACTAATCAATAATAAACAGGAGGGAATTGTTGGAAAATTTGTACATAAATTATCATTGTTTAGTTTAAGAAGGTTCTCTATCCTTATGATTTGTCATTCAAAGACATTTTTATGTATTTAGTTAGGTGAACTTCGATGGTTTGAATACTTTTCATATTTATCATGAGTATTTTATGAACTATTAACAGAATTGTCATCTTGTCTTAGAGTTGCATTTGGGTGGTTACTATGCAGACTGAGCAGGAACTTGTGTGTGTGGAGGAGTTCTGGGAAGAGGGCTGTTCGCACCCCAGCCGATCTTCACGTCCTTGAGTGCCAGATGTGGACGTGTGTGCTGTATCATTATCTGGATAGAACTAGCTTTAATCATTAGAACATGTATTTGTGAAACTGTGTGTAGCCACACCCACGATACTGTAACATGAGTGTTTTTTTCCTTCAATAAAAGCTGTGCACACAGGGCAGCTCCTCTGAGAGAATGGACTGTCTCTCCCTGGCCAGCCTAAGATAACTCTGACTCGCTTGTGTCTTCATTGCATCCCTTTCTGAGTTTATTAGTGTGTCTAACTCTGACATTTCTCCTGGTCCTTCATTACCGGATCACAGGTGTCCGCTGTTCGGTGGAGCCTGGTGCCTGACTCAGGGTTAAGTCTGCATGCAACCTCCAGAACTCTGACAGATTTAAATGGGAACAAATGCTCCCCAGAGATGAGGGTGTGCGATTTGTAATAAACTGACATTTATAAAATGGTTACCCAGAGAGACGTTTGGTGCTATTCCCACAGCCACCCACTACTTTAGCTCTGCAGCAAGTGCCTGAAATGGATCCCACCAGTCATGCCAGAACTGGTACATTTCATTTAAACTGGTTGGTTTCCTGGCAGGACCTGAACTTTAAGTATAGTCCACAAATTGTTCAAAGCGGAAGAGCATTCTAGAAGCTTAACATTATCCAGTAAAACAGTCCCCCAGCATGATGCAAACATCACCATGTTTGACAACTGTCACACTTCCCTTTAGTCTAAAAGTCTCACCTTGACTACTCCAAACATGTGTCTGATCATTGTGGGCAAACAGCTCAATCTTTTACTCGGACCAAGAACGTTTCTCCAGAGGACATCAGGTTTGTCCATTTGGACAATTTCCTCCCAGGTAGAAGGTATCAATTTTGAAGCAGAAGCTTCTTTCTTGGTCTTTGTCCTCTAAGACGAATGTGAAACTGGCTTCACTCTGGACGGTGACACTGGTGTGAGCTATCTCTTTAGGTATGCTGCTGGAGGACATAATGACCACTTTTACTCTCTCTGCTACATTCTGATACTACTCTCCAAATTTGAATTATTTGCTGTTATTTCAGCTTTTAACTCTATGCTCTCTCTCTGTTTTTTTCTCTTTCTAGAAGCTACACCTGGCTTGGCTCTGTATCTACCTGTAGCACCTTCCTGAAGGGGGGCATCAGTTGAGCTGCTGCCAACTTAATGCTCACCTTCTACAGATGATCCACTTGGCCCTGACTTTCAGTGTTTAACACTTTCTCTCTCCTAGACATGGCTACTGAATGAGCTTTTACTGTAACTAACTCTATGAGCTCTCTTCAGACTCTAGACTTGAAAACTGGCTCAAAGTTTATCTGCTTAGCTGTCTTTCTCTCCTAGATGAAGCCATTAAAGGAGCTACAGCCATTAATGTTTTACTCTTCCTTCCTTCCTCTAGAAAGTACTCCCGAATCAGTGCTTCTTTGTTCTCTTTGTGTCTCTGCTCTGTTCTCTCTAACCCCCAGTCGGTCGTGGCAGATGGCCGCTCACACTGAGCCTGGTTCTGGTTCTGCTGGAGGTTTCTTCCATACATCCATTACATGCTTATCCAGGAGGAGTGAATGCTGCAAGTCACTGAGTTGATGCAATCTGCTGGGTTTCCTTAGAACTTTTTAACCAGTTTAAATAAATAACTGAATCTCACTGTTCAGATAGTTAGGATCAATTAGAAAGTATGAACCTGACTTGAAATATGTATGATTCAGGAGAATTGACTTTGTAAAATGCCTTGAGACAACATGTGTTGTGAATTGGTGCTATACAAATAAACTGAATTGAAACTGAATTGTTGAGACTAAAAGACAAATTTAAATACACTCAGCAGCGGTCAGTGACTTGAACGTCCACAACACTCAGCTGGTCAATGTTAAGACCAAAGGAAAAAACAAGGTCTAAAGTACAGGGGTTGGACAATGAAACTGAAACACCTGGTTTTAGACCACAATAATTTATTAGTATGGTGTAGGGCCTCCTTTTGCGGCCAATACAGCATCAATTTGTCTTGGGAATGACATATACAAGTCCTGCACAGTGGTCAGAGGGATTTTAAGCCATTCTTCTTGCAGGATGGTGGCCAGGTCACTACGTGATACTGGTGGAGGAAAACGTTTCCTCACTCGCTCCTCCAAAACACCCAAAGTGGCTCAATAATATTTAGATCTGGTGACTGTGCAGGCCATGGGAGATGTTCAGCTTCACTTTCATGTTCATCAAACCAATCTTTCACCAGTTTTTCTGTGTGTATTGGTGCATTGTCATCCTGATACACGGCACCGCCTTCAGGATACAATGTTTGAACATTTGGATGCACATGGTCCTCAAGAATGGTTCGGTAGTCCTTGGCAGTGACACGCCCATCTAGCACAAGTATTGGGCCAAGGGAATGCCATGATATGGCAGCCCAAACCTTCACTGATCCACCCCCATGCTTCACTCTGGGCATGCAACAGTCTGGGGTGGTACGCTTTTTTGGGCCTTTCCCCACACCGTAACTCTCTCGGATGTGGGGAAAAAAAGTAAAGGTGGACTCATCAGAGAACAATACATGTTTCACATTGTCCACAGCCCAAGATTTGCGCTCCTTGCACCATTGAAAACCGACGTTTGGGCATTGGCATGAGTGACCAAGTTTGGCTATAGCAGCTCGGCCGTGTATATTGACCCTGTGGAGCTCCCGACGGACATTTTTCTGGTGGAAACAGGAGAGTTGAGGTGCACATTTAATTCTGCCGTGATTTGGGCAGCCGTGGTTTTATGTTTTTTGGATACAATCCGGGTTAGCACCCGAACATCCCTTTCAGACAGCTTCCTCTTGCGTCCACAGTTAATCCTGTTGGATGTGGTTCGTCCTTCTTGGTGGTATGCTGACATTATCCTGGATACCGTGGCTTTTGATACATCACAAAGACTTGCTGTCTTGGTCACAGATGCGCCAGCAAGACGTGCACCAACAATTTGTCCTCTTTTGAATCTGGTATGTCACCCATAATGTTGTGTGCATTTCAGTATTTTGAGCAAAACTGTGCTCTTACCCTGCTAATTGAACCTTCACACTCTGCTCTTACTGGTGCAATGTGCAATCAATGAAGACTGGCTACCAGGCTGGTCCAATTTAGCCATGAAACCTCCCACACTAAAATGACAGGTGTTTCAGTTTCATTGTCCAACCCCTGTATATCCCTTCTTTTACGAATGACCAGAAACATGCAGTTGAAAAAGACTCTCAGTTTCATTAACTCCGATTCTACATTGCAAGACGCTCATCTATGTGAATGTTAAAATCTCCAAGAATTTAAACTTTCTCAAGTTTAATAAAAGATAAAAACTCAGAAAAATCCTCTAAAAGACACATACAGGACCAGGAGTAAATTAAAAAACAATTAAATGAGCCAGAGTTCCCAACCGTACTCATCTGCAACTCAAAACAGTTGAAAGGGTCCAGAAAAGGGAGCAAGCCACAGAGACTGAGGTTGGCAGGTGGTTTGCTGTGTGGGTGAGCTTCTTCGGTTGGCGAGTGTTGTTGTAGGGTGGACAGGCAGAGCATGGAGAGCGATTCTGCAATCTTGAAGTGGAATCCAGGGCAGGGTTCAGCTGTCAGCAACCTTAGGGAGAGATTAAACAACCAACGGGTCAGGACAACGGCAAGAACAGAGCAGGGTTTGTAGCTCCAATTACCACTCAGAAAGAGTTAACAATCCAACGCCTCCTCCAAGGTCTCTGCAGCTTTTGAAGCTCCTCAGGTGATTGCTCTAATAGGAAACAGCTATGCAGCTGCACCTGCCTGTCGCACCCTGGTGGAGAGAATGAGACACAACACAAACCTGCTCTCGGCTCCGTGGTCTGACACACTCATGGCGGAGCCCTGAGGGACAGGGAAACTAGAGACGTGACTGCGTGAGTTTAAAGTTATTTTAGGAATTTGTTATTTAACATTTTTATGAAACTGATTATTAATATTATTTTTCTGTTGTTTATGTATAATGCCATAATAAATACTTATACTGTTTACAAGCCGCCTCTGTTTTACACAGAGTGGTGGGTTGCCTGGTTGTTTGTTTCTCTGGCGAGACCTGGCAACACTGATCCTGGTAGATGAGCGCGAGTCCGCCTCCTGTCCAGGCAACACACAGGGTCCGAAACACGGAACAGTTTGGAGGGCAGAGCTCATTGAAATGTATATATTCCTGTTCCTGCTGCCAAGTCTCTGTTAGGAACTTAAAATCCAATCATTCTTCTCGGAACAAATCAACAAGGATAAAAGCTTTATTTGCTAGAGCAAGCGTTTACCAGGGCGATCCATGTTGGCCTTGCACACTCAGCCGCAGATGTGCACTCGACGGCTGGGCATCTCGGTGGAGAATGGATCCTGTCCACATACCTCTTCTGCAGGTGATGGCTCACAGGATCCGCTCACATAGTGTAGTGTCCAAGGATAATAACTCTATTAGTCTGGTGGTATGGGCCTTGATCGACCTTTAGTGTTTGCCAGAAGGCATCAGTTCAAACAGGTGGTGTGATGGGTGGGAGAGGTCTTTGAGGATTGCCAAGGATCTCCTTCGGCATCTGGAGCTGGCGATCTCCTCCAGGGAGGCTGAACTTGAACACTCAGTGTTCAGGCTCAGCAGTTTGTTTGTCACAATGTTCAGGATGATGGTGTTGAAAGCTGAACTGAAGTCCATGAGTAGCAGTCTGACATCGGTCCCAGGTTGTTCCAGGTGGCTCAGCATTGTGTGGACTGCAGGGGTGATGGCGTCTTCAGTGGAGTGGTTGGCGCTGTAGACAAACTGGTGAGGATCGAACGCTCAGGGGAGGCTGAAGTGCAGTTTAGTGTTTTATTGTCACCCACCAATGTAGCACATCTTCAGGAAGACTGTTTGACACGGACTTCAGGTCGGATGTGGGGACACCACAACCAAGCGGCCAGTAGAGGAGCAGCACTGGTCACAAACCTTAAAAACTAACCTCCTACACCTGAGGAAAACTCAGCTTTATCGATATCTTCATCAATACCATCTAGATGATCTATAACATTTTATAAGTGTAGTGTAATTATCAGGCCACATTACTGAGCTGAGCCAATGGCTTCAAGGTGCAGGTAAAACCAAACCTTGATCCCTGAAATAAATTTTGATGTGTTAGAAGATGATGCTCTGCAGATTATTTACAGCAGAAACTTGAAGATGTGATCTTCTCTGGCTACTATCTTATTGAGTTATTCAAGCAAAAACATCTGTCTGAATATTCAAACATGAAGCTCCATTTCATGAACTTGCTGCATTCAGCTCAGACAATCCTGGACATGCAAAACAGGAATAAAAGCTGTTGGTCACACTGTGGTTAGCTCATAAGATACAACCCTGGTAAAAACAATCACCACAAACCTCTTTATTTAACAAGCTAAACAAATTTGATTCAAATCTGAGAGCTCTGACAGGGAACCTGAGTCCCGGCTCACTGAGGATTCTGTAACATCAGGATAAGATCCGGAGGAAATGTAAACCGTGTCTGCCGGCTTCCTGAGAGCTCTGATGATGGGGTGATCCTGGTTGGAGAACTCCTGAAGGACCACTTTTTCCTTTAATGGAACAATGGAACTTCAGGTTGTGCGGGGCTGTTGAACCATGGCTGACTGTGTGGGGATGTTGCAGCAGCCATCCCTCTGACTGAGGGCCCTTGTTTGTGTAGTGATGATGGGGTCTTTCAGCAGGAATCCCTAGTCTGACCAAGAACTTCTTCCAGAAAAATAATGTCTCTCTCCTCTCATGCCCTGGACCTGAGAGGTGGATGTCTGGTCTTTGCTTTTTGTAGATTATGTGGTTCTTTAGATGGATGGATGAATTATGCACATCCAAACATTTCCTGAGCGTTTTGCATAATCTTATCCCATGATCAAATTAAAGCACTGGCAGCTAAAGAGACATAACACAGCTTCAGTTCAGCAGATTTATTCAGTGTACTCAAAAATAAATCACAAAGGTCAGTTAATCAGAACATCTTAATGCCAGTACCCAGAGTTAAACCCATTCATGCAAAGGGAGAACATGCAACTCCAAGCAGAAAGACATATTCTGTATAATTCCAGGCTTGATGTTTGTGCTGCAGTGTGACCAGAGGGGGTGTACATCTGCAGACTGTAAGTGGGAGGTTAGACGGTTTCGTCTTCACAGGCATTGATTGGCCCTGATTTTACTCCTTTTTTCTCTTTCCTGCCTTTAAGCAGTTGAAAGGTGGGATGGAAAGAATGAAGGTAATGCGTTCTTCAGTGATGAAGTTGGTGTTTCAGATTTATTCTTAAAATGGTGTCAGTTTGTATTATGTCTGGCACAAATATATGTAGAAAAGTAGCTAATCCTTTAAAACATATGTGAAGAAAGTTACGGTGACATGCTCATCCAATCATGTTTCGCTTTACTTAGGTTACGCCTTCCATTAACTTGGACTTCGCTTGTTGCAGATGTACCTACTTGGTGATCAGTGTAAGAACCGAGGTGGAATAGGAAGTTCAGGTCGACTTAATGTGTTTCCTCTCAGAGCCACCAGGGGGCGCTGTCACAGAGCATGTTGTGAAGTTGCAGGTGGATCTAGAATGACTGCTGTCACTCAGTGAGTTCCAGCTACAGGCTTTATTTTCTAGCTTCAGCTGTTGACTTTCAGGAGGTGAGGTTTGTCTTGATCTCCATAAATCTGAGCTTCAATGTGAAAATGATGAATAATTTATCACTACATGTTTTCATAATTTACTGTTTTCTTCAACGTGAAGTTCAGTCTGTGGGTTATGAGAAAAATTCATTTCCTTCTCTAAACTACAGTGTATAATTATCATTGGAAGCTGGTATAAACACACATGAAATGAACTGAAACATTCTGTCTCCTCTTCAGCTTTGTCCTTCATCCTTTTTGAAGATTTTTCCATCTAAGGTCATCCAGCTCAGTCTGATGTCTCCATTCAGCTTCTGGACCTGCAGCTTCTCTCTGAGCTGAAACAATAAGATCAATTGACCTCATTAAGTTTGTTTTAACTTTAAAGAACTAAGAAAACCTGTTAGTGTTCAGGAAATACCACTGATGCATGTTTCTTGTTCTGTCAGCTGTAACAGAACTAGAAGCTTTGGGTTCTGTTTGATGCTGATCTAAAAGTCAGACTTTAACAAGCTTTTTAACAAAAAGGAGTTGTCATTATTGATGTTAATGACAAGCATTAGAAGTTTAAATAAGTGAGCAAATACTGGAGATTATAATCCAAATATGATAAAAGGTCAAACTGTGATGAGTAAATAAACTGACTCGTATATAACTAAAAACATATAGTAAAAGCACTAATAGAGGGGCATCAGTCTATTACACGGTGCCCATGTGGGGTTCAAGAAACCATAAATATACGTCCTGCAAACATGTTCTGCTTCAACAAGTTACAGATAAAATGATGTAAGTAGGTGCAAATTCACTCGTTGGCCCTGAAATCATCAGCCAGAGTTTTCCCTCTACCTTTAAGGGATAAAAGGGGTCTATGCACCGTCAGAACACCCACCCTTCTATGATTCATAGGATTCATTGCCTGGTCTTTCCTCCACAAACAGCAGCTAAGGTTCAGGGATGATCATATGTGCACCTGGAACCAAGACAGAGCCGGTATCCACAAGCATCTAGAAGGAGGTGCTGGGAACATGCTGCAGAGTCATTAGATCAGATAATTTTATGCAGATGTAAGCAAATACTAACCAGACATCAGTCGGGGACCACGAGACAACAGAACCAGGACAAAATCTGGTCCAGAGAACAAAGACTCTGGAGAAACTAAAGAGTAAAACCAAAACTAAACTGATGGACCATGACATCATTTCTTTATAAAATGTGGATCAAGGTCTAGAGAACATGAAACAAACTCTTCCATAATTCTGCAGAAAAAAATTTCCAAAAATGTTTCTGGACCTTAGATCTGTTAATCCAACCAACACAGACTAGAGAAATTAGATAAAATATAAAATCTCATCTTGATTTACCTGCTTCAGCAGGTTCTCCAGCACTGCAGGGTCGTTCAGGTCCAGAGAGGAGCTCTGCAGGACTTTCAGTCTCACAACTTTCTTCATAACGGCTTTGAAGACAACAAAGATTTGGACAAAACTGTATTTAATATCTAATCATTTCCAAGGATTGGGATTTATTAACCAAACAATTCATCACACTGCATTGATCTTCCCAACCTTGAAACTATCTCCTAAAAGCAAATCTCAACCCTGAAAAGTCACTTTCTATGAGACCTAGATCTGTGCTGGCCCAGGTTGATTGGTGGTTACCATGAACTCATCATTTAAACATCAAGATCTACAAACCCTGAAGTGTCATGATGTGTGGCTGTGGAGCTGGACCCAGGAGCAGATGGAAGCGTTGGATGAACTTAGTAGTTCATTAACAAATAAGGAGAACTTACAGGGTGGCACCAGGAGAAGAGAATGAGGAGCACAGGAGGAATCACAAGCAGGAAGACGGGATTGAAACAGGAGAATCCGGTGAGGAGCAAATGCAAGAGGTGAGCTTAAACACTGAAGCATGAATGGAGACATGACAGGATGCAGGCGTGAGTATCTGGAGGAAATGAGGACCAGCTGAGACCAATGAAGGGAGAGAAGAGTAATGAGCAAGATCAGACTGAGAGGAACACAGGAAGAACTAACAAAATAATACAAAATATACAAGAATAAACCAAGAACTGAAGCAAACAGGAAGAACTAAAATGGTAACACTAAAAGAATATAAATAACAGGGAACAAACAGATATTTTTTAACACCTGAGGATCATGACGTGAAGCTGAAACGCTACCAGCCTCTGGACAGATGAATGGTGCTTACCTTCACAGAGGGCTCCAGCATCTTCAGTATGTACACAGTTATGTAACCTAAACCCACTGTGTGCACACTCAGACAGGCTGCTCTCAGTTCCAGAACAGACCAAGTCATCCAGCAAGATGCTCCCAGCTCCTGGACCATAGTGGGCTCCAACTGGAGCTCCATACGCCCTATCACAGCCCAGCTCCATGCAGACCACCTCAGCAGCATTCAGGTCCCAGCCGTCATCACACACTGTTCCCCAGGTCTGCTTGTGGTAGACCTCGACTCGTCCAGAACATCTGCCTGGACCAATTAATCTAACTGGGAGGCCTGTGGTAAGAGACGCGTTTCATTGTCAGTCTAAAGGGAAAGACATCATTTTTACACCATAACTAAAGCAGTTTCCTACCCTGCTGGAGCTTACCACAGATAACACCAGCGTCCTCAGCATGTCCACAGCTGTTCATCCCAAATCCACTGTGGGAACAGTCAGTGAGACCATCTTCCGTTCCTGAACATCCCACATTAGTCAACCAGATCGGTCCAGTTCCTTCCCCAAAGCGTGCACCGATGTAGGCAGTCTGAGGCAGCCCACAGCCCAGCTGTCTGCAGACCACTGCAGCATCATTCAGGTCCCAGCTGTCATCACACACTGTTCCCCAGGTGTTGTTGAAGAGCACTTCTACTCTTCCAGAGCACCTTGTTGGACCAGCTAATCTGACCTGGGAACCAGCTGTAGGACACACATGAAACATTTTCTACTTTTACAGCACAGCCTGACTGCTTTGATAACTAGTAGTGCTGCTCTCATGTTGTCATGATCCTCTTTTCTAGTAACTGATCTCATTCTTTGCATGTGTAAAATTAATAAATACGTTAAAGTTTATCCAGTGTTGCTGTTTTAAAATGTAATTTTACCACAGATGGCGCTGGCGTCTTCACCGTGTTCACAGTCATGTATCCCGAAGCCCGGGTTGGAGCACTCAGAGAGGCTCCTTTCACTTCCTGAACAGCCCATTTCATCAAGCCAGATCTGTCCGGTTCCTTGACCAAAGTGGGCCATCTCTGGAGCGCTCAGCGCCGGGCCACAGCCCAGCTGTCTGCAGACCACAGTAGCATCATTCATATCCCATCTGTCATCACACACTGTTCCCCAGATGTCATTATAGTAAGCTTCAACTCTTCCAGAGCACCTTGTTGGACCAGATAATCTGAACTGGGCATCTGTTGGTTGAGACAAATAAAACGGGTTTTATCATCTGTCAGCGCTCCACCCAGAACATTGATAAAACGGATCTCACCATCTTCAAACACTCAGGGATTCTAGGCTAAATTCACTAAAGCGTGCTGACTGGTTTAATGCTCAAAACACACTCATTGTGCAGCATTAGAGGACAAAGCTGCTCATATTGACAGCCAATCATGTTGCATTAAAGACCTGAGCTGCCTGTGGCACAGAGGTTACATGACAAGTCCCGGTTAGATCCAGGAGAGTCTGCACCCTGACATACAGGAGGTTTTTTCATTTAATGAGAATAACACGATGCAAAATAGTCAAGGGAATGCTTTCTTTTTAATTCTGTCTGTAGATATAAAAATGAGTAAAGTTCATATTTAAATGGACTGGATAGCATGTTTACATTCTGATATCAGTCAAAGTGATGATTTCTGCCTCTCTTTTTAAAATGTGCAGCAATGCTATTTAAAGCAAACATCACATTATGGACTGATGCAGAGACACCATGCTGATGGCGGTTCTTCTCTAAGACAATCAGAGGAGCTGCGATCTCTCCAGAACCTGAAGCTCTCTGTGAGAAGAATCTTCATGTCTCCATGTGTTCTATGCAGTCTGCATAGTGCCGGACTGCAGAAATAAAGCAGATGATGTTTGCAAAACACGTGGAAAACATGGAGCAAGCAGCAGAGATTCGGCGAAGTCCGCTTAGATGCGCACTTATGT
Source organism: Crenichthys baileyi (assembly GCA_036173005.1). Lineage (NCBI taxonomy): Eukaryota > Metazoa > Chordata > Actinopteri > Cyprinodontiformes > Goodeidae > Crenichthys > Crenichthys baileyi. The sequence continues at coordinate 526,021 of JAHHUM010000022.1, forward strand.
GATGTGGGTCGAGGGCACAAAAGGAGCTCTGGAGAATTGGGACACACTGTGCACTCGATCCCATCAACGGTAACGCGTAATTCAGGGACACAAGGGTGGAAGTGCGAGTATTGGGACAGGGCCCTGATCGTTTTCATAGTGTCATTTTTGTTACTTCCAGTAGATCGGAACACCGCAGCAGCCCCAGCGCGACCTGTAGTCCAGAGCTATTCGCTTGTAGATAGTACAGCTGTGATGTCATTGGCCACAGGGTGGAGCCACAGGGAGTCACAAGAGAAGGGCGTCCAGGTTGAGTCTCCAGACTCTCCACCTCAGTCTCTCTTTAACACAATGAGCCGGGAATCAGGCGCCTTCTTCGGAAGAGGGAGGGAACGCTGCTCGGTAGGCTGACAGCTGTCGGAGCAAGCTGGCGCCGAGAAACGCCAAAATCTTAATAAACTTTGTAGATATCTGAGTTCAACAAACCATCATACTTGCCTAAAAACATCTTAAAAGTTTATTTGGGGTCACAGAAAATGTAAAATTAAAATTTTTATTAAAAATTTTTGCCACCATCATCCACCATTGCTGCCCATGCTCAACCAATCCGATAGGACCCGCAATGACTCATGGGAAATTGTGGGACACGGGCTACAAAACTCTGCTGTCGCGTTGGGTCTGCTGCCGTATTCGATCCACCGGAAGTAACTTAAATCATACCGTGAACACGATGAATGATAAAACTGAAGTGGTAAAAATGGAGGCGCTAAAATCAAGGCAGTGAATGAAAACAGGCAACGTTTAATTTGATAACCTTAATATTTATAACATTAAAATTTACCATGTTATCAATTTAATGACCTCCAAATTCACTGATTCTAATTTTTACAGATGCAAAATTATTCACATGTTGGTTTTTACGGCACTCAGTTTTACCATGTTCAGTATTTCACACCTTCAATTCATTTCAAGTTAATTTTTGTTATTTTGACCCTTTATAAAAATGAGGTTGGATTCATCTCAGCTTAATATTTTACAGTACTGGCAGAGGAGCTTTCACAGCTGTCTTGAGAGTAGGTTCTCACCTGTAGAGGAGGTGAAAATATCTTCTTACCTTCACAAATGACACCAGCGTCCTCGCCGTGTTCACAGTTATGATTTCCAAATCCGTTATGGGGGCACTCAGGCAAACTGGCTTCATTTCTTTCACAGGCCACGTCATCAAGCCAGATCTGTCCGGTTCCTTCACCAAAGTAGGCTAACATTAGGGCACTTTTTGGCAATCCACAGCCAACCTGTCTGCAGACCACCGTAGCCTCGTTGAGGTCCCAGCCGTCATCACACACTGTTCCCCAGATCCCACTGTAGAAGACTTCAACTCTTCCAGAACACCGAGACGGTCCTACTAATCTGATCTGGGCGTCTACTGTAGGAGACACAAGCATGGAGATGTGGAAGGAGGTGACTAACGCATGAATGCATCTGGGTTTGCTGGTTAAAATAAACCTATTTTAAAGAAGAACTTTCTACTGAACAACAGCTACAACCCATATTTGAATTTATCTGTAATCTTTGTAACTCATCAGGTAAGATTCTGATTGCATGGACCTAAACATGGACCACAACCATTCTGATCCATACTAGAGTGGGTTCAGCAGATCATTAACGATGCAAGTTTACTCAAACTGAGAATCAGAGTCTGAGCTGTGAAGGAGGAGGGGTTGGCCCAAATATCAGCGTTGACCCGACGTGCACACAGGTTTTAGGATTTTAAGATTTTAGTCTGAGATCTGGCAGATTAACCTGCGGCTCGCCTTTTGGCAACACTGACATCATGGAGGTCAACATGGCTCCAACTTTGCTGTTTACTGGTGCATAGAAATTAAAAACCACAAAAACCTTCATTTACTTCAGTGATTTGATTCAAAAATGCATATTTTATCAGATCAAGAAAAAGGATTCTAATCCAGAAATGTGATCCTACTGAGCAGTACCTGGTCTCAGTACATGGTCTGGGCTCCTTTTGCATCAATTACTGCAATCAGCATCTCCATCATGCTTGACAGCAGAAGGAAGCATGAAGGGCTCTAAAGCGTCCTGGTAGATGACTGTGTTGACTCTGGACTTCAGATGACCCAGTGGACCAGAACCAGCAGATGACATGGTGCCCCAAATCATCACTGACTGGAAACTTCACACTGGACCTCATCAGAGTGGATTCTGGGCTTCTCTACTCTTCCACCAGACTCTGGGACCTTGATTTCCAAATGAAATGCCGAATTTACTTTTATCTGAAAACAGGACTTTGGACCATTGAGCAACAGTCTGGTTCTGTTGCTCCAAGACACTTCTGATGTTATCTCTGGTTCTTGGTCCGTCTGTGTGAGGTTGATCTTGAAGCTCTGACTATAGCAGCAGTCCACACCTTGTGAAGCTCCATCAAACTTATGAATAGACTTTGCTTCACAATCCTCCCATAGCTGCAGCTGTCACCATTGCTGGTGCACCTTTTCCTACCACACGTTACCTTCCACCTAACTTTTTATGAGTATGCTTGGATACAGCTCTCTGTAAACAGTCAGCTTCTATATTAATGAACATTTGTGGCTCGCCCTCCTTGTTGAGGGTGTCGATGACTGTCTTCTGGAAGTCTGTCCAGTCAGCAGTCTTCCTTAGGCTTTTGCATGTGTAAAATAAATAAACACATCATGATCATGATCACCTGAACATTTATGTGTTAAAATCAGTTTTTATTGGTCTGATGTAATCTTATCATATTTGGAAAAACCTGGTTGAGAATATTTCTTTTAAAGTTTTTTTAACATTTTTGAAGTGAAATTAACTTTGCTTGATATTTAAATTGATCGAGATTCGCCTGTATATAAATCTGGAATCATATTTCTATGAATAAACGTAGAAAACGTTGAGACCTGAAACTGTCTGTAGCACTGATATAGATGCTGTTGCGTTTGTTGCCACATGAATTAGGTTTTATATGCTTGCGGCTGAGTAACAGGGGGATGCTGTGATGTCTGTGCATAAATGTGATGTTCTTTTAGAACTTAAATGTGTAAAGCTGCAGAACCTTAACCTCAACAGTTTCTCCTTTCCCATCACCTGCACAACAGTTTGCCTCCTGCAGCCATGAAAACAACACTAACATTTGGAAAAAACATTAAAGTAATTTCTGACCTGATGCAGCCAAGAGGATCCACAGAACTTTTTCCATCTCTCTTCTTGTTTGGCTCCTTGAGTCTGACTGCAAGATTTTAACTACTTCACTTTTACCAACAACATGCAAAAGTTGGACGTAATTATTTGCATTTTAGGCGACAGATGTTTATTTTGACATCTGCCTTAAAAAAGCAAACAGGTCGAATCCTTTTTAAATCCTTAATCTCTCATTTGCCTCCAGGAGCTTGAGCACCAGAACCATCAAACAGCAGCAGACTCAACATTGAGCTTTGAAAGGCTCTTCATGTGCTGCTGGAGCTGAATCTATTTACAGGAGCATCCCAAAAATCCAGTATAAGATTTAATGTGTAGTTTCTCTGTTTTCCTGCTGCTGAAATGCTCTTATCTCATGTTGTCACCAACATGCAAACAGATGCAAACTTGTTGAGGCGTTTGTATTTGCTCTGCTGTTCAAGCAGAGAAGATCTGCAAAGATAACCAGAGAAATTCTCCAGAAGCAACAAAAGAAGCTTGTTATGCTTATTTATTCCAGACCAGAATAAACACTTCATTTGGTTTCATTCAATTTGAATATTTTAATTCACTTTAAGCCATTATGTTGTTGCTGTAAAAACATTTTAACGGCAGACTGGAGATCTCTCAGGTTGGCTGCAGGTTTAAAGAGATCATTCAGCTGCTTCACTGTGCAGAGCAGCTCTGAGAGATTCTGCAGCAGCTCTTCAACCTTAGCCTTACCTAGAAGAAGGCTCCAGTGTTGTGGAAGATCTCCTGTCACCCATCAGTCCTCAATGACTATAGACCTGTTGCCCTGACATCCCACATCATGTAGGTCCTAGAGAGACTCCTGTTGGCCCACCTGAGTAAACAAAAAATAAACTTTCAGGACCCCCTTCAGTTTGCTCATCACTGTGGAGTTGGAGTTGAAGATGCCATCAAAGACCTGCTTCAACAATCCCACTGTCATCGGGACAAAGCCAGCAGCACTGAAAGGATCAGGTTCTTTGATTTCTCCATTTAACACAATTCAACCTGATTTGCTTTGTCAGAAACTCCAGAAGACTCAGGTGGAGGCCTCAACCATCTCCTGGATGAAAGACTACCTAATGTGTCTTCATTGGCCGTTCGAGGATGAAGCTGTGGGGAGGTAATTTATGGCATTAGGGTTCATGTGTTCATGTGTGTTTTATATCTGTGTCCTGGTTGGGGGTGGCCTGGGGTCGGAGGGGGGGTCGGGGTCTGGGTCATTCGGGTTCGGAAGGTGCCTGCACTACTCTGGGCTGGTGCTGGGGTGGTCTGCCTGTCTCCCCCCCCCCCGGAATGAAGGGGACCACCTCCTGGGTCCGGGGGCTGGTTGCCCCTTCAGGGTATTGGTACCTGGACCTGGGAGTATAGAGTATGTATGGGAAGTTAGAGTGAGTGTAAGACGTCCATTGTTGTCTTTATGTTAGGTGTGTGGGTGTGAGTGTGTTTATGTGTAGCCTGAGGTTGGGAATGTGTAATTGTGACTGTGTGCGCCTGTTTTTGTGTCAGGTTGGGCCTTGGGCTGCTCCCTCTCCTGGAACAGCTTAGGTCCCCCATCAAATGTGCGGCCTCCCCGCCACACTCCCTGCTTGTGTCTAGGGCTGGGTGGTGTGTCCCGGCTCACCCCCTGTGGCTGCTTGTCTGGGCCTGGGCCCCCTGGCTCTGTCGGGCCTCTGCTTGGGGGTGTTGTGCCCCTTGGTATCTGGTCTCTGGGTCAATGGCTGGATCTGCTCCAGCGTAGACGGCTGCCGATAGGGACTGTGGGCTCGTTGCTGCTGCTCCCTGGAGCTTCTGCACTGTGGCTGCTGGGTGGTTCCCCTGGGGGTCTCCTCTGCTCTTCTCTGGGGGAGTTGCGGTAGTCCCGGCTGTGGTCCTCCCGGAGTTCCTGTGCTCTGGGGGGCCTTTGGATGTCTGTGGTTCCAATTTTCTCCGTGTCTGTCCCGGGTACACGGGGGGCAGGTATTTGGCTCCTCACACTCAATTTTGCATATTTTTATGGGGAAACCTTGTATACACAAGTGCGCTCACACTTACACCCACAGGTGTTTGGATTCAGGTGTTAACAGATGCACAGATGTTCTATATTGTGTTGCAGTTACCACCAAATACGTGTTGCTTTCAGTAGTACCATGCATGTTTCAGTGACATTGCTGTTGTTATATAGGTTTCTGCAGATGTAGAAGCAGTCTTATAGTATCTTGTATTCTCTTCATCCTTCTTTCTCTCCTCTATTCTTTTCTCCTTCTCTCCCTTTTACCCTTTTGCCCGACCTCTCCCTCTTTCTTGCTTCTTTTATTTTCCTTTTTATTTCCGTCTCAGTGTCCATAACAATTGAAATAATCCCAAAGCAGTTTCTAAGAAAGTTATTTATAGGTATATCAAGCGGAGCATTATAGCGTTAGCCGTAATGCTCCACTTGTGAAAGTAATCCTGTTGGGCTTCTTCCTGGCATTCAGACAATAATTGTGAACGTTTCTCTGCCTGATAGGACATGTTAAAAATAAAAAAAAATAAAAATCCCTTTGGGATTAATAAAGTATTTTTTTTATTGAATTGAATTCAGGCTGTCTGCAGCTGACATGGTTCTGGTTCTATGACCCGCTCTTTCTCTTCATGCAGGTTTCCTTCAGTTTTCATCAAGTGCCTCATCAGTTGGCTGCGTCGCTGTCTTTTTGGATATTTAGGACATATGGTCATAGGAAGAATCATCTGTTCTTCTGCATGTCAGTGTGATTTATGACAGAAATTATTCTTACAGAGTTAAGATTAATGAGATTCACTACAAGTCCTAAGAACTGATAACAAGATGTCTGCTATTTACATATTAAAATACTCTGATCACATCATTTTACACACAGAAATATAAACTATAACTTAGCCTACATGCCCCACATTTACTGAACTTTATTAAAGGAATTTTTAGTAGTGTATGAATTTGTTACCCGGCTCATTCGGCCTTATATGTATTTAAATGAAGTATTTAACTGGTCTACCGTATCTGCAAAACAAAATTACAAAAAGGTGGGGCACTGGTATTATTTGCATTTAAATTCAGAAATGTTACCTTGGGCCAAACACTATACACTGTAAGAAAAAACACAAAAAGATTTCAGGAGGGACTTTTCTTTCCAGAGGAAAACGGCGGGTTCTCTAGCACCACCTAGTGTCTGTGCATGTCACTGCGTTGAAGATAACCAGTGGCCTGTCTGCAGCAGTTGGTTCAGAAACAGGTAAGTCTAACCTGGACAGATGGACTGAGGACATATTAGACACAGTTGTCCATACACGGTGGCTCTGAAAGTCCATTTCAACTTTTCTAAACCTCCATAGAAACAGAAAACAATATGAACACAGATTTGACTTCTTAAAAAGACTATTTTAAAACAATTTTACACACTTCTAATATTCTGATGGTGAAAGTTGTACAATAGAAAATATTTGATAACAGATGCAGTTTATTGAGGGAACCCAGACTGCAAGCATCACATATCAAAGCTGTAACATCTACATAATTTAAGCTGTAATCCAGACAGATGATTTTCACTAACAGTTCCTAACTCCAGCTGGCAGGGGGGGGTCAGTGTTTGATGGGTGATGTGTCTGATCCCCCAAATCTCTAGAGTCCTTAAGCAGTTTCGATGACCACGGAAGGAGGAATCATCTGGTTTTCATCACGACTTTTATGACAGAAAAAACTTTCTGGAGTTTTAAACATTTAAACTCTAAATTTGCTCAATTTTCTGTCTGTCCTGTTCTGCCGGGTTGGTTAATGGATCCAAATGTCTCAAAAATCCTTTTTTAAGGCTGATGTTTGGAAACTGGCAGCAGTTTTTAGTATTTTGCTTACCTGGGCACCCATCTCTGACCTCCTCAGTCTGCAGAGAGTTTCCCTCAACAAAACAAGCATTTAAAGGCTAACATTTAGTGACACAACTGTTGCACTAGCTGCATGTCCAGCCGCTAAGATCCTAAACTAAATCTGGTCTTCTTTGTGGAATATCTTCCCATCCGTCTGCTTCCTCCAGCTCAGTTTGATCTTCAGATTCACTCTTTGCTCCTGCAGTTTCCGTTCGAGCTGAAACACAATTATATTACAGATGTCAGGATTACCAGAAAGTGTTCTTGAAGGTCAAATACTCTACAGACGATCAGGCGTGTAGTGATGTCTTCACAGGTGATGGCTTCAGATTTAAGGTTTCCTGACATTAGAGGTTTTGGATTAAACACATAAATAATTTTAATATAAATTTTGTTCACAGCAACCTGGGATCAGACTGACGGGAAAACTTAGAGGAGAGGAAGGTGTCATCAGCATGAGTAGATTATGATTCAGATGTTTGTCCTGATCTGTTTGAGAGACCTTCTGCTTGCTTTGGGGTTCATCTGGTTATTTGCTGGTTAACTCCCCTCTGATAGGACTACTGACACTCCCTCTATGGTGGGACCAACCAGACCTTCTCCGTCATCTTCAGCTTGTCCAGGATGCTGCTGCATGCTTGCTCACTGGGAAAAGAAGATGTGAGCAAATCAATCCTATTTTATCTTCTCTACACTGGCTGCCTGTTTCTTTTAGAATCACTTTTAAGATTTTACTTTTGGTTTTTAAATCTTTAATCACTGACGTTTACATAAACATAACCCCGTCCTCGTAGCACCAAACGCTTCTAGTCGTCCCGAGGACTCAGCTGGTGACTGTGGACTGGTCTCCCACTGTCCATAAGGTTCACCAGAAGCTTGGGGAATTTTAAATGACTTTTAAAAACTCATCTGTTTGCATTGGCTTTTAATTCTGGGGAGCTTCAGCTTTAGGTCAGTTCTGATATCATTTTGCTTTAATTGCTTTATCTACTGTCACATTCTGTTCTGCTTTTAATATTTTATTATTTATTTTACCAGCGAAGCAATTTGGTTACTCTGTTGTGTGTAATAGTGCTGTATCAATAAAGACTGACTGGTTTAGAGTTCAGATGGACCTGGAAGCTGAACCAAGTCACCAAGTCCTGCTGGTTTCCTCTGATCCCCGTCCAACACCATGCTTTGTTTGCCTTCTAAAGTTTTCTTCATCATTACATTTTTGTGCTTTTTAGTATTTTTGATCTTATTTCTTCATGATTTTTTGTGTTCTTGTGTTAGCAGTGGTTGCCTCCAAAGAAAAGCTGGATCTTCATCTCTTGCCTCACACACAGGATGCTGCTGGAAGAACAGTTTGCAACCAGAGGTTCAGGTGTGGAGAAGAACCTTCAGGATGTCCAAGAAGGTCCAGGTAGAACCGGGATGTGTCTCCTCATGAGGAGGACAACACAGAATTAAGTTCCCACCAGTGCAAAGCTTGCTCAACATCAGCAGCAGGTGGATGTAGATGGACAATAAGTGTCTTGCCTAAGGGCACAACAACTGGGACGGATGAAGCGGGGGTTCAAACCGGCAACCCACCGGTCAAAGGACGGACACCTACCACCTGAGCCACCGTACTGTCGCCCTGGTGGAAGTCTGGAGCAAACCTATCTTCTCTGATGAATCCTCTTCCTGACTGTTTGGGAAATCTAGAGAAGAAAAGCTGAAAGCCACCATGAGTCTCATACGGTGCCAGCAGCAGTGAAGCATCCTGATCCAGTCTTAACCTCCAAGCCCGTGGGCTTCCTCTCAATCCGCCCCAGATCACTGCAATGAATGAAGAATGGGATCAAAAGGTCCTCCAAGAGCAACTTCTTCCAACTCTCTCAACTCACTCTGAAGCTCTGAAGCTTTCATCAGGGAAACCTTTCTTTAGGGAAATTAGCAGCAGATGAGTGTTTTATATGTGAGGCTGTTGTTTCATTTCTGTGTGATCTGTTGACATCATCATCATCATCATCATCATCAATATCATCTGCTCGTTTAGACCACCAAACCTGAAACCTTCCACCTGCTGCACCTGCATATTCTCTCCACTCAGGCTGATGAAGAACAACGATTTGTTTTAATGTTTCTGGAATATTGTAATTTACCTGCTTCAGCATGTTTTCCACCACAGTGGGATCTTCCAGGTCCAGAGGGGCGGTTCTGACCAGCTTCACTTTAAGCACCTCCTGTAAAAGTGGAGCTGTGATGATGAAAATGCTTCATCAGTTCTGGTTGGGATTTTAATGATGTTCTGACCCAGTAAATGCTGGGATAAACTCATCTTATTTCTTCATGCTTTTTTGTCTCTTGACAAGCTGAGCTTAGCTTAACGTGATGCTGAATTATCTGAAGCTTCATGCAGCAGAGGAAACCCATCAGGTAGAAGGTCCAGCTTGATGCTCAGCAGCACATTCTGGAGCTCTGCAGCAAACTAGCTGAATAAGTCAAGCTGCAATCCAGAATCTGATGCAGGCAACCAACCTGAACCTGGAGTCAGCTAGTAGGAGCCAACAGCTCCAGCTTTGGACTGAGAGTTTCCTTCCTGTTAATTTATCGAGCAAACAAACTGAAAACATGAAGAAGACCCGAGGAGAGTCAACAAATCTTTCTGGATTCATTTCAGTTTATAAAACTATAATTCATCCATTTCTAAGTCACTGAAAACATAAAATATCACATCTGTAACTCCAAGAGGTTGGTTCGGTTCCAGGATGAGTTCTTCCCAGGAGACGTGGAGATGTTACCCAGCCTGATAGTCCAGTTAAACAATTCCTGCATAATTTCTCATTTCCATAACCTCATCTTCACTATAAGTTGGCTTTAAATTTCTCTTGTTTTTACATTTGGGACCAATAAGAGAACCTTTCATCAGGGTAACATTCTGGAGAATCTTAATGAACTTTAATTTGTCCACATTCATTATTCATGGGTTTCAAGTTGGGTGAGGTTGTTGTAGGACCAAAGTGCAGGCAAGAGCGAGAGAGTAGCATGGTGAGTAGATTAATGTATAAATAAATGTAATAAAAGAAACGGGTAAACTTACAAACGTAGACAGAACCTGGAAGAATACAGTCAGGTCTAAGGACATGGGGTGGTGAATAGACAGGGTAGCATGCAGGGTAGTTTTCAGGAGGAACCAGTGGGGAACAAAGACAAAAAGGGAGTATAAATACTGAGGTAGGGTGGAGAACGGACCAATGAACACAGGGAGGTAATCAGAGGGGAATCAGGATCAGCTGGTGGGAGACAGACTGAAGGTAACTGAGAGAGAGTGACTGATTAACATCGATGAGCAGAGAGAGCAGGGAGGTAACAGAAACATCTAAGCAAACAATGGGACTTAAACAGGGAGGAACCAGATCTATAAGGAAATACAAACGAACACGTCGAACATGGGAATCCAGGGAAGTAACAAAAACCTAAACACCAGAGTGAATCTAATAAACTTGAATGAACTGAGCACAAACCCAAAACAACAACCACTGGCTGATTATGACATACAGGGGTTAGACAATGAAACTGAAACACCTGTCATTTTAGAGTGGGAGGTTTCATGGCTAAATTGGACCAGCCTGGTAGCCAGCCTTCATTAATTGCACATTGCACCAGTAAGAGCAGAGTGTGAAGGTTCAATTAGGAGGGTAACAGCACAGTTTTCCTCAAAATATTGAATTGCAGACAACATTATGGGTGACATACCAGAGTTCAAAAGAGGACAAATTGTTGGTGCACGTCTTGCTGGCGCATCTGTGACCAAGACAGCAAGTCTTTGTGATGTATCAAGAGCCACGGTATCCAGGGTAATGTCAGCATACCACCAAGAAGGACGAACCACATCCAGCAGGATTAACTGTGGACGCAAGAGAAAGCTGTCTGAAAGGGATGTTCGGGTGCTAACCTGGATTGTATCCAGAAAACATTAAACCACGGCTGCCCAAATCACGGCAGAATTAAATGTGCACCTCAACTCTCCTGTTTCCACCAGAACTGTCCGTCGGGAGCTCCACAGGGTCAATATACACGGCCGGGCTGCTATAGCCAAACCTTTGGTCACTTGTGCCAATGCCAAACGTCGGTTTCAATGGTGCAAGGAGCGCTAATCTTGGGCTGTGGACAATGTGAAACATGTATTGTTCTCTGATGAGTCCACCTTTACTGTTTTCCCCACATCCGGGAGAGTTACGGTGTGGAGAAGCCCCAAAGAAGCGTACCACCCAGACTGTTGCATGCCCAGAGTGAAGCATGGGGGTGGATCAGTGATGGTTTGGGCTGCCATATCATGGCATTCCCTTGGCCCAATACTTGTGCTAGATGGGCGCGTCACTGCCAAGGACTACCGAACCATTCTTGAGGACCATGTGCATCCAATGGTTCAAACATTGTATCCTGAAGGCGGTGCCGTGTATCAGGATGACAATGCACCAATACACACAGCAAGACTGGTGAAAGATTGGTTTGATGAACATGAAAGTGAAGTTGAACATCTCCCATGGCCTGCACAGTCACCAGATCTAAATATTATTGAGCCACTTTGGGGTGTTTTGGAGGAGCGAGTCAGGAAACGTTTTCCTCCACCAGTATCACGTAGTGACCTGGCCACTATCCTGCAAGAAGAATGGCTTAAAATCCCTCTGACCACTGTGCAGGACTTGTATATGTCATTCCCAAGACGAATTGACGCTGTATTGGCCGCAAAAGGAGACCCTACACCATACTAATAAATTATTGTGGTCTAAAACCAGGTGTTTCAGTTTCATTGTCCAACCCCTGTATATATTATGATGAAGCTGGATTTCTTGTCTCGTCTTAGAAACATGAAAGTTAGTGAAGATAATAATACCAACACCTGTTTGGGACATTGTGATTAGTTGGAAATCATTCAGGATGAATTAGGAACATCGTCTCACAGACTGTGCCACAAGTAGGGAATAAACATGAAAAAATGACAATGAGACAAAATTCATGAAAGTCAGAGGCTCAAGTTGCTTCTTTCTCTGCAGTAAAACCATTTTTCCTTATTTTCTACAGCTGTATTTGAACATTTCTGCTGGTGGCCTACCTTGGTAGCAGATAAAAGCTCTCTCCCATTCACAGTTCAAATCTTCCCACTTTCCAGAAAGTTGGAAAAACGACGCTGCACACTTGTTTGTGTTTCCAGTGGATTCCCCGTACTTCCAGTACTTGAACAAGGAGTTGCTTCCATCCACCCACTCCCAGAACCTCCTATGGAGACCGATCCAAACAGATTTTCCTACTGGTACCAGCTCCTTTACCTTCTGGTTCTCAGATGGATCTCTGATGGTGACCAGATCTGTGTGATGTTGTCTGCAGTAGTTCTGAGCCTTGGGCCAGTTCATGCTGAGGCTGATGGGGACAAACGTCACATTCGTCCCTATAAAATACATCAAACAGAGGTTCTGTTTCAGCCCATGAAACTCAGAACAGTTTAAAGTTTTAAAATGTTTCTGCCAGGAAACTAGGTTCCTCACCGTTCCCATCAGAACAGATTGGGCTGTAGAACTGCTCACAGGTTGTATCGAACCACAGACCCTGATCCGTCATTCCTGCACAGTTCTCATTGTCCATGTTGTCATTGAGGTCATCAGACCTCCAGTTCCTGAACTCCCCATCAGACCCGGACCATCTCCAGTTTATGTCATAGTACAGTCCGATCCAGGCTCGCTGCAGAGAGAGTCCAGTAAAACATGGCAGACTCAGAATCAGTGTTATCAACCGTTTTACCAAAAGGGGTGAAAGGAGCACTAACCTTAATCGACAGAAAATCCGATTTACACAAAATAAACATAAAACACCTTCTACTTAACTATGTTAACATTTATCAAACTATTATTGGTTGTAGGTTTATTTAGTTTAATAAATGTTCAAATAGATAAATAGAAGGTGTTTGTGTTTATTTTGTATTAAAGAGATTTTATAAAAGGTTTTAGACTAAGGTTTGTGCTCGTTTCACCCCTTTTAGTAAAATGGTTGATAACATAGTTACATCTAATGTGATTTTATTTGATAATTATTAATGACAATTAATTAATTGTAATTATTAAGTCCTGGTAGCCCATAATCACAACCCCATAGTGTACCTCTAATATCTATCCATTAGGAATGATTTCGGTTAGAATTGATTAATTATGAAGTATGATCATTATAGTAGATCATTATCAGACGATGCTGCAACAACCTTTAAAGAATCTGTTCCACTTTTGATTTCCTCATTATCACAGAAAAACACAGATGAGGGCAATAATTTTGTTTCTTCCCCTTCACAAATTGATTCTCTTGTTCAGAGTGTTACTTCATCATTGCGTGGTGCATTAGACAATGCAGCCCCCTTGAAAAAGAAGGTAATTATTCATAGGAGGCAGGCTCCCTGGTTTAATTCAGAGCTGCGTACTTTAAAGCACAATGTTAGAAAATTGGAGAGAAAATGGCGCTCTACACACCTAGAGGATTCCTACTTAATCTGGAAAAATAGCCTACTGTTGTATAAAAAGACACTTCACCAAGCTAGAACAGCTTATTTCTCATCCTTAATAGAAGAGAACAAGAATAATCCTAGGTTTCTCTTTAGTACAGTTGCTAAACTTACACAGAGTCATAGCTCTGTTGAGCCATCCATTCCCTTAGCTCTCAGCAGTCATGACTTTATGGGATTCTTCCAAAATAAAATTGATTCTATTAAGAAGAAAATCTTTGACATACTCCCGAAGATGATTACTTCATCCTACTATGCTGTAGGAATCAGGGGAACAGCGCTAGGCTTGTTTAAATCTTATCTGTCTGACAGCTTTACTTATCCATAAATCCTGATGAGCCCAACCAGTTAGATAGAATACAAGCATGTCTTGAAGACATAAAAACTTGGATGACTTTAAATTTTCTGCTTCTAAATTCAGACAAGACAGAAGTTGTCGTCTTTGGACCGGAGTCTTTAAAAAAGAAACTGCTTAGTCAATCACTTAACCTGGATGGCATTAAATTGACCTCCGATAATAAAGTAAAAAACCTTGGTGTTATTTTTGACCAGGACATGTCATTTAAATCCCATATTAAACAGGTTTCTAGGATTTCCTTTTTTCATCTCCGGAACATTGCCAAAATTAGAAATATCCTGTCCAGGAGTGATGCTGAAAAACTAGTCCATGCATTTGTTACTTCAAGGCTGGACTATTGTAATTCTTTACTATCAGGATGTCCACAAAATGCAGTTAAAAGCCTTCAGCTGATTCAAAATGCTGCAGCAAGAGTTCTGATGAAAATTAAAAAGAGAGATCATATTTCCCCTACTTTAGCTTCCCTTCATTGGCTCCCTGTTAAATCCAGAATAGAATTGAAATTCTCCTCCTCACATATAAAGCCCTTAATGATCTAGCTCCATCATACATCAGAGATCTGATTGTTCCATACGTTCCTAACAGAGCACTTCGTTCTCAGACTGCAGGTTTACTGGTGGTTCCTAGAGTCTCTAGAAGTAGAATGGGAGGCAGATCCTTTAGTTATCAGGCTCCTCTCCTGTGGAACCAGCTCCCAGTTTTAGTCCGTGAGGCGGACACCCTGTCTACTTTTAAGGCTAGGCTTAAAACTTTCCTTTTTGATAAAGCTTATAGTTAGAGTGGCTTAGTTTATCCTGAACTATCTCTGTAGTTATGCTGCTATAGGCTTAGGCTGCTGGAGGACATAATGACCACTTTTACCCTCTTCGCTACATTCTCACGCTACTCTTCAATTTTGCATTATTTGCTGTTATTTCAGCTTTTAAATTTGTTCTCTCTCTTTTCTCTTCCTAGAAGCTACACCTGGCCTGACTCTGTGTCTACCTGTGACACCTTTCTGGAGAGGGGAATCCTCCGAGCTTCTGCTGGCAACAACTTAATGCTCACCCTCTACCGATGATCCACATGGCCCTGTCTTTCAGTGTTTAACCCTTTCTCTCTCCTAGATATGGCAATTGACTGAGCTTTTACTTGCTGACCAACACAGCAACTCCCTCAGAAACTGAGGTTAACCTGAAAAGATGCAGGCTTTGTCCCTGACATTATGTATCTGCAGTCAGATTATGTAGTAATGGTAATTTGATGAACAATGTATAGTGAAATGTTTTTTTTTTGTGATAGTAATGATTAATATTGAATTAATAAACTATATTGCAATATAACTAATAAAATACTGAAAAACAAATGCTGATCACGATGGTGAGTCAGGATTGTTAAATGCATTATATTACATATTTCATCCATTTATTGTTTTTGTGCTTTAATATCTGCATTATTCTTGTTTCTCTACTGATAATAGCTCTATGCACTCTTCCTTCTTATTACAACAGGTATGAAAGGGTAAAGGACCGGTGTCACAAAGACAAGCACAACACAGCCAGAACCTTGCTGGACCTTCACATGTGCATGAACCAGAAATCATTTTATTTTTCAATCATTCAACAGATGTTATGTTGTGCTTGACCTGCCATGAAACTATTAATTGGAAGCAATACGACAAAGTTATGAAATATGCTGTTGTACATGCCAATTAGTGACATATCAGTCTACAACTATTATTGTACATTTAATGTAGCTTGTCACGCTGTTTCTGATTAGGAAATAAAGCCTTACATGTGTTAAATTCTGCTCTGCTTATTTGAGTAATACCTTCAGCAACTACCAGAGCCTCGGGGATCAGAGCATTTTGATGCTGAATGTTTTAAACTGTTTCTATCTTATAGGACTGAAGTATTCGGCGTATTTAAGGTGTCAGTCCTGAAAGCAGTTATATGACCATAGAACTTGATGTAGTTCAGTAAAAAGCCTTTAAATGTGTTCCATATAATTTATTTGTACGTCATAACAAACATGACACTGTCAATGTCACGCAAAGAAAACATAATACCATTAGCATGTGCACAAAGTATGAAACATAAAGCACTACAAAATGTACATGTGCAAAAGTACACATGCACATTTCTTCTTCTTGCACCAAATGTTCTTAAAAAAGGTTAAAAGTGCCCAAATACTTCAAGGACCGTAGTTTCTCCATGATTTAGGCACTTTTTGTGAATTAAATAATTCACAATGTCTAGATAGGTGACTGCTGGGAGGGAATCCAACTCTGTACGGATTACAGCGATCTTTGCTTCGTACCCATTTAAGGACACAAATTTTAAAGGGTCTCTGTGACGCGCTCCAGCACTTAAAAAAGCCAAAGCTCATGAAAAAACTAATAAAAGCCGTGGTAATGCTGCTCGTTATGCATTTCCTATGTAACACCTTTTACAGGTATACCATAAAACATGGCGAATTATCGGAGTCACTTACCTGGGGTCTGGTTTTTTGGGAACTATCTATAGGCTTAGGGTGCTGGAGGACATAATGACCACTTTCACTCCCTCTGCTTCATTCTCCTACTACTCTACAATTTTGCATCATTTGCTGTTATTTTGGCTTTTAATTTTATGATCTTTCTCTGTTTTTTTCTTCCTTGAAGCTACACCTGGCCTGGCTCTATGTTTACCTGTCACACCTTCACAGAGCAGGGCATCGGCTGAACTGCTGCTGTCATTAACTCCTTTTCTTTCTCATAGAAAGTACTCCTGAATCAGTGCTTCTGTGTTCTTTGTGTGGCTCTGCTCTGTTCTCTCCAACCTCCAGTCGGCCGTGGCAGATGGCTGCTCACACTGAGCCTGGTTCTGGTTCTGCTGGAGGTTTCTTCCTGTTAAAAGGGAGTTTTCCTTTCATCTGTCACTACATGCATGCTCAGACTGAGGGATTGCTGCAAAGTTAATGGCTCAATAAAATCAAAAAGCTTTTTTTGGATAGAAAACATTTTACCAGCTGGATCAATAAACTGAACTCAACTGCACCGTTTTATGACTAGGACTGATTAATAATGTATGATACTGAGTCTGTCTGCATGATTAGACTAATCTGATACCTGATGTACCTGATGAACCCTGATGTCTTTAATAAAGAAGATGTGGTTGTCTTGGGATGACACTTGTTTTGAATCGGCTCCATATATTTATACTGAATTGAAAATATGTTTGATGATTAATTAAGATACATTTCATGAATTTACATGAACATTGTAAAGTAAAAAAGAGTTCATATTTTCCCAGAATGATCTGAAGTACACCACCAACATAAGCAGAAATAAATGAAAGTTTATGCAGCTGAACTGTTGCACCTCTCATTCTGTTATTAATGGAAAGAAAGAGCTGAACATACATAGCTGTACTGGGAGTAGACCATCTGCTTTAAATCTGCCATGCCGTTGAGGATGTTCACGTCGTCCAGGTTCTGGATAGTTGCCAGGTCTGTGAACTGATCTCTGCAGAACCTCCGTGATTCGTACCAACTCTTTCGTTCGTAAACAAAGTGGTATTTACGTGCAGGAAGTGAGGAGACAGCACACAGAGCTGCAGCCATTAAAACTGTTTCAGTTATTTTAGAACCTTTAAGATTCAGACAAATAATCTGGATATTTATGGTGTAAAAGACCTACCAGATGCAGCAGTGAAGAACAGAAGAACGTTCTCCATCTTTCCTTTTTGACTCCTGATGAAGATCTGCTGAAAGGAGCAATGTTCATCACTTACACAACAAATCCCATTACTATTTGCATTTGCTCTAAACCTCGGTATCCTGAATCATTTCAATGTCAAACAAAATTCAAAACACTTTTATTTACATAGTCAAGGTCACCGATCCCAGGTGCTCTGGTTTATTCTTCAAAAGTCAGTTTGTGAGGTCCACTTCTCATTGCTGCTGAGATGTACAGATACATCTCAACAAATTAGAATATTGCATAAAAGTGCAATATTTTTACTGGACGTGTCAGAAAGTGAAACGGTTATTTTATAGAGATTAACTCCACATAGTGTAAAATATTTCAGGCTTTTATTCCTTTTAATTTTGATGATTATGGCTTTCAGGGAAGGAAAACCCAAAATTCAGTGTCTCAGAATATTAGAATATCACATTATATAAGCAGAAATGTCAGGCTTCTGGAAAGTATGCCTGGTTGGGCCTCCTCTTGCATGAATTACTGCATCAGTGTGCCGTGGCATAGAGGAGATCAGCCTGTGGTTCTGCTGAGGTGTGATGGAAGCCCAGATTGCCTTGATAGCTGCCTTCAGGTCATCTGCCTTGTTGGTTCTGGTGTCTCATCTTCCTCTTGACAACAGCCCATAGATCTTCTATGGAGTTCAGGTCAGGGAAAGTTTCTGGCCTACCAAGAACAGAAATCCTATGGTCACTGAACCAGCTTTTAGTACCTTTTGCGGTCCGTTACCAAGTCCTGCTGGAAAATAAAATGAGGAGAAGGAAGCATGAAGTGCTCTAAATTGTCCTGGTAGATGGCCGCATTGACTGTGGACTTCAGGAAACACAGTGGACCAGAACCAGTAGATGACATGGCACCCCAAACCATCACTGACTGTGAAAATTTCACACTGGACTTCAAGTGGATTCTGGTCCTCTCCACTCTTTCAAATGAAATGCAGAATTTACTTTCGCCTGAAAACAGGACTTTGGACCACAGTCCAGTTCTGACGTCTCTGGTTCAGCGGTGGCTTGAAACAAGGAATGCAACATTTGTAGCTCATGTCTAGTGTGATGTTAAAATTTTAATTGCCTTTGTGCTTCTGAGGTGATGACCAAGTCTGAAATGACAATACCTTCAATCTCCTTTCCGCCCCCCTTTGGTTGGTCTTCCCAAGGCATTTACAAGCTGAAGGGGAAATGTATCTTAACAAAAGATGTTTTGTTTCTCTTCCTGTCCCTGGAACCCCTGCTGTGGTGGCTCTTGATGCACCGACTCCAGCCTCAGTCCACTCTTTGTGAAGCTGGCCCAGATTCTTGAATGAATTTCGTTTGACAATCCTCTCAAGGCTGCAGTTCTTCCTGTTGCACCTTTGGGTGTTCTTTACCTGTAAGTCATAATGACTGGTAAAAGATAACGCATTTTTACCCAATTCAAGTTCTTTTTTGAGATGTACCTGTAGAGTGACCAGATATTTGCCCCCATCCATCTCTTTAGGTCATTTTAAAAACCAGTTTTCAACATCATGGTTCCCAACAGCAGCAGAGCAAAAAGGTATTAGAAGAACTCTCCAACAACAGGTTTCATCCATCCATCCATCCATCCATCCAACCATCCATCCTTCCTTCCATCCATCCATCCAACCAATTGCTTTATTTAGTCTTTTTAAGTCTACGCAGATCCGGGTCTTTCCATTCTTTTTAGGAACTGGAACCATTGGGGAACACCACTCCGTTGGTTCTGTTACTGCCTCCACAATGTCATTGGCCTCCATTCTGTCCAGCTCTTCTTTAACCGCCTTCAGGAGAGGGATGGCGACTCTTCGTGCTGTATGTATAGCATATGGTTGGGCATTTTCTTGTAACAGGCTGTGTTTTCAAAAGACCAAACTCAAGCTCACTATTGTTAATTTCATTTACTCTCTTAATTAACCCCATAGCTAATGATGCTGGTCTACTCAGCAGGTTGTTTACTTTATCGCCTCTGATAACATAGACTCGGAGTGAATATGCTTTATCTTTGTAGCGGACTTTAGTTATGAACTGTCCCAAACAGTTTAAATCACCCCCCGGGCCACTCAGTATCTTCTTTGCTTTCTGCAATGGTCTTTTTAGCTCCAGTGATTTATACACATTTATATCTCACTCTTTACACTGCAGTCAGCTCCAGAATCTATCTTGAACTTTACAAGCTTAGTACCTATTTTTAAAGTCACTGTGCATTCATCGTCATGTGGTTCGCCATTACCTGAGCCCAGGTAATAGTGTTCATTTTGTTTTTCACACTCAGTAACTTCTCTCACCAGCTTGCTTTTGCACATCCTTTCCCAGTGTCCTTTTTTTCCACATCTGTTGCAGATGGAGTTGGTAGCTGGGCATTTATCCTGCTGGCTGTGTGTTGTTTTCCCACATCTTTTTTTATTTTCACTGTCTTTGGGTCTGTGTACTTCTCGATGTGCTCGCCGCCATCTTGCGCGAGCCCCGCTGCTGTGATGCTGCGCCACTTCCTGGATTGCACTGAACTGTTCTCCTTGTTAGTTTACCTGCACCTTAACTTCCTCTGACTGCCGCACCTCCTGTACCGTCATCTCTAAATTAAGGCTTGGAATGAGTTGCAGCTTCTGAGAGGGATCCTTGTCTAAAATGCCAACCACAATGCGCTCTCTGATGTGCTCTTCCCGGTTTCTGCCGAAATCACAGTCTTCTGACAACTCATAAAGAGCACGGATGAACGTCTCCGCCCGCTCTCCTGCGCGCTGTGTCCTCTGGTTGAAACATGCCCGCTCATGGATAACGTTCTGCCTCGGAACAAAATAGGCATCAAATTTTGCCAAAACGACATCATAATCCTCTTCACTCTCACCCTCTCCAAAGGTAAAAGAGCTTAGGATATTTTCTACTTCCTTTCCCAGAGCGTAAATCAGCGTGCTGACCTGAACTGGGCCGTCCTTTGTCCAGTTTAGGAGCAGTCCTGTACCGAATAAAGCGCTTCTTCCACTCGGGCCACTCCACCGGTTTCTCAAAGCAAAAACTCTCCGGCGGCTGCAACTTTGCCATCTTCTGACACCATGTAATAAACTTGTCTGTTTATCAAAAAGAGGTACTCGAGAATTCTTTGTTGAACGGCCAACACTTTAATGAAACCCCTTCCCTTCCCCGTGTTCACAACAGGTGCCCAGATTACATCCCTGGTGCCGTAAAAAACCCCTCCCTCTGTCGTAAGACAGATGTCGCTAAACCAGTTACTTGACAGCTTGGTTCCTAAACATCCATCCATCCATTCATCCATTGTCTTCTGCTTATCCAGGGTTGTGGTCGCGGGGCAGCAGCCTAAGCAGTGAGACCAAGACTTTCCTCTCCCCAGCCACTTGGGCCAGCATGTCCAGGGGAATCCCAGGGCGTTCCCAGGCCAGCCGAGAAACATAGTCCCTCCAGCGTGTCCTGGGTCTTCCTCTAGCCCTCCTCCCGGTGACATGTGCCCGGAACACCTCACCAGGGAGGCATCCAGGAGGCATTCTAACCAGATGCCCGAGCCACCTCAAGTGGCTCCTCTCGACATGGAGAAGCAGCGGCTCTACTCTGAGTCCCTACCGGATGATCGAGCTACTCTCCCTATGTCTAAGGGAGAGCCCAGACACCATGCAGAGGAAGGTAATTTCGTCCGCTTGTATCTGTGATCTTGTTCTTGCGGTCTTGACCTAAAGCTCATGACCATAGATGAGGGTAGGAACTTAGATCGACCGGTAAATCAAGAGCTTCACTTTCTGACTCAGCTCTCTCTTCACCATGACAGACTGGTACAGTGCCCGCATCACTGCTGACGCAGGACCAATCTGTCTATCGATCTCCCGCTCCATTTCTCCGTCATTCGTGAACAAAACCCCAAGATACTTGAACTCCTCCACTTGTGGCAGGACCTCCTCCCTGACCCGGATGGGGCACTCTACCCATTTCCGGGTCAAGACCATGGCCTCGGAATTGGAGGCAGTGATCCTCATCCCGGCCGCTTCACCTTCAGCTGCGAACTGCTCCAGTGAGAGCTGTAGATCACGAGCTAATGAAGCCAATAGGAACACATCATCCACAAAAATCCTAAGGCCACCAAAACGGATCCCCTCAACACCTTGGGTGCGCCTAGAACTTCTGTACATAAAAGTTATGAACAGAATCGGTGAAAAAGGGCAACCTTGACGGACTCCAACCCCCCCGGAAAATGAGTCCGACTTACTGCCGGAAATGCGGACCAAGCTCTGACACCAGTCATACAGGGACCTAACAGCCCGTATCAAAGGGCCTGGTTCCCCATACTCTCGGAGTACCCCCCACAAGATTCCCCGAGGGACAAGATCGAACGCCTTTCTCCAAGTCCACAAAGCACATGTAGATCGGTTGGGTGAACTCCCATGCACCCTCCAGGACCCTAGTGAGGTGTAGAACTGGTCCAGAGTTCCATGGCCAGGACGAAAACCACACAGCTCTTCCTGAATCCAAGGTTCAACTATCCGATGTCCCTCCTAGCCAACACAACCCTACAAGATCCAGAGCCTTAAGGACCTCCGGAGGAATCTCATCCACCCCCGGGGGCCTTTCTAACAAGGAGCTTTTTAATCAGTTGGTGACCTCAGCACCAGAGATTGGAAATCCCGCCCCAAAATCCCGGGGCCTGCTTCCTCAGTGGAAGACGTGCCAGTGGAATTGAGGAGGTCTTTGAAGTACTCTGCCTACCGACCCACAACGTCCTGAGTTGAGGTCAACAGCACACCCTCCCCACTGTAAACAGTGTTGGTGGTGTACCCCCAGAGTCAGAGCCGTGTGTTGAGGTGAGCTATTTCTAGCCGGAACCTTTCTACCTTGCTCACCAACTTAGGCTCCTTCCCCACCAGAGAGGTGACGTTCCACATCCCAGTAGCCAGCTTCTGCAGCCAAGGATCAGATCACCAAGGTCTCTGCCTTCAGCCGCCACCCATACCACATTGCACCCGACCCCTGTGGCCCCTCCCACGGGTGGTGAGCCCATCGGAAGGGGGACCCACGTTTCCTCTTCAGGCTGTGCCCGGCCGGGCTCCATGGGTGTAAGCCCGACCACCAGGCGCTTGCCAGCGTGCCCCACCACCAGGCCTGGCTCCAGAGTGGGGCCCTGGTGACCCGCGTCCGGGCAAGGAAACATTGTTTCCATTTGTGGTAATCATCATAAGGGGTCTGTGGGCTGCGCTTTGTCTGATTCCTTACCTAGGACCTGTTTGCCTTGGGTAACCCTACCAGGGGCATAAGGCCCTGACAACATAGCTCCTAGGATCATTGGGACACTCAAACCCCTCCACCACGGTAAGGTGGCAGCCCAAGGAGGGGCGGCTCCTAAACATTTAAACATTAACATTTATTTTCAGTGCTGCTGCTCAGAACCAAACCGTCCATCATGTTCCAGATGTTTTCTTGCTCTAACACACCTGATTGATATCACTGAGCTGTGTTTCTAGCAGACCATCAAACTTGCCAGAAGCTCTTTGTGAACAAAAACATGCAGAATATTCATTGCCAAGGACTAAATCCTGACTGGAAATGGGACTGAAGTTGCTGTAAAATGAAGCTGTGATGTGTCTCTGTCAGGATCTTCCATTTTGGTTGTGATTACTCTTGCTGTTAGGTGTTTTTGGTTCCCTTTGGTTGAGTAGTGATGTTTATTTATTCTTTCTGTTATCCTGGTGTTTGGTTATAGTTCTGTCTGTATTTCTGCCCCCTTTAGTTTTAGTGGTTCATTTTCCCCCTTGGCCTTAGATTTCCCTTATGTTATTATTTACTCGTTTGTTTCCCTTAATATTAGTTGTTCTTCCCCAGCCTTGCTTATCGTGTAGTTCCTCTCGTGTCCCTGCATTCCCTCTGCTCAGTTGTCATAGTAACCGAATCAGCGATCAGCGATCTTGAAATTGAGCTTCCCCTCCTTGAAAGACTAGCATCCGCCACCGGTGCTAACGGAGTATTTTTGTCTGTGAATCTCGAGTGAACTTGTCAATGTCTAACTACAAGCCTTCATTAAAGTTGATATTACTCAACAACATGCCGAGCCCTAGTCCCTGTTTGCGTTTTGTTCCAAAACAACCTCAGACTCTGACATTCTCGCTGCGGAGCTAATGACCCAAATGAGCCGGGGTGCACTGCTGCCACCACCATCTCACTGTAAAGCCACATCAGAGTTCAAGTAATGCAACAAGAACTGCTATTTCTAAAACTTTTTTCCCTCAAACAAAAGATTATAAAAATAGTGAATCAAACTCTTCTTAAACTGTTTATTTATATCATAACTGGTTTCATCTCAAGGCAAACGGATCCAGTTTATAAGCAGACATAAACAGCCAGTTCCATCAAATCAGAGAGACACATTCAGATTCAATTAAATAGATTCTAATTTGACCCTGATTTTTAATTTATACTTAATAATATAAAGAAATGAGCCTCCGTCTCAGCATCAGGAGTGAGCTGAGGTGGCTTGGGCACCTGTTCCGAGGCCAGGTGGGACGCCCCAGGTCACGCCCGAGGTACTATGTCTCTCGACTGGGCTGGGAGAACCTGACCGGTTCTCAGTAGTCTTTCTTAATGATTTGAATAAACCCGGTGATGGGTGAAATCCTTGCATATCATTCAGGTTTTGATGCAAATTACTTCCACGTGCAAATGTTGAGAAGGACCAAAACTAGCTTCACATGACATGACTCAACTACCCATCAGAATAAACATCTTATTCTTCACACGCTGACAGTTTGAACTCTGATTTTGCATAAAACTAAAGAAGCTTTTTAAAATGAACCTTTTGTCACACTGACTTTCTGCTTGTCACTTTAATTCTTGGTTTTGTTTTTAAAATGATCAAAACTTTTCTAAATATCTTCAGTCAGGAATGAACAGAATAAGACTGACAAGGATGAAGAAATAGAAAGCTGTCTGAGTAGTTTCTGTTTTCACATTTAATTCCAAAGATCCTGGGGTGTCCTGTTCCGTCCCACGGAAGGATCAGTTCATTAATTGAGGGACTTCATAAGATCTCATAGTGGAAAAATTCAAATAGGTCATCTTGTTTTGCATCTGTTTTACTATGCGTGTCCTTGATCACCTTGTTGTCAAAGAGATGTCAAGTTCAGACTAGATCTACTCTTGCAGCTCAGCACGCCACACAGAGATGCCTGGAATGCAGGGCCTTTCTGATATGAAGATAGTGTTTACCCAAGAGAAGATACCTCTCTCCTCTCCGAGGCGTCACATCATGCTGACCTCCTTTAGACATCTGATCCTCAAGGTCTGTTATATCTGTTATACTTTCTCATTTTGTGAGGGGAAGTCTATTTCTCCGTGGACGGGCAGACTGAGACACTGGTTTGGTTGTGTCCTCTGTCCATTCTCAATTCTTGCAAGAATTTAATAAAAGTTCTACTTTGATTCTCACTTATATCCTTGTTAATTGGGTGCATTTTGTTTTTTTCCATTAACAGATCTCACTATGAACATTTTATGACGTATGATTACAGTTTTTATTATTTTAAAACATGGAAGCTAAAAATTTGATTGTCTTCTTGTTGGAGCATTATTTTTAGATTATTGACCCTTAAGACTGATGGCCTGCAGATGAGATGCTGAGAACGTTCCTTCTAAAGACGTTTATTTATGTCTTCAGTAATGAGTCAGTTTTAATCAAATACGTCGGAAAGTGAAATCTAAAGTATTGAAGTAGATAAAAAGTGGAAAAAAATACAACAGAACAAGAAAACATCATATCCCGTATGGGTCCTGTGTGGTTGAAAAATCAAAACAGGTTGCAAATGAAGGCAGTCTGATTACAGGCAGCTGCTCTCTGCCTCCTCCCTCCTCCAGCAGGCGTTGGTTCTCTTAGGGACCGTTAATAAATGTCAGAACAAAACACGCTGCTTCATGGTGGTTTGTTTTGTGTGTTTTGGGGGAAATATTTGTGTGTCTAAACAGCCTTTTTTATGTGTGGCTGGTTTAGGGTGTTATTAAATCCAGCGCCCCCTACCTGCATGTAATTCAGAAAGTTGATGTGTCCTTTTTCTTTTCTTTCAGCCTTCAGGCATGGCTTATGATTAAAAATTATAATTATATTTGGGTCTGACCCACTCTGGCCATTGTAGTCCTTAATATTATTGTAATCTCTTGATATTTTTTTAATTGTCCCTGCACTACCTCTTGGGAAAACCTTCTCATTTCTACTGGTCCCATGGCTTTTAATGAACAGCAGTCTGTTTACGTCATATGTAGTCCCGACTCAGACCCAGTCGGACCTGCTCAGGAGCAGGGGACAAAAAAAAGTAGGTAGGGGTCCAAAAAAAAACAGTAATGGAAACGCTCGCAAAGCGGGCTGAATAGAGTGGAGTAGGACCAAATCAAGCCACGGAAAAAGGGGCATATTCTTTATGGTGATAAAACGAAAGGGAACATCCCAAATGTTACTGGTTTATGTCATTTTTTCTTTTCCCCCATGCAGTAATGTGCAGCCCTTGATTTCAGCTGTAATTTTTTTTAAAGTGCTTCATAGAATTAAAATCTGGTATGGTGTGGAACATGAACTTGGGCCCAAAAGCATGTTATTCTGAAGCGTTGGGGGAATATAAATATATACAGGAATCTATTTTTGGTTTTTAATGTTTAATCTGAGAAAAGGGGTTCTCAAAAGGCTAAAATTGGGGCAATCCCAGCAGCAGCTTTGGGGTGTGAAGATTAAAAGCAAAAAAAAATTCCTGGTGATAAAGTCCTTTTCCCATGTCTGTAAATAGCTACGTCATATTGCCCTAAAAAAAACCCATTCTGCTTCAGCGGGTGGATGGATTGTACGACGACGTGAACAGCGGGGGTGGTCCATGTCAGACCCAAAATTCTACCAACATGAGGAGAACCAGTTCAGGAACTGGCAGCTGGAGAACCAAACAATGAATTTTGGGAAAGAGATCTGCGAAAATGTTCAAGGACGATTCGGAATGATGTGCCCTGCTCTCAGACCTTTTAAAGCGGTGTGCTTTAATGTCACGGGGAGGATTAATTAATTACAGAAACATTAAATTAAAAATTCAGATTTAACTTGGTCCCTCTTCTCATTGATGATTCAAAATGACACATTTTAGGTTTCCCGTTTTAATGCCTTTTTCTTGGTCTTTTTTCAGGGGACTCCCGGGTTTTTATTACACCAGCAGTAAATGACCTGGACTCAAGCTCAGAGCTACTGCAGAAAACATCACACAGATCTGGCCAGTGTGAGACACATGTCTGACAAACCAGGTGATAAAGAACTTGATCACAGAACAGGTCTGGATCGGTCTGTACCGAGACTCCTGGAAGTGGGGGGATGGAAGGAACTCATCATACAGGTACTGGAACACGGGAACCAATAACCAAAAAAGGAAAGAGGAATGTGCTGCTGCAAACTTTGGGAAAACGCTGGAAAATGGGGGGACTGGAGCTGTGGGGGAAAAAAAGCCTCATTTGTTTTTCTGGTGAGGAGTCCTTCACGCTGCAGCTTTAAAGACGTGTAGATGAAGTCCAATGAACATCTTGTATTGGGAAAGGAAGTTCACCCGTCACTCTATCATTTTGCTTTCTTCAGTCTCAGTTATAGTTTTTAAAAACAAGAGGGTACTTTGTTTAAATCAGAGATATTCAGAATCAGCTTCATGACCAATTTTAGCTCAGAAACAAAGATTTTAATTCGTTCCAGTTTGCTCTCAATGTTCAGACATTTAAATATAAATATAAAAATTTTTCAAGCTAAAGTTCTCCCTTCATATCTAGGGCTCCTAATGATCATCAGAAGAAAAAAATGCTGACACCAAATGGAAAGCTCTTCAACAGACATCTTAACATCCTGAGATATGGTCTCACCAAGAGTAGCTTCTCAAAAGACGTCTTTAGCAAAGCTAACGTCTGCATGTAAAACAATGATCAGTGAAAACCTCTGAAGTGCAGAGCTAGGGGTAGGTTCACATCCACAGACTGGTCATGTGATACAGAAAGATCTGGAACACATTCCTGCATGTTAAAAGAACATGATTCATACATTTAAAAGATGCATAAATACAGGATACTGACGGGCCAAAGTATCTGTAGAAGAAATCAGGTGATGAAAAAATACCCAGGTTTATCTCTGTTTGAGCCCGAAAGGTCAAAGTGTTTGCTGAAGGAACGGAGCTCTGCAGTTTTTTTCTCTTATCAGAAGGTGGATTTATTTTATTTATATCATTCTTTTAAAGATTTATACTATTATCTGCCTTCAGAAATACAGATGGAAATTGTCCTGATGTTTAAATCATCTCACAGAAGGAGATTCCACTGACAGATGGACGGATGGACGGATGGATGGATGGATGTTAAAATCTGTTTTTGTAAATCTAAGGAGAAAAGAGATTTGAGAATATTAAGTCAATTTATCTCATTCTTTCTCCTCAGTTATTAACTGTTATTTTAGCCTTTATGTATTTAAATGTTCTTGGTCACATGATCAGGTCACATGACTATTAGACAGGATTTAAGATGGTATGAACAGTTTGTCTGATGAAGAGCAGAAAGCTCCAGACGTCTCTTCACTGCTGTGAATGAAGGGTTTTTCTTGTCTCAGAATGCTACACTTCAGCTGCTAGAATCCAACCTAAATCTCCATGTTCTTTCGGTCATGACCCAAAGTTCATGCCCCTGGGGTGAGAGTAGGAATGTAGACTGACCGGTAAATCAAGAGCTTCACTTTTGGGCTCAGCTCTCTCTTCAGCACAACAGACCAACACAGCTTCCTTATCAGCCGCACCGATCCAATTTGGCAGATGATGTGGCACTGCTAGATCCCTCCAGCCAAGACCTACAGCATGCAGTGGGGCGGTTCACAGCCGAGTGTGAAGCAGCTAGGATGAAGATCAGTTCTTCCAAGTCCGAGGCCATGGTTCTCGACTGAAAAAGGGTGGCTTGTCCTCTTCAGTTGGAGGGGAGTTCCTGCTTCAAGTGGAGGAGTTCAAGTATCTCGAGGTCTTGTTCACGAGTGAGGGAAGAATGGAGCGGGAGTAATTAAAGTTATTTTGCAATTTTTTGTTTGCTACATAATTCCATATGTGTTCATTCACTGTTTAGTGAGAATCCACGTACCATATAAATATTCATAAACATTAAATGAGAAAGTGTTTCTAAAACTTTTGACTGGTAGTATGTTATAAGTGACCTAAAGGTGGCTTCCAGCCTTCCACGGTATTTTCCCAGCATTGCAATCCCAGACAATGGTAATTAATTCAGGGTCACAGAAAAGGTTACACATAATTAATGTGAAAACATAAAATATGGGAATAGAGTCGTTAGCAGTCAGGTTTGGGCCGAGGACAAGATAAAACCCAAACTGCCTCATCATGGTGCTCTCTCACATATGAACACATAACATACCAAATCAGTGCGCACGTCGTCTCATTTTATCTGAATCTTATTTTATCAGCGCGATGTTTGACACTGAGGTTTTATTCCCTTCTCTTTACAGCACATAATTAATAAGAATCTTCACTGTTTAACTGAACCAAACTGATCAATATGTTCATATTTGTCTGCAGCTCTGTAAGCTAACTCCTCACTTCCTGCAAGTAAATATATCTTCGTTGATGTGGAGAAGAACTGGACTGAAGCTCGGAGATACTTGAGAGAACATTACTCAGACCTGGCAACCATGGAGAACACGCAGGATATGAACACGCTGAACAACATGATAAAAACATCTGTATGTTCAGTTCTGTTTTTCTACAAAAGGTTGAGTGACTTCCAGATAAATCACTGTTTTATGTTCTTTAATCGAATGTTCCTAACAGCGGAACATCTAGAGCAGGTCAGGTTAATATCATATTGTTCTAGAGCAGGCTGCTGATGTTCTCACGGAGCTACAATCACTGTAGTTTTTTTGCTTTCTATTTTTCAATCACAGTAACAAAGCTTAGAGCTGAAAACTAACCATAGATGATTTTTTTAATACTGCGATAAAGTGCTTGAGTGAGAAATTCTGTATTTAATGCTATATTTGTGATGTAAAAAATGCTTGTTTTCTTTGCAGAGAGTCTGGATTGGATTGTATGATGATGTGAGCAGCTGCAGGTGGTCCATATCAGACTCAGACTTCTACCAACAAGATGAGAAGAAATTCAGAAAGTGGTCTTCTACACAGCCAGACAGTTTTTATGGACTGCAGAGAACTGTGGAGAGATGTTTCCTGATGGAACCTGGAATGATGAGGCTTGTTCTAAAAAGCAACATTCCATCTGCTCAGATATTAGCGGTAAGACTTTTAAATGATGACTGACCTCTAAATTAAATTAACACCTAAGATGTTTTACTTTGGTCTCTCTACCAAAGATGAGAAATGTATCAGTTTGCTTTTTCCAAATTATAAAATGTTAGAGCTTGAATAAGTATTTATCCCCTTACAGGTTTCTCCTGCTTTTGCTAACATTTGCAAATATACCAGATCATTAAATGCAAAAGGATGCTTTCAAATGCAAAATAAAATGGCTGGAGACAAGAAATGAGCAAAAATAGTTATTATTTTGTAAAAAAATAAAAATTTAAACACAATTTACCAATAACCGCAAACAAGCCGGCATATCAAAATCAACCCCGGTCCTATTAACCTCAAAGTCAAAATGTTTAGTTTAGTTTTCCTTTAGTTCATTTTCCATCCAGGGCTTTGTATTGTTACCACTTGGATGTTCCCACTGGAGAGAAGAATGACGTTCAAACAGAGGTCCAGTTCTGCTCTGGGCACAGGCTCGCCATCTCCATCCAGAGAGAATCCAGGAATGTGATCCAGATTCTTAATTGGCAAATAAAAAAAACCTAGCCTGCACACAATAATGATATTATTAAATATAGCTAAATAAAATCAATTTCCCATCTATTCTCACAGCTATAGCTTAGTTTTTATCTAAATGTCTTATATTACCCTTAGTAATTTTTTACATACATGTTTTAATTCAAAATATCCCATTTTTTAACCATGAATTTATGATTAAAATATTTAACCAATCAAATAAGTGATTCTTAGATCATTTTTAACCTTTTTTAACTCATGAAATGAAATGCAATCAATTTGTCGCCTTAACGAGGAGTACGTAGTCTTACTACCTCCAATATTAAGGTCAACTCTTTAATCTGCTTTAATAATGACATATGAACTACTGAAAACTTTAACATGGTGAAGCATCAAAATGTACATTTAACATCAACAAACGTCACATTCAACAAAAAAAAAAATAGTGCAAAAAGAACTAAAAGGGCTTCCTTTTATTATGGTGAACTTAAATCTTAACAAAATATAACATTTTCATTGCTGTTAAACAGAAAAATAAATCAACCCGCGATATAATGGTACCAAAATAATAATGTTAGCACGACGCTGGCATATTTTCTTTAGCAAGTGTTGCACACAGCCACATGGCCTCTCTTGCTCGTGCTCCCAGCAACTTAACAACAAATATTCCAAATGAGCTTTTGGAAAGCACAAATACTTACAACACTTCTCTGCATTAAAACTCACCAAGACGACCGATATAGTTCAGCACTGCCCGCCTACAGCATGTCTCATTGTCTCAGCGCCAAAGTGTCTGAAAAGACCCTGAAACAGGAAATAAAGTTAGAAGGAGGTTATCGCACTTCTTCTTTTCAAAATACGTTTTTTTAATAAAAGAGTGCATTGACATGAAGAGAGAGAAAAGGGGATGTGTGTGTTTTTTTTAACCGGGTTGCCGAGGTCTGCAGAGATTCAGACGTTGTTCTGGCTTTTCTGTGACCTCCTTGATCAGACCTTTCAGAGCTCTTTGAGTAATTGTGGTAGGTGAGCCACTCCTGGGAAGGTTCTCCACTGTTCCATGTTCTCTCCATGTGTGGTGATGGTTCTTACTGAGGTTCTCCGGAGTCCCAAAAACTTAGAAATTGTTCTGTAGCCCTTTCCTTACTGATAGATGTGAGTTCTTTAGATTGAGGCCTGATGTGTTGCTTTTTGGGATCGTTTAGCTTACTTCATGTTGTCAGACAGGCTCTAGTTAAGCGATTTACAAACTTCACTTTTTATTTACTCAGCTTATGTTTGTTTAAACCTAGTTTGATGACCTGAAATGTTTAACCAAATGCTTTCAGAAGCAAACATGCTTTTGAAGTTCTGTTCAGCCTCTCACTCCGTATCAGACTTCCATCAGCCAACAGCAGACCTGAGTTAAACCATAGTTTGTTCTATATTTTCATAAAGCTGCCATCATGCAAAAAGGTGAATGTAACTGCATTAGAACTCTGGTGTAAAAACAAATCAGCAAGAGTCAAACACATAAAAGGCACTGAAGGTAATAATCCTCATGTATAATAATTTTATTTCAAAAATTTAAATTGATACTGTGAAAAAGAATGAGGAGATGTATGCAGGTTCACAGAATTAAACATTAGGACTTAAATCTACTGTCAGCAGCACAGTGTGAAAATGTTTAATTAATAAGATGTGAAATCAGTGTATCACAATGGTTTCATTCTACTGAGGCAGATTCTGGAAGTGGCCCCCAGAGAAACTGTAACAGAGATCCAAGAAGAAGCAAAAGTCCTTATTGTTGCAACAAATTATCTTAATGTTTTATGCTGTAAAAATAATCTTCATGTTTGTCAGTGCAGTGCTAAGGGATGTCTGCTCACTTCCTGCACAAAATTACAATTTTATTTATGAGCTCAAGAACTGGACTGAAGCTCAGAGTTTCTGCAGAGAAAAGTACTCAGACCTGGCAACAATAAAGAAAATGGAGGATGTAACGACACTGAATAACCTGGTAGATCTGAGAAATTTGGGAGACAGCCATGTAAGTTCAATGTTCTTTTCTGGTTTATTTTCTTTTCTCCGTGTCCTGTCTGGCAGAGTAGCACTCAGAATTGTAGCCAAGTCTCAGTGAAACACTAAATACATATATTCCAAGGACTGCAAATGGCCCCCGGGCTGCATTTTGGACCACTGATCTGGAGATCATGCACATAATACATGCAACGCATCATGGGTTCTTGGAATTAGGTGAATAGAGAGGAGGTCATGGTCCAGTCAAGAACTACAGGGTAACCAAGTGCTATTGTTGCAGAACAAGGCCACATGATAAATCATCCTCCACTGTGCTTCAGGTTGGTGCTTGTGATGATAGGCGGGTTAGTTTTATCCAAACAAGCTACTATCAAACATCTGCAGTTTGGTCTCATCTGGTCACCTTGCTGCCATGTTTTGTTATCAGAAAAAAAGATTTTCTTCTTTAACAGATCCTGTGGAAACAGTCGGGATAGCCTTCATTTTCAGTCAGACACACTGCTCTCAGGTATCGAGAATTGTTTAAGATGAATTTAAACTGCAGAAAACATTCTGAAGGTAAAAACACTAAATACTGAAAAGATTGAGAATTTATTTTCCGAATCCGATAAAGCTTTAACCGGAAATCTTGTTACTGATTGAAACCATTTGTTTTTTTCAAAGTTGTTTTTTCACAACAAGTAAAACTGAAGGTGGTGAGAAGTTCCTCTCTGGATCTGAACAACCCTGCTGGAAGACCTACTGGAAGACCTACTGGAGAAGGTGAATCATCTCTGCTTATACTCTTTATTCTTCTCTTCGTTGTTATGTAATCTTTTAGATTGACTTCCTGTTTACTTTGGTAGATCAAATTTCATTGTTCACTTCTGTCACACCTGTTCTTTGAAAAGCAATAGTTTCTGCTTTTTTTAGCAGCTCTTTGTTGTTCTATCTTTGAAAGTTTTTCTTCCTTTGGAGAACCTGAGTTCCAGGTTCTACTGCTACTGCAGTATCTTTAGTTTTACTTTTGTGTGATTTGCTCTCCAAATTCTGAGATAAGAAAATAAAGTATATTTAATGAAAAATCCAGGAAAGAATATGAAACAAAAGAACAAAATTGCTAGATCAATTGTAATGTAATATTCCTATTAGTTGGAAACGTCGCACTGGACTTCAAGCAATGTGGTTGCTTCCTCCAGACTCTGGAACCTCGATTTCCAAATGAAATGAAGAATTTACTTTTATCTGAAAAGAGGACTTTGGACCACTGAGCAACAGTCCAGTTCTAGTTCTCCTTAGCCCAGGTAAGATACTTGTGGTCCGTGTGTCGGATCCATCTGTATGTAATAGACCTTGATGCCCTGATTCCAACCTCATTCCACTCCTTGTGAAGCTCCTATAAATATTTGAATTGATTTTGCTTGAAAATCCTCTCAAGGCTCTGGTTATCACTGTTGCTGGTGCACTTTTTACTACCACACTTTTTCTTTCCACTCAACTTTCTATGAATAAGCTTGGACACACCTTCTTCGGCACTGACCTTTTGTGGCTCCCCCTCCTTGTGGAGGGTGTCCATGACTGTCATCTGTCCAATCAACAGTCTTCTCCATGATTGTGTCTCCTACTGACCCAGACTGAGAGACCATCTAGAGGCTCAGGAAACCTTTGCAGGTGTTTTCAGCTACACACGTGGAAAAAATTGTTGGTACCCCTCGGTTAATGAAAGAAAAACCCACAATGGTCACAGAAATTACTTGAATCTGACAAAGGTAATAATGAATAAAAATTCTATGAAAATGAACAAATGAAAGTCAGACTTTGCTTTTCAAACATGCTTCAACAGAATTATTTTTTAAAATAAACTCATGAAACAGGCCTACACAAAAATGATGGCACCCCTGAAAATAATGTGACCAAAGGGACATGTTAAATCAAGGTGTGTCCATTAATTAGCATCACAGGTGTCTACATTCTTGTAATCAGTCAGTGGGCCTATATATAGGGCTACAGGTAGTCACTGTGCTGGTTGGTGACATGGTGGGTACCACACTCAACATGGACCAGAGGAATCGAAGGAAAGAGTTGTCTCAGGAGATTAGAAAGAAAATTATAGACAAGCATGTTAAAGGTAAAGGTTATAAGACCATCTCCAAGCAGCTTCATGTTTCTGTGACTACAGTTGCCAATATTATTCAGAAATGTAAAATCCATGGGATTGTAGCCAACCTCCCTGGACGTGACCCCAGGAGGAAAATTGACGACAAAACAAAGAGACGGAAAAACGTCTAAAGAGATTAAAGGTGAACTTCAAGCTCAAGGAACATCAGTGTCAGATCGCACCATCCGACGTTATTTGAGGCAAAGTGGACTTAATGGGAGACGACCAAGGAGAACACCATTGTTGAAAACAAATCATAAAAAAGCCAGACTGGAAGTTACCAAACTACATGTTGACAAGCCACAAACTTCTGGGAGAACGTCCTATGGACAGATGAGACAAAAACTGAACTTTCTGGCAAGGCACAACAGCTCTATGTTCGCAGACGTAAAAATGAAGCATATGAAGAGAAGAACACTGTCCCTACTGATAAACATGGAGGAGGCTCTGTTATGTTCTGGGGCTGCTTTGCTGCATCTGACACAGGGTGTCTTGAATCTGTGAAGGTATAATGAAATCTCAAGACTATCAGGGGATTCTAGAGAGAAATGTGCTGCCCAATGTCAGAAAGCTTGGTCTCAGTCACAGGTCATGGGTCTTACAACAGGATAATGACCCAAAACACACAGCTAAAATCACCCAAGAATGGCTAAGAGGAAAACATTGGACTATTCTGAAGTGGCCTTCTATGAGCCCTGACCTAAATCCTGTTGAGCATCTTTGGAAGGAGCTGAAACATGCTGTCTGGAAAAGGCACCCTTCAAACCTGAGACAACTGGAGCAGTTTGCTCATGAGGAGAGGGCCAGAATACCTGCTGAGAGGTGTCTCATTGACAGTTATAGGAATCGTTTTATTGCAGTGATTGCCTCAAAAGGTTGTGCAGCAAAATATTATGCGTATGCACGGACATGTCTGCCGGCCGTCCGCTTTGAGTCCGCGCGGAGTCAAGTAAGAGCGACTATGTTTTGCCCTTAAGCATGCCTGCATCCGTTAGCGGCTCGTTATCTGCAGCCAGCATTGCTGGGTTTAATTTGTACATTGTTATGAAAAAAACACTGCGTAGTCAGGGTTTTCATGTTACAGAAATGTCTGAAACAACTGAGATGTTACAACGGATGGATGTTGTTTTGATGCAGCCATTAAAGTTTATATATTGAGAAATATATATTAAAATTTAAAATTTTTTAGATTTTATTATTAAATGAATTAGCATATATTACCACATAAACACACACAAAAGTGAATACTGGTATTAATTCCCAAGTACCGTACCTTTTACATTCCCCAATCATCAGTTTATCTGAGTGAGCGTCTTACAAAGAAAACCACTGAGATTGCTAGAGAGGCCCGTTTCTTGAAGAGAAATGGGAAGTAATATGGTGGTATACTGGTAAATAAACACGGCAGAACTCAGGTAAAACAAGCCAATAAATTCAAGCCGACAAGAAGCTAGCCAGCCTGCAGGAAGTTCTCCACAAGCAATTTCAAGCTCTGATGGAGTCTCTGGAGTTTAGCCAGGAACAACCGAAAATACAGTCTGTGAATTTCCAACGGCAGCTGAAACTCCCAAGTGACGAGATAAAAAACTCCACTTTCCATCATGTTCACTGGCTCAGAGGTAAGAAGCCTGATCACAACTGACCTCGGCCAATTGTAGCAATGTTCGAGCACTATAAGCTAAAAGAGCAGGTCAGAAGTCGGGCCAGAGAGCTGCAGGGAACGAACTTCAGCGTTAATGACCAGTTCCCAAAGGAGATCCTCGATTGGAGGCGAGTTTTTTTCCCAATAAGGAAGAAATATATCACCGAAGGCACCAGAGCTACAGACACACACACACAGACACAAATATTTCTTAACATAACCTTGTATCTCTCACCCCCTCTTACCCCCAGCACCTTCTTAATTTTGGTCTTTTTCTCCGCTATGTCTCTGCTTCTGGACTTCGTATCAGGCAACCCAAAGCGCTATGATTTCACTTTCTATCTGTTTCTGTGGTGGCATACGCTGTCCAACTTTAGTGACACACGCACAACTATGGGTACACTAAGGTTTGTCATATGGAATGTGCATGGACCGGCACCAGAGAGAAAAAGTAAAAAAATTTTAATCAGCTTAAAAAACTACAGGCATACATTGTCTTATTACAACAGATTCATAAATTTGCCACAGCTGCAAATGATCTTAAATCACCTGAGTTTCCTAATTTGTTTTCTGCCTGCTATAATTCTAGGCAAAGGGGAGTAGTAATCTTAATTCACAAAAATGTTAACTGTTAAAAATGTTAACAGTATTAGGCACAGTTACGGATCCAGAGGGTAGATTTAGAATAGTAAAAATCTATACATAACCAAAAGATATTTATTGTCAGTATATATGCCCCAGATGTTGATGACCCCCCATTCTTCCATTCTTTTTTTTCTGCTGTCCAAACACTTGGATTGCTCACTTCTTCTTGGGGGCAATCTCAACTTTGGTCTATATGAAGAAACAGACAGGCTGAGCACAACAGGGACTCAGCGCAG
Source organism: Crenichthys baileyi (assembly GCA_036173005.1). Lineage (NCBI taxonomy): Eukaryota > Metazoa > Chordata > Actinopteri > Cyprinodontiformes > Goodeidae > Crenichthys > Crenichthys baileyi. The sequence goes on from JAHHUM010000022.1 coordinate 563,135, forward strand.
TTGGCAATCAATAAATATAGGTAAAATGTACATGAGTAATTACGGACTCTGCCATGCATGGTGATCTCTTCACCCTAATAATAGAGAATATACTTTCTTCTCACATGTCCATCACTCTTACTCTCTGGATTATTTCTTAGGCAGCAGCTTGTTGTTGACTGACATTTCAGATACTAAGATACACCCTTTAGCTGTCAGTGATCATGCTCCTGTCTACTTAACTCTAGTAAAAAAGAAAGAAGACCCACAAAGCAAAAACTGGAAGTTGAATACATCATAACGACATTGAACCATGTTCTGGATAAAGTAACACTTCCTAAAGTATCCGATTATCAAGCGATGGCCCTGGATGTACCACTGACTTCAGCTAAAATCCAAGAAGTTCTCACAAGCATGCCAGATAAAAAGGCTCCAGGCCCAGGTGGATTCCCAACAGAGTTCTACAAAGAATTCTGGAATACTTTGGCTCCAACATTCCAAAGAATGTTGCAGGAAACCATAGAAAATGGCATACTTCCGCCAAATATAAATTCTGCCAACATCACTCTCCTGTTAAAACCAGGAAAAGACTCAGTACTTCCTACCAGCTACCATCCCATATCCCTTATTAATGTCAGTCAGTCAGTCATTTTCTACCGCTTATTCCATAGTGGGTCGCGGGGGAGCTGGTGCCTATCTCCAGCAGTCTATGGGCGAGAGGCAGGGTCCAACCTGGACAGGTCGCCAGTCCATCGCAGGGCAACACACAAACAGCCATGCACACACTCATTTATACACCTAAGGGCAATTTAGAGTGACCAATTAACCTAACAGGCATGTCTTTGGACTGTGGGAGGAAGTCGGAGTACCCGGTGAGAACCCACACATGCACGGGGAGAACATGCAATCTCCATGCAGAAAGACCCCCGGGAATCGAACCCAGGACCTTGTTGCTGCAAGGCAACAGTGCTACCAACTGCGCCACTGTGCAGCCCCCCTTATTAATGTTGATCTCAAAATAATCTGTAAAGCCCTTGCAAAAAGATTTGAAAAGGTAACTCCTCTCATAATACATCCTGACCAAACTGGTTTTATAAAAGGGAGGCATTCATCCGCAAATTCACACAGACAACTTAACTTAATAGACTATTCCTACAGCAAAAATATTGAGTTCAATATATTATCTCTAGATGCAGAAAAAAAAAACATTTGTTAGAGTTAACTGGAAATTCTTGTTTGCAACCTTGACTAAATTTGGTTTTGGAAACTCTTTCATAAACTGGTTAAAAATATTATATAGTTTCCCAACGGCACGTATCAGGACCAATAACCAAACATCTTCCAACTTCTATCTTCAGAGGGGTACCAGGCAGGGATGCTCACTTTCCCCCTCATTATTTGCAATTTTTATTGAACCACTGGTGGCAGCAATCAGGCAAACTAAAGATATTAAAGGCATAAAATGCATGAATATTGAACATAAAATCAGTCTTTATGCAGATGATGCATTACGCTTTCTCCAGCATTCAAAAACCTCTGCCTCTCAGGTAATTGGACTGATAAATTCTTTCTCAAGAATTTCGGATTATTCTATAAATTGGTTGAAATTGACAGGTTTCCGAATTAACTGTTTTTTCCACAATTGCCTTAATACACAACTACAGTCAGGGAATATTACATACTTGGGTATTAATGTTTCTCCTAGATTGGCAGACATAACAAAACTAATCTGCATCCCGCTTTTAAGAAAAGTGGAAGATGAGCTCGCTAGATGGAAATCTCTACCCATATCACTTATGGGCAGGATTGCTTGAATAAAACTGATCGTCTTGCCAAAAATCAATTACTTATTCTCAGTGATCCCAAATAAACCGTCATCTGACTGGTTTAGATCTCTGGACTCGTCCATTACTAAATTTCTTTGGAAAGATAAACCCCCACGTAGTAGCTTAAAAATGCTACAAAAGACTAAAGATAAAGGTGGACTAGATCTGCCTAACTTTTATCATTACTTCTTAGCCAACAGGTTACAATACATCTCAAAATGGTTTAAACACAGTCCTCTAGATGAATCCTGGCTAGACGTAGAACAGATATTATGCAATGATATTAAGATTTCAGATCTACCATTAATTTGCTCAAATATAAAACATTTATGCTTAAAACGCCTCAATATCAGCACCTCTCTGACAGCATGGTGGGAATATCTAAAAATGACAGGGTCTTCACTAATCCCATGCAGCCGCACACCCATCTGGAGCAACCCTGGCATCCTACAAAAAAAATATAATATGATAAACTTTCCAGATTGTAGGAGTAAAAGAATTGAATACGTGGAACATATATTTGAAGGAATTCAGTTCATCCCATTTAACAGATTAATAATACAATATGGGATGGACAAGAATAAAGTTTTAGAATATCAACAAATTAAATCTATAATAATAATTACATTTAGGCTTAAAAACGTTGGGTTACAAATGCCATTAAGTGTACTAGAGTTCCTAAAACTCAACCGCCCCAAATTAGTGTCTAAAATATACAGGACCCTGTTTAATATAGGTTCTAGGAAGAGAAAAGAGAGAGAACAAAGTTAAAAGCTGAAATAACAGCAAATAATGCAAAATTGGAGAGTAGTGTGAGAATGTAGCGAAGAGTGTGAAAGTGGTCATTATGTCCTCCAGCAGCCTAAGCCTATAGCAGCATAACTACAGAGATAACTCAGGATAACCTAAGCCACTCTAACTATAAGCTTTATCAAAAAGGAAAGTTCTAAGCCTAGCCTTAAAAGTAGACAGTTTGTCCATCTAGAGCCCACTGATGGCCATTGTTATACTAAAAACCACAACGATTGGGATACCTCTATCTGTCAGATTGACCATAACCATTGGAAAAGAGAGGGGGTCATATAGGTAGCAGTGTTTGTTTACTTTTTATCAGTTTCTTCTGTTCCCTCTAGTTTCTCAATTTACTTTAGTTAATGGTTATTCTAGATTGTTATTCTTCATTATTTGCAAATATTTTTCCTTAGATCTGTTTTCCCCTGGTTATGTTAGGTAGTTTAGTGTCTTGCCCAGCTCCTCGTGTTCCTGGTTACCCCTGCTAATTAGTTTCACTTATTCCCTGCAGCCTTGTCCACACCTGTTACATATTTCCTCTGATTACCTGCCTCCCTGTCTCATTGGTCCACACTCCACTTCCCTCACTTTATGAGTTCTCTAGTTTTCATTGTTCCCCGCTGGTCCCTCCCGATTAACAAACCTGCTGTTTCCCTACCTTCATTCTGCACTACCTTGTTGGAATTTTACGTAAGTTCTTGGAAACCATTTTCTCATTAAAAGAAGAACATTATTTCTCATCATGCTGCTGCCGTGTTTATCTTTGTTTTGGTCCAAACCCCCCACAATCCTTGACAGTTTTTAAGTCTAGCGGATAAAAGACAGCACATGGAGTTAGTCACAGTAGGCGCTCAGCCAGTTGCTATGTCTAGGAGAGACAGGGTTGAACACTGAAAGACAGGGCCAAGTGGATCATCTGTAGAAGTTAATAAATAATGAAAAATTGGAGAGTAGTGTGAGAATGTAGCAGAGAGAGTGAAAGTGGTCATTCTGTCCTCCAGCAGCCTAAGCCCATAGCAGCATAAGTACAGAGATAGCTCAGGATAACCTAAGCCACTCTAACTATAAACTTTATCAAAAAGGAAAGTTTTAAGCCTAGCCTTAAAAGTAGACAGGGTGTCCGCCTCACGGACTAAAACTGGGAGCTGGTTCCACAGGAGGGGAGCCTGATAACTAAAGGATCTGCCTCCCATTCTACTTCTAGAGTCTCTAGGAACCATCAGTAAACCTGCAGTCTGAGAGACTATTCAGTGTTTGTTTTGGGGTCCCAAAATGAAGAACAAGGCATGACCTCGCCCCATTGATCCTGAGTCTTTATCCACCAGAATTAATCATCTAGATTTTTGAAGGTTTGTATCAGATCTGGTCTGTTCTTTCTCCTCTAAACTCAGAGTTAAGGTGAAATAGGCTAATAACGTTACCCCTTCTCACTGCGCTGCAGGAGAGATGCTGCCCCAGTGTACAAGTTGTTAGGAAGTTATGATTCTTTGATTATTGAAAACTATAAAATTATAATTAATCATACTTCATAATTAATCAATTTTAACCGAAATGATTTCCAACGGACAGATATGAGAGGTACACTATGGGGTTGTGATTATAGGCTACCAGGACTTAATAATTACAATTAATTAATTGTCATTAATAATTATCAAATAAAATCACACTTAATGTAACTATGTTATCAACCATTTTACTAAAAGGGGTGAAACAAGCACAAACCTTAGTCTAAAACCTTTTATAAAATCTCTTTAATACAAAATAAACACAAACACCTTCTATTTATCTATGTAAACATTTATTAAACAAAATAAACCCCTCCTACAACCAAACTATTCAGTCCAATAAACTTCCATATAACTACACTCACTAAACTTCTAAAAGGGTAAATTAATAATCAAGAATTAAATGCGAAAATCAATCAGTTTATAAAGAATTCACACTGAGTATTAATGGATCAAACCAGCAATTCATGGATGAAAGTGGGAATAATTAAAGTTTTGGGTGGACTTGGAATATGGAATCAACAGTGTGCATTCTTTATGAACTGATCGATATTTTCATTTTTTTAAATCAATTTACCCTAGATTTGTGAGCTTCTAGTTAGGTGAATAGTTTGGTTGTAAGAGGGAATTATTTATTTAGTTTAATAAATGTTCACATTGATAAATCGATTGTTGATAACAGTTACATTTAGCGTGGGGTTGGTTGATGATTCTTAATGGCAATTATTAATTGTAATTATTAAGTGCTATTAGCCCATAATCACAACCCCATATTGTACCTCTAATATCTGTTAGTTGGGAATGGTTTTGGTTAGAAATGATTAATTTATAATTAATTCTAGAATTATACCGCTCAAAGTGGCAGCAGGTTGGAGTAGCTCTGTTATTTTTCATTCTGATTGGTTCTTTTTGGGAACTCAAATTTATTTTGTAGTGGATATAATTGATTTTTTGGACGACTATCCTCTGGTATCAGATGCTGTGCAGCTGGAAGACTTTTTGCTGATACTTTTTTTAATTTTGGACATTTGTTATGATGCATCACCATGGCAATGGGTTGTTTTTACTAGGAGCAGCTGATTAAGATCTCAAAAGCTGAAATAATACTTAAACTACAACCCCAAATCCCTGATGAGTTGAAAAGAAGGCACCGTGGATGCAGAGCAGGAGCTAAGAGAAGAGAGAGAAGGAGGAAGTTCAAACCATTTCTTCCATCGACTCTGATGGGCAATGTGAGATCGTTGGTAAACAAGTTGGATGAACTCCAAGCCCTACAAAGTACCCAGCCAGAGTATTGGGAATACAGTATTATGTGTTTTACTGAGACATGGATGCAGGATCATATCCCTGACTCCAGCGTCTCTCTGCCGGGCTTTCTGACCATATGAGCAGACTGAGATTTAAAGAGGAGCGGCATAACTAAAGGAGGTGGACTAGCAGTACTTGTGAACAATAGATGGTCTCATCGAGGACATGTTACTGTGAAGTGTCATCTCTGCAGTCCAGATATTGAACATTTAGCTGTAAGTTTTCATTCATATTATTTACCCAGAGAGTTCACCAGTGTTATTTTGTCAACAGTTTACATTCCATCTTTAGCTGTTGCCGACACTGCATGTGATGCCAGAGGATCACCAATGACGTGAAGGACCTGCCCAACCTGTTAAGCCCGGCCGTAAACAATGACATTCATCTTTCGTCGTCTCTAAAAGTAGGTCAAACGCCAAATTTTTTTTTCTAAACCCCTTGCAAGTTGAGTCTTTAATGTTTCTAAAACGAGTCGCCAACTTAGTTTCTGACAAATACATTTGGTTTTGCAGCAATTTAAAAACACAAGATGCCGTTTAAAGAAACACCAGAAGTTGCTGACTAAACTGGAAAAATGCTACAGTAAACACACATGTTGTTGCCACACCCCCCACGGCTGGTATCAACAAAAACAGACTCTCCCCTTTCCAACGGGGTATCATATGACTTTGTGAGACATTTTCCGGTGACGCAATTTCCGTGCGTAACGCAGATACGCTTGGCGAGTTGTTTTTGACATATCTTTCGGTGGTGATTTTTTTCCCTTGAACCCCAGTATTTTTAATGGCACTTAAGAGGAAAATGATGATGAGTTTTTGAAGCCTTAGAACAACTTTGAACAACAGTGATGTTTAAATAGAAGAATCATCGGACAGCAGCAAGATTTCTGAAGAGGAGGAAGAAGAGGAATCTTTTGTTATGGACCCAGTTCACGAGTAAGTTATACAGTTACTTTATAATGAGTAATAATTTATTACAAAATAATAAATTTTGAGACAATTTATTATCCTGTAATCGCAAAACTTTGCAAAAAGCTACATCCCCATCCCCGCGTGCAGAACAAAGGGAAAACATTTACCTGTATGTGGAATTGGTTCAAGGAATGTTATGAAGCTGCTACATCATTGATGTAACTTTACTTTTACAGCATTACAGACCTGTTTTTTTTTACGTTGTTTAGTTATTTTTGCAGTACAATATTAAATAATTTATTATCTTGTAATCAGACAAAGAACAATCCTATCTCTGTATTTTTACAGCCAGGAGCAAGCAGGACCGTCTGAAACTCAAAGGACTCAGCCTCCCACCACTTCACCCTAGCCTTTATCTTCTTCTTTGGGGTGAGACGTCTATTCTGCACACCATTGTAGTTACAAAATAAGCCTGATGTGTCATTACAGTGTTAGGGTTATGGTTTTCAACATTTATTTGCACAGTTTTTTATACATAACTGCTTTTTGCACATTTGTTGACATTATTTTCCATCGAAAATTCTTGTTTTCAATAAAATCCCATTGTTTGGAGATAAAACTATACAATTCAACTTGTTTTTATTCATTATATTAATATTATGCAGTGCACAATGATGTATTTTGATAATACACAGGGTAAATGTCATGACCAAAGGCTATGTCATATGCAGAGTGACTCCTACAATGGTAATCAGTACTTTTATTTGACCAGATTCCCTTGGTGGATTGTTTGGTGTGTGAAGGCTCTCCCGTTTGATCTGATTTCTTTCTACTGTGATATCTCTTACTTGTTATAATACATAAGCACGTTAAAAACACAATTTCTGTTGCTGTATTTAACGTTTGGCGACTCTCCGTGTTTTACAGTTTTTTTTTTTTAAGTGGTAAGGGGTCGCTAGCTTAGCGTTAGCTTTAGCTCCACCATGGCTACCCTTTCTGCTCTCTTGAGTTTCCTCCTCTCTCTTGCTCTCTGTGTCAGATTTTCAGTTACTCCTCTGCCCCTTTTAGTGATAATGGTACGTGTAATAAATGTAGCATTTTTGTAGCTTTTTGGGGGGCGAGGGTGTCGGTTTTGGAGGCCCGGCCCCGCGCTTTTTAAAAACCCAAAAGCAGATAGCCGGGGGCCCCTTAGCCAGCGCGGAGCCACCGGGGTAGCCCCCGTAGCAGTCCCCCGGCAGACCCCGTGCAGCCGGGGGATCTCAGGCCGGCTGGGTGACGGTACGCCGGAAGCATAGTTCTAGATCTCAGCCCACAGGCCCCCCAAACCCTCTGCGTTTTCTAATAGTTTTTTTCCCCGCTCAGCAAAACAACCGCTGAGAAGCCAACTCTGGTAATTGGTAGCTCCATAGTCAGAAACGTGGCCCTAGAGACACCAGGCCCATAGTCAAAATGTCTGCCAGGGGCCAGAACGGCGACATCAAATCCTACTGAAACTGCTGGCTAAGGATAAGCGTTAAAACAGTAAGATTGTTTTTCACGCTGGCCCCGGTAATGACACCCGGTTACGTCAATCGGAGGTCACTAAATGTTAGTGTTGCTTCGGTGTGTAAGTTTGCCAAAACAATGTCGGACCCCGTAATTTTTTTCTTGGCCCCCCCTCCCCGTTTAACCAGTGGAGACATGTTTAGCCGCATGCTTTCATTCAACGCTGGCTGTCTAGGTGGGTCCAAAAAAACAATGTGGGCTACATTGATAATTGGCAAAAATTTTGGGGAAAACCCGGGTTGATCCGGAAAAGCGGCATCCATCCCATTTGGGGGGCAGTTTTTCTTTCTAGGAATCTGGCCGAATTTTTTTAGTTCCCCAAAACCTCTAAAAACCCAGGGTTCAGACCAGGAAGCAGGGTCGTAGTTTAACACTTCTCTCTGCAGCTTCTGTACTGCTACCCACCCATTACCTATTAAGACAGTGTTTTTGCCCACGGCCCCAAAATTTTAATAGATTAAAAAATTATCAAAAGAGGAAATCAGGAAAATCTAATAAAAATAAAACAACTCAGAAAAAAATAAACATAAAAATTTAAAATGGGCTTACTGAACATAAGATCCCTCTCTTCAAAGATTTTGCTAGTTAGTGACCTGTTTTGTGACAATCAGATTGATTTATGTTGCCTCACAGAAACCGGCTGCAGCAAGAGGATTATGTTACTATAAAATGAGTCAACTCCTACTAATTATTTAAATTTTCACATTCCCTCGAAAAACTGGGGGGGAGGAGGAGTAAAACCATCTTTCAGTCCGATTATTGATTAGCCCCCAGACCAATCAATTGCTACAACTCTTTTGATATTTAAAATCCTTAGTTTTCCTCATCCAAATTGCAAAGCACTAAAACCACTTCTTTTTGTTGTTTGTACCGTCCCCCAGGTCCTTACTCTAAATTTTAGATCATTTTTCAGACCTTTTATCTGATTTAGTTTTAAATACAGATAAAGTTATTATAGGGGGGGGATTTTAAACATTCATGTTGACACTGAAAGTGATAGCTTAAATATAGCCTTTAAGGTATCTTAGACTCAATTGGCTTCAAAAAAATTTAACAAACCTACCCCCTTTGTCTTCATTCTTGGACCTTTGTGCTGACATATGGCACTGAGTGTAAAGACAAACAATTTTTTTCTCAAACCCTGTGCTGTCTGACCATTTTTTAAAAACTTTGAGTTTTAATTAACCGAGTACTCCACACCTGAAGAAAATTTATTATAGTAGATCATTATCAGACAATGCTGAAACAACTTTTAAAGAATCTGTTCCACTTTTAATTTTCCTCATTACTACAGAAAAAAGAGTGGAGGGCAATAATTTTTTTTCTTCCCCTTCACAAATTGATTCTCTTGTTCAGAGTGTTACTTCATCATTGCGTGGTGCATTAGACAATGCAGCCCCTTGAAAAAAAGGAAATTATTCATAGGAGGCAGGGGGCTCCTGGTTTAAAATTCAGATCTGCTTTTTTGTACCTTAAAGCACAATGTTAGAAAATTGGAGCGAAAATGGCGCTCTATACACGTAGAGGATTCCTACTTAATCTGGAAAAAAAAAATAGCCTACTTGTTGTATAAAAAGACACTTCACCAAGCTAGAACAGCTTATTTCTCATCCTTAATAGAAGAGAACAAGAATAATCCTAGGTTTTTCTTTAAATACAGTTGCAAAAATTACACAGATTCATAGCTCTGTTGAGCCACCCCATTCCCTTAGCTCTCAGCAGTCATGACTTTATGGGATTCTTCCAAAAAAAAATTATTCTATTAAGAAGAAAATCTTGACAATCTCCCAGAGATGATTACTTCCCCCTCCTTTCTGTAGAACCCGATCTGTTTTTTGGATTTTTTGATCCTGTGGACTTCCGTTTTATCAAATTTGCTTCTAAACCTCAACTTGTATGTTAGACCCTCCCCCCCCAAAATTTTTAGGAAAGTTTCCCTGATTACCAGCCCCATTTTAGATATGATTAATTTATCTTTAGTAAAGGGGTATGTACCCCTTTAAGGTAGCTGTAATTAAACCTTTGCTTAAGAAACCTTCGCTTGATCGAGATGACTTAATAAATTAAAGACCGATATCCAATCTTCCATTCTTATCTAAAATTCTTGAGAAAATTTTTCCTAATCAAATGTGTGAGCATTTACACAGCAAGAACCTGTTTGACGAGTTTCAGTCAGGTTTCAGAGCTCCATCCGGGACAGCTCTGCTGAAAGTCACTAATGATATTCTTATGCCTCAAAAAATTTTGTTCTGTACTTGTTTTTAGATCTCAGTGCTGCATTTGATACAGTCGATCATAATATTCTCTTAGAAAGGCTGGAATATGCTGTAGGGATCAGGGGAACAGCGCTAGGCTTTTTTTAAAATCTTATTTGTCTGACAGATTCCCCTTTTTTCTTTTAAAAATCATCTTTCCTTTTTTTTTTTGGGGATCCCCATTTCAGTACTTGGGCCAATTCTTTTTCCCTATATATTTTTCCAATAGGTCAAATTTCAGGCACAAAATAAATTTTCACTGTTACGCTGTTGATACTCAGCTTTACTTATCCAAAAATCCTGATGAGCCCAACCAGTTAGATAGACTACAAGCAGTTTTGAAGACAAAAAAAACTTGGATGACTTTAAATTTTCTGCTTCTAAATTCAGAAAAGACAGAAGTTGTCTTTCTTTGGCCAGAGTCTTTAAAAAAAACTGCTTAGTCAATCACTTAACCTGGATGGCATTAAATTGACCTCCGATAATAAAGAAAAAAAACCTTGGTGTTTTTTTTGACCAGGACATGTCATTTAAACCCCCATATTAAACAGGTTTCTAGGATTTCCTTTTTTTCATCTCCGGAACATTGCCAAAAATTAGAAAATCCTGTCCAGGAGTGACGCTGAAAAACTAGTCCATGCATTTGTTACTTCAAGGCTGGACTATTGTAATTTCTTTATATCAGGATGTCCACAAAATGCAGTTAAAAGCCTTCAGCTGATTTCAAATGCTGCAGCAAGAGTTCTGAAAAAAATTAAAAAGAGAGATAATTTCCCCTACTTTAGCTTCCCTTCATTGGCTCCCTTTTTAAATCCAGAATAAAATTTTAAAAATTTCTCCTCCTCACATATAAGCCCTTAATGATTTAGCTCCATCATACATCAGAGATCTGATTGTTCCATACGTTCCTAACAGAGCACTTTGTTCTCAGACTGCAGGTTTACTGGTGGTTCCTAGAGTCTCTAGAAGTAGAATGGGAGGCAGATCCTTTAGTTATCAGGCTCCTCTCCTGTGGAACCAGCTCCCAGTTTTACTCCGTGAGGCGGACACCCTGTCTACTTTTAAGGCTAGGCTTAAAACTTTCCTTTTTGATAAAGCTTAACGCCAGTGACTGTCCACTGTCTCTACATGTTCATCCAGGAGGAGTGAATGCTGCAAGTCACTGACTGGATGCAATCTGCTGGGTTTCCTTTCCTTAGATAGAAAAACTTTTTATCCAATTTGAATAAATAACAGAATCTGGCTGCAATGTTCAATGATTAAGATTAATTGGAATGTATGTACCTGACTTTTGTGAAGTGCCTTGAGACGACATGTGTTGTGAATTGGCGCTATATAAATAAACTGAATTGAATTGAAACTGAATGAGGTGCAAAACACATTCGGCACCGTTTTGGCACATTTGGCTAAATTGTGCTGAAATCCCAGCACCGCCTGCCACATTGCCCACTAAAACCTTTGCGGAACGTAAATGCTTCAACTGATTCAGTCCAAATTTGCTGCAGTTATAGCCAAGATGTTGAATACAACAGGGGGTTCTCCTGGGATTTCCAAAGGATTTTTATGGTTTTTTACAATGTTTATTTAGAAACAAATGAAGGCGAGGGCCATAAAATTCAAAATATTCTGTGTTTAATCATGAATAAATCCAACATGGTAACAGTTACAATAGTGGTTCCACTGGAAATATATAAGTTTTTGTATTACCTTTACACAGGAACCAAAGGTTAGCATGTAGTCCTTGTGGAGCTATACTTGATTTATATAAGGTTTGTAATTTCAGGCGGAAATTGCTGTGAAACACCTTAGGGTTTAACAGGTTAAAAGCCAATGCAAACAGATGAGTTTTTAAAAGTCATTTAAAATCCCCAAGCTTCTGGTGAACCTTATGGACAGTGGGAGACCAGTCAACAGTCACCAGCTGAGTCCTCGGGACGACTAGAAGCGTTTGGTGCTACGAGGACGGGGTTATGTTTATGTAAACGTCAGTGATTAAAGATTTAAAAACCAAAAGTAAAATCTTAAAAGTGATTCTAAAAGAAACAGGCAGCCAGTGTAGAGAAGATAAAATAGGATTGATTTGCTCACATCTTCTTTTCCCAGTGACCAAGCATGCAGCACCATCCTGGACAAGCTGAAGATGACGGAGAAGGTCTGGTTGGTCCCACCATAGAGGGAGCGTCAGTACTCCTATCAGAGGGGAGTTAACCAGCAAATAACCAGATGAACCCCAAACCAAGCAGAAGGTCTCTCAAACAGATCAGGACAAACATCTGAATCATAATCTACTCATGCTGATGACACCTTCCTCTCCTCTAAGTTTTCCCATCAGTCTGATCCCAGGTTGCTGTGAACAAAATTTATATTAAAATTATTTATGTGTTTAATCCAAAACCTCTAATGTCAGGAAACCTTAAATAGTAATTGAAGCCTGAGTTTGAAGTTGCTCTGTGGGCAGATGCTTTATGTTTGTGGTCTAGACAGACCCATGGAGGCAAAGACTACATCCTGCTTCGCCTTTAATCAGAATGATGGATAACAGGCCATTGGCCAGGAGGGCAGAGCTGTGTGCCATTGATGCGCACACGGGGCAGCTGGTCAGTGCTGTGGCTAGGCTGACAACACCACAGGAGTGCACAGCTTGTTAACTGTGTTGCTAGATGTAACTTGCAAGAGTAGCAGCTTAAAAATTGGCCAATCAAAATTAACAATAAAAAAGACAAACATGTCTGTCAATTAATTAATTAGAGGTTTGCCTCCCTTGACCTTTTAATTCTTTTCAGAGATTCACCGTGTTTCTTTCTTGTAGAGTTTGTGTTTGAAGAGTTTATCATAAACAGCCACAATGTTTAAGCCTGAAAGTATAATTAGCAACATAAAAATAGTTTGTATATATATATATATATATATATATGAGAGAGAGAGAGCGAGAGAGAGAGAGAGAGAGTTGCTGCCTTTATGTTATAACTTTGCTAATTTCCAAAATATGAAGGTCTCATCACTGTCCTGCAAAGAATTTAAATCAAACATTCATGTATATACAAAGAAATTGATTTTCCAATGATTTTTCTGAGTTCTTTTTGTTTTTTTTTGCCAACATTTTAAACTGTTTAAACCCTCCCCTGACATGTGTTCACGTTCAAAGAATGTAATCAAACTGACCCATCTCTAATTCTTCACTGTCTTCTCCATTGACCTACAGGCAGGGTTCCCAGAAGGTCGTTTCTCCTTCTCAGCCACCGTCGACCTTCAAGAATCCTGCGCCTCTGCCACAGCCAGGTTGGGTACTCCTTGGGTTTCCCATGCAGCCAACCTTCTAGGCTCCTTCTCAGCCGTTGCTGCCCTCCTAGGTCCCTGCTCCTTTGTTGCCCGCCTTACGGCCATCCTCTTGAACTCAGTGCCTCCTCTGCGCGACCTCATGGCCGTCCTCCTGAACTTTCTTTTGTATTTTTGCTCTTGCCCTCCTTCCGAATGTCATAATTTGCCTGTGGTAGAGGTTTTGAGTTTGAGCTCTGTCTGCTTTCATGTCTTCATTTCAGTTAATTTGTGTTAATAAGATCCATCCTTCATTCTTGTGTTTAGATTATCTTGGATTGCTTTGTTAAATGTTTAAGTTTCTGTGAAGACATCACTACACGCCTGATCGTCTGTAGAGTATTTGACCTTCAAGAACACTTTCTGGTAATCCTGACATCTGTAATATAATTGTGTTTCAGCTCGAACGGAAACTGCAGGAGCAAAGAGTGAATCTGAAGATCAAACTGAGCTGGAGGAAGCAGACGGATGGGAAGATATTGCACAAAGAAGACCAGATTTAGTTTAGGATCTTAGCGGCTGGACATGCAGCTAGTGCAAACAGTTGTGTCACTAAATGTTAGCCTTTAAATGCTTGTTTTGTTGAGGGAAAATCTCTGCAGACTGAGGAGGTCAGAGATGGGGAGGGGTTTAAAAAAAATACTAAAAAAACTGCTGCCAGTTCCAAAAAACAGCCTTAAAAAGGGTTTTTCAGACATTTGGATCCATTAACCCCCCGGCAGAACAGGACAGACAGAAAATTGAGCAAATTTAGGTTTTAAATTTTTAAAACTCCAGAAAAGTTTTTTCTGTCATAAAAGTCGTGATGAAAACCAGATGATTCCTCCTTCCGTGGTCATCGAAACTGCTTAAGGACTCTAGAGATTTGGGGGATCAGACACATCACCCATCAAACACTGACTTTAGGTTGTCTCTGTTTAACATCCAGGCTCTGAGGTCAGCTGAGCTGGATCTGGCGGCCATTTTGGTTCTGGTGGCCATCTGTCCAGGTTAGACTTACCTGTTTCTGAACGAACTGCTGCAGACAGACCACTGGTCATCTTCAACGTGATGACATGCACAGACACTAGGTGGTGCTAGAGAACCCGCCGTTTTCCTCTGGAAAGAAAAGTCCCTCCTGAAATGTTTTTGTGTTTTTTCTTACAGTGTATAGTGTTTGGCCCAAGGTAACATTTCTGAATTTAAATGCCAATAATACCAGTGCCCCACCTTTTTGTGCAGCACTACTAGTTATCAAAGCAGTCAGGCTGTGCTGTAAAAGTAGAAAATGTTTCATGTGTGTCCTACAGCTGGTTCCCAGGTCAGATTAGCTGGTCCAACAAGGTGCTCTGGAAGAGTAGAAGTGCCTTTTCAAAAACACCTGGGGAAAATGTGTGATGACAGCTGGACCTGAATGATGCTGCAGTGGTCTGCAGACAGCTGGGCTGTGGGCTGCCCCCAGACTGCCTACATCGGTGCACGCTTTGGGGAAGGAACTGGACCGATCTGGTTTTACTAATGTGGGATGTTCAGGAACGGAAGATGGTCTCACTGACTGTTCCCACAGTGGATTTGGGGATGAACAGCTGTGGACATGCTGAGGACGCTGGTGTTATCTGTGGTAAGCTCCAGCAGGGTAGGAAACTGCTTTAGTTATTTGGTGTAAAAAATGATGTCTTTGCCTTTAGACTGACAATGAAACGCGTCTCTTACCACAGGCCCCCCCAGTTAGATTAATTGGTCCAGGCAGATGTTCTGGACGAGTCGAGGTCTACCACAAGCAGACCCGGGGGAAAATGTGTGATGACGGCTGGGACCTGAATGCTGCTGAGGTGGTCTGCATGGAGCTGGGCTGTGATAGGGCGTATGGAGCTCCAGTTGGAGCCCCCATGGTCCAGGAGCTGGGAGCATCTTGCTGGATGACTTGGTCTGTTCTGGAACTGAGAGCAGCCTGTCTGAGTGTGCACACAGTGGGTTTTTTGGGTTACATAACTGGACATACTGAAGATGCTGGAGCCCTCTGTGAAGGTAAGCACCATTCATCTGTCCCAGAGGCTGTAGCGTTTTCAGCTTCACGTCATGATCCTCAGGTGTTAAAAAAATCTGTTTGTTCCCTGTTATTTATATTTTTTTAGTGTTACCATTTTAGTTCTTCCTGTTTGCTTCAGTTCTTGGTTTATTCTTGTATATTTTGTATTATTTTTGTTAGTTTTTCCTGTGTTCCTCTCAGTCTGATCTTGCTCATTATCTTTCTCTCCCTTCATTGGTCTCAGCTGGTCCTCATTTCCCCCAGATACTCACACCTGCAATCCTGTATGTCTCCATTCATGCTTCAGTGTTTAAGCTCACCTCTTGCATTTGCTCCTCACCGGATTCTCCTGTTTCAATCCCGTCTTCCTGCTTGTGATTCCTCCTGTGCTCCTCATTCTCTTCTCCTGGTGCCACCCGTAAGTTCTCCTTATTTGTTAATGAAACTACTAAGTTCATCCAACGCTCCCATCTGCTCCTGGGTCCCCTCCACAGCCACACATCATGACACTTCAGGGTTTGTAGATCTTGATGTTTAAATGATGAGTTCATGGTAACCACCAATCAACCTGGGCCAGCACAGATCTAGGTCTCATAGAAATGACTTTCAGGGTTGAGATTTGCTTTTAGGAGATAGTTTTAAGGTTGGGAAGATCAATGCAGTGTGATGAATTGTTTGGTTAATAAATCCCAATCCTTGGAAATGATTAGATATTTTAAATACAGTTTTTGTCCAAAATTTGTTTGCTTCAAAGCCGTTATGAAGAAAGTTGTGAGACTGAAAGTCCTGCAGAGCTCCTCTCTGGACCCCCTGAACGACCCTGCAGTGCTGGAGAAACCTGCTGAAGCAGGTTAAAAAAGATGAGATTTTATATTTTATCTAATTTTTCTAGTCTGTGTTGGTTTGGGATTAACAGATCTAAGGTCCAGAAACATTTTTTTGGGAAATTTTTTTCTGCAGAATTATGGAAGAGTTTGTTTCATGTTCTCTAGACCTTGATCCACATTTTATAAAAAAATGATGTCATGGTCCATCAGTTTAGTTTTGGTTTTACTCTTTAGTTTCTCCAGAGTCTTTGTTCTCTGGACCAGATTTTGTCCTGGTTCTGTTGTCTCGTGGTCCCCGACTGATGTCTGGTTAGTATTTGCTTACATCTGCATAAAATTATCTGATCTAATGACTCTGCAGCATGTTCCCAGCACCTCCTTCTAGATGCTTGTGGATACCGGCTCTGTCTTGGTTCCAGGTGCACATATGATCATCCCTGAACCTTAGCTGCTGTTTGTGGAGGAAAGACCAGGCAATGAATCCTATGAATCATAGAAGGGTGGGTGTTCTGACGGTGCATAGACCCCTTTTATCCCTTAAAGGTAGAGGGAAAACTCTGGCTGATGATTTCAGGGCCAACGAGTGAATTTGCACCTACTTACATCATTTTATCTGTAACTTGTTGAAGCAGAACGTGTTTGCAGGACGTATATTTATACATCATGAGGTCAACTGATCTTTTGTTTTTTTCTCAGAGAGAAGCTGCAGGTCCAGAAGCTGAATGGAGACATCAGACTGAGCTGGATGACCTTAGATGAAAAAATCTTCAAAATGGATGAAGGACAAAGCTGAAGGGAAGACAGAATGTTTCAGTTCATTTCTTGTGTGTCATGTGTGTTTATACCAGCTTCAATGGTGGCTCTGATAGGAAACAGCATTAGGTTGCACCTAGGTTCTTACACTGGTCAACAAGTAGGTACATCTGCAACAAGCGAACTCCAAGTTAACGGAAAGAGCAACCTAAGTAAAGCGAAATGTGATTGGATGACACCGTAACTTAACTTATGTTTTAAAGGATTAGCTACTTTTCTACATAGATTTATACACGTACACTACCAAAAGTCTTAGATACACTTTCACTTTGGGTCTGTTTATTTTCATGACTATTTACATTGTAGATTCTCATCAAAGGCATCAAAACTGTGAATTAACACATTTTGGATTCTTCAGAATAGCCGCCATCAATGCTACAAAGAACAAGTCATCAAAAAGAGTTGTGTGTGTAAAATAGGGGATCAGCCGGTAATACTGTTGCCTTGTAGGGAGAAGGTCCTCGGTTCGAATCCAAGCCTGGGGTCTTTCTGCATAAAGTTTGCACGTTCTCCCCTTTTATGTTATGACTTTAGAAGTTTTTCTGCAACCGTATATCAAGCCTTGTCTACAGGAATAGCTGTCTGCTATTAGCAGGATGCAGTCAAACTACACCGACTGCAACTAGGTTATTGGACCCGTAAAGGAGGAAAATATCGAAGGTCGAAATGCGAACAATGGCTGTTCCAAGGTGCTGCTGGCGACTCAAACAGTGGCCACTTACTGTAGACGGGTTCCTGATCCACCAGACAACTCGGACCCTGAGGGACAGACGATCATAGGACAGAAAGGAGATGACCCCATGAAGGACAGCGGCCTACCACCAAATCAGAAGAACTGTAAGCTAATCACTGGAGAGTGACAGAAGAGGTAGGTGAAGAACACTGTTCTTACAGGGCAAAGGACTCCTGTGGTCAGTAGGGATGGGTACCCTTCATATTTGAACCATATGATACCGATACTCGGTAACTAGGAATCGATACCGTTACTCAACGGTACCAGTTTTCAGTTCTTTTGTGTGTGTTTATCTGGTAATAAATGTTAATTTGTTTAATAATCTAAAAATGTTCAATTTAACATATTTATTTCTCAATATATAAACTTTAATGAATATTTTAAAACAACATCCAGCTGTTTGTATTGTAACATCTTTCAAACATTTCTTCAACATTAAAACCCTTATCTGACTACGCAGTGTAATGCACGAATTAAAACCCAGCAATGTTGCCAGCGAGTTGGATGCAGGCATGCTAACAGTGCTGAATGCAGGCGTTGTAGCTGAGGAGTGTGTTTTCATCCAGCTTTTGTCAAGTTTGGCCACAGAAAATAGAGTAGCTAATCTAATAAAACGAATGACATTAACTGTTAAAACATACTATTACTACATGCCGGGATCCTCTTGGGGGGGCGGACGCCCCCTTGAATAGTGGTGGGGAAACGCTGCAGGACCTTCCTCAGATTAGAAGCATTCCCGTTGCTGGCCTTGCACATTGCATCACAAATATTGCAGCGAGTGTAATCTGCACCACATTTTGAAAAGTTGAGCCATACTTTCGAGCGCTTTCTATCAGGGATGCTTTGTTGACGGTACCAGCGGCTACTGACGTCATTACGCTCCAGTGTGTGCAATACTGTGTTCATGTACGGGATGGAAAATCACCCACTCTTCCAGTCCCTTAGTGTCATAATGATGAGTTTAGGTACCGAAACATGGTAATGTTTGATTTTACGTGAATCAGTACTGGGTAGAACCGTCGGAATTCGGTCGGTACCTTAAAAAGTATAAAATTCGATACCCATCCCTAGTGGCTGGTGCAACGCTTGTTTTAGAATAGAAATCCAGATCAAGGACAGAAAAGATTCGACATTTCTCATTATCTTATCATTACATTGTGTTATTATTCGGGTTTTTTCTGGTCATTCTTCTACCGTGTGGTGGCTACTGGACAGAAAAGTCGTGTGAGGGTCGTTTTCCCTGCCTGACGGTTGATGGGTGTTTTTTACACTAATGTTAAGTTCCGTTTTACAGGGTTTTTGCTCACACAGAGGATGACGACTATTTAATTTTCTTTTATTTATTCATATAATAATCATAAAATTATTATATATATTATATATATATATATAATATATAATATATATATAATATATATTATATATATACACACTCAGTTACTTACTTGGGTTTAATCTGTGTAGATCACACACGAAAAGAGTTTTATTTATGACTGAGAGGGTGAAATGTTGATCAACACTTTGGTGCTTTGGATAAGAGCCCTCATCATAACCTGACACTTTGCATGACCTGAAATAACAATCGCCTCCTCTTTTTGTCACTCAATCTGTGACCTGATGTGTAATCCGATCCCAGAGCAATGGATTTTGAATCAGCCTTCAGCTGATTCAAAATGCTGCAGCAAGAGTTCTGATGAAAATTTAAAAGAGAGATCATATTTTTGCTATTTTAGCTTCCCTTCACTGGCTCCCTATTAAATCCAGAATAGAATTTAAAATTCTCCTCCTCACATATAAAGCCCTTAATGATCTAGCTCCATCATACATCAGAGATCTGATTGTTCCATACGTTCCTAACAGAGCACTTCGTTCTCAGACTGCAGGTTTACTGGTGGTTCCTAGAGTCTCTAGAAGTAGAATGGGAGGCAGATCCTTTAGTTATCAGGCTCCTCTCCTGTGGAACCAGCTCCCAGTTTTGGTCCGTGAGGCAGACACCCTGTCTACTTTTAAAGCTAGGCTTAAAACTTTCCTTTTTGATAAAGCGTATAGTTACAGTGGCTTAGTTTATGAGGGAGGGAGTAAGGGGGAGTCAGGTTTAGCCTAAATCGCCTCAGTTATGGTTGAGGTGCAAACACACCCTCCATTTCTGCTACCTGTATGACCCCTTCTCTTTTCCAGTGGTTATAATCAGTCTGACAGAGAGAGGTATCCCAATCCTGTGGTTTTTAGTATAACAATGACCATCAGTGGGACCCTTTGTGGGGTGCCTTGAGACGACATTGTTGTAAATATGCGCCGTATAACTAAATAATCTGAACTGAAACTATCTGTGTAGTTATGCTGCTATAGGCTTAGGCTGCTGGAGGACATAATGACCACTTTCACCCTCTTCGCTACATTCTCACACTAACCTCCAATTTTGCATTATTTGCTATTATTTCAGCTTTTAACTTTGTTCTCTCTTTTCTCTTCCTAAAAGCTACGCCTGGCTTCCTCTGTGTCTGCCTGTGACACCTTTCTGGAGAGGGGCATCGTCCGAGCTTCTGCTGGCAACAACTTAATGCTCACCCTCTACCGATGATCCACATGGCCCTGTCTTTCAGTGTTTAACCCTTTCTCTCTCCTAGACATAGCTACTGGCTTTGCAGCAATCCCTCATATTGAGCATGCATGTAGCGACAGTGGAGAGGAAAAACTCCCTTTTAACAGGAAGAAACCTCCAGCAGAACCAGGCTCAGTGTGAGCGGCCATCTGCCACCACCGACTGGGGGTTAGAGAGAACAGAGCAGAGACACAAAGAGAACAAAGAAGCACTGATCCAGGAGTACTTTCTATGGGAAGGAAAAGGTAAATGTTAGTGGATGTAGCTCCTTTAGTCGTTTCATCTAGAAAGAAAGAACAGATAAACTCTGAGCCAGTTTTCAATGTTAGAGTCTGAAGAGAGCACATAGAGTTAGTTACAGTAAAAGCTCAGTCAGTAGCCATGTCTAGGAGAGAGAAAGCGTTAAACACTAAAAGACAGGGCCATGTGGATCATCGGTAGAGGGTGAGCATTAAGTTGTTGCCAGCAGAAGCTCGGACGATGCCCCTCTCCAGAAAGGTGTCACAGGCAGACACAGAGGAAGCCAGGCGTAGCTTTTAGGAAGAGAAAAGAGAGAACAAAGTTAAAAGCTGAAATAATAGCAAATAATGCAAAATTGGAGGTTAGTGTGAGAATGTAGCGAAGAGGGTGAAAGTGGTCATTATGTCCTCCAGCAGCCTAAGCCTATAGCAGCATAACTACACAGATAGTTTCAGTTCAGATTATTTAGTTATACGGCGCATATTTACAACAATGTCGTCTCAAGGCACCCCACAAAGGGTCCCACTGATGGTCATTGTTATACTAAAAACCACAGGATTGGGATACCTCTCTCTGTCAGACTGATTATAACCACTGGAAAAGAGAAGGGGTCATACAGGTAGCAGAAATGGAGGGTGTGTTTGCACCTCAACCATAACTGAGGCGATTTAGGCTAAACCTGACTCCCCCTTACTCCCTCCCTCATAAACTAAGCCACTGTAACTATACGCTTTATCAAAAAGGAAAGTTTTAAGCCTAGCTTTAAAAGTAGACAGGGTGTCTGCCTCACGGACCAAAACTGGGAGCTGGTTCCACAGGAGAGGAGCCTGATAACTAAAGGATCTGCCTCCCATTCTACTTCTAGAGACTCTAGGAACCACCAGTAAACCTGCAGTCTGAGAACGAAGTGCTCTGTTAGGAACGTATGGAACAATCAGATCTCTGATGTATGATGGAGCTAGATCATTAAGGGCTTTATATGTGAGGAGGAGAATTTTAAATTCTATTCTGGATTTAATAGGGAGCCAGTGAAGGGAAGCTAAAATAGCAAAAATATGATCTCTCTTTTAAATTTTCATCAGAACTCTTGCTGCAGCATTTTGAATCAGCTGAAGGCTTTTAACTGCATTTTGTGGACATCCTGATAGTAAAGAATTACAATAGTCCAGCCTTGAAGTAACAAATGCATGGACTTGTTTTTCAGCGTCACTGCTGGATAGAATATTTATAATTTTGGCAATGTTCCAGAGAAGAAAGAAGGAAATCCTAGAAACCTGTTTAATATGGGATTTAAATGACATGTCCTGGTCAAAAATAACACCAAGGTTTTTTACTTCATCACCGGAGGTCAATTTAATGCCATCCAGGTTAAGTGATTGACTAAGTAGTTTCTTTTTTAAAGACTCTGGTCCAAACACGACAACTTCTGTCTTGTCTGAATTTAGAAGTAAAAAATTTGAAGTCATACAAGTTTTTATATCTTCCAGACATGCTTGTAGTCTATCTAACTGGTTGGGTTCATCAGGATTTATGGATAAGTAAAGCTGAGTGTCATCAGCGTAACAGTGAAAATTTATCCTATGCTGCCTGATAATTTGACCTATTGGAAGCATATATATAGTAAAGAGAATTGGCCCAAGTACTGAACCCTGTGGTACTCCACAATTAACCCTGGAGTTTAAAGATGATTTATCATTTACATGAACAAACTGGAATCTGTCAGACAAATAAGATTTAAACCAGCCTAGCGCTGTTCCCCTGATACCTACAGCATATTCCAGCCTTTCTAAGAGAATATTATGGTCGACTGTATCAAATGCAGCACTGAGATCTAAGAGGACAAGGACAGACACAAGTCCATTATCTGAGGCAATAAGAATATCATGAGTGACTTTCAGCAGAGCTGTTTCAGGGCTATGATGAGCTCTGAAACCTGACTGAAACTCTTCAAACAGGTCATTGCTGTGTAAATGCTCACACATTTGATTAGCAACTATTTTCTCAAGAATTTTAGATAAGAATGGAAGATTGGATATAGGTCTGTAATTTTTCAAGTCATCTCGATCAAGCGAAGGTTTCTTAAGCAAAGGTTTAATTACAGCTACCTTAAAAGCCTGTGGTACATATCCATTTACTAAGGATAAATTAATCATATCTAAAATGGGGCTGGTAATCAGAGGGAACACTTCCTTAAATAATTTGGTTGGGATTGGGTCTAACATACAAGTTGAAGGTTTAGATGAAGCTAATATTTCTGATAACTCTGGAAGCTCCACAGGATCAAAACAGTCCAAACACAGATCAGGTTCTACAGTTACTTCCAATGTTGTCTCACTTGTTGAAGATGAAGTAATCATCTTGGGAGTATGTCAAAGATTTTATTTTTAATAAAATCAATTTTATTTAAGAAGAATCCCATAAAGTCAAGACTGCTAAGAGCTAAGGGAATGGATGGCTCAACAGAGCTATGACTCTGTGTAAGTTTAGCAACTGTACTAAAGAGAAACCTAGGATTATTCTTGTTCTCTTCTATTAATGATGAGAAATAAGCTGTTCTGGCTTGGCGAAGTGTCTTTTTATGCAACAGTAGGCTATTTTTCCAGATTAAGTAGGAATCCTCTAGGTGTGTAGAGCGCCATTTTCTCTCCAATTTTCTAACTGTTGTGCTTTAAAGTACGCAGCTCTGAATTAAACCAGGGACCCTGCCTCCTATGAATGATTGCCTTCTTTTTCAAGGGGGCTGCATTGTCTAATGCACCACGCAATGATGAAGTAACACTATGAACAAGAGAATCAATTTGTGAAGGGGCAGAAACAGAATTTTTGCCCTCCACTGTGTTTTTAGTAATAATGAGGAGATTAAAAGTGGAACAGATTCTTTAAAGGTTGTTACAGCATCGTCTGATAATGATCTACTATAATGAAATTTTCTTTCAGGTGTGGAGTACTTTGTTAAATTAAACTCAAAGGTTATTAAAAAATGGTCAGACAGCACAGGGTTGTGAGAAAATGTTATGTCTTTACACTCAGTGCCATATGTCAGCACAAGGTCCAGAGAATGAAGACAAACTTGGGTAGGTTTGTTAATGTTTTGAGCAAAGCCAACTGAGTCTAAGATAGCATTAAAGGCTATATTTGAGCTATCACTTTCAGTGTCAACATGAATGTTAAAATCCCCCACTATAATAACCTTATCTGTATTTAACACTAAATCAGATAAAAGGTCTGAAAACTGATCTAAAAATTGAGAGTAAGGGCCTGGTGGACGGTACAAAACAACAAACAGAAGTGGTTTTATTGCTTTGCAATTTGGATGAGGAAAACTAAGGATTAAATATTCAAAAGAGTTGTAGCAATTGATTGGTCTGGGACTAGTCAATAAATCGGACTGAAAGATGGTTGCTACTTCTCCTCCTCGCCCAGTATTTCGAGGAATGTGAAAATTTGAATAATTAGTAGGAGTTGACTCATTTATAGTAACATAATCCTCTTGCTGCAGCCAGGTTTCTGTGAGGCAAAATAAATCAATCTGATTGTCACAAATTAGGTCACTAAATAGCAAAGTCTTTGAAGAGAGAGATCTTATGTTCAGTAAGCCACATTTAATTGTTTTCTTTTTCTTTTTAGTCATAGTTGTGTTTATTTTTATGAGATTTTCTTGATTTCCTCGTTTTAGATAATTTTTTAATCTATTCAGTTTTGGCCGTGGGCGAGACACTGTCTTAATAGGGTAATGGGTGGGTAGCAGTACAGAAGCTGCAGAGAGGAGTATTAAACTACGACCCTGCTTCCTGGTCTGAACCCTGGGTTGTCAGAGTTTTGGAGAACTAATAAATTCGTCCAGATTCCTAGAAAGAAGAGCTGCTCTATCTCCGGATCAGACCAGGTTTTCCCCAAAATGCCAATTATCAATGTAGCCCACATTGTTATCTGGACACCACCTAGACAGCCAGCGGTTGAATGACAGCATGCGGCTAAATCGGGGAGGGGACCAGAGAAAATTACAGAGTCCGACATTGTTTTGGCAAACTTACACACCGAAGCAACAGTAACTTTGGTGACCTCCGATTGACGTAACCGGGTGTCATTACCGCCAGCGTGAATAACAATCTTACTGTATTTACGCTTATCCTTAGCCAGCAGTTTCAGGTATGATTTGATGTCGCCCGTTCTGGCCCCTGGCAGACATTTGACTATGGTTGCTGGTTCTCTAGGGCCATGTTTCTGACTATGGAGCTGCCAATTACCAGAGTTGGCTTTTCAGCGGGTGTGTCGCTGAGCGGGGAAAATCTGTTAGAAACGCAGACGGGTTGGTGGTGACCTGTGGGCTGGGATCTAGGACTATGCTTTCTACGTACCGTCACCCAGCCGGCCTGAGATTCTGGCAGCGCGGGCTCTGCTGGAGGACTGCTACGGGGAGCTACCCTCGGTGGCTCGGTGCTGGCTAAAGGGCCTCGGCTATCTGCTGGTTTTTCAACAGCGCGGAACCGGGCCTCCAAATCCGACACCCTCGCCTCCAAAGCTACAAAAATGCTACATTTATTACACGTACCATTATCACTAAAGGAGGCAGAGGAGTAACTGAACATCTGACAGAGAGAGCAGGAGAGAGGAGACTCGGAGAGAGAAACAGCAGAACGGGTAGCCATGGTGGAGTTAAAGCTAACGCTAAGCTAGCGACCCCTTACCACTTCTAGAAAAACCGTGTAAGACATGGAGAGTCCCCAAACGTTAAATACAGCAACAGAAAGTATGTGTTTTAACGTGCTTATGTATTATAACAAGTAAGAGATATCACAGTAGAAAGAAATCAGATCAAACGGGAGAGCCTTCACACACCAAACAATCCACCAAGGGAATCTGGTCAAATAAAAGTACTGATTACCATTGTAGGAGTCACTCTGCATATGACATAGCCTTTGGTCATGACATTTACCCTGTGTATTATCAAAATACATCATTGTGCACTGCATAATATTAATATAATGAATAAAAACAAGTTGAATTGTATAGTTTTATCTCCAAACAATGGGATTTTATTGAAAACAAGAATTTTCGATGGAAAATAATGTCAACAAATGTGCAAAAAGCAGTTATGTATAAAAAACTGTGCAAATAAATGTTGAAAACCATAACCCTAACACTGTAATGACACATCAGGCTTATTTTGTAACTACAATGGTGTGCAGAATAGACGTCTCACCCCAAAGAAGAAGATAAAGGCTAGGGTGAAGTGGTGGGAGGCTGAGTCCTTTGAGTTTCAGACGGTCCTGCTTGCTCCTGGCTGTAAAAATACAGAGATAGGATTGTTCTTTGTCTGATTACAAGATAATAAATTATTTAATATTGTACTGCAAAAATAACTAAACAACGTAAAAAAAAACAGGTCTGTAATGCTGTAAAAGTAAAGTTACATCAATGATGTAGCAGCTTCATAACATTCCTTGAACCAATTCCACATACAGGTAAATGTTTTCCCTTTGTTCTGCACGCGGGGATGGGGATGTAGCTTTTTGCAAAGTTTTGCGATTACAGGATAATAAATTGTCTCAAAATTTATTATTTTGTAATAAATTATTACTCATTATAAAGTAACTGTATAACTTACTCGTGAACTGGGTCCATAACAAAAGATTCCTCTTCTTCCTCCTCTTCAGAAATCTTGCTGCTGTCCGATGATTCTTCTATTTAAACATCACTGTTGTTCAAAGTTGTTCTAAGGCTTCAAAAACTCATCATCATTTTCCTCTTAAGTGCCATTAAAAATACTGGGGTTCAAGGGAAAAAAATCACCACCGAAAGATATGTCAAAAACAACTCGCCAAGCGTATCTGCGTTACGCACGGAAATTGCGTCACCGGAAAATGTCTCACAAAGTCATATGATACCCCGTTGGAAAGGGGAGAGTCTGTTTTTGTTGATACCAGCCGTGGGGGGTGTGGCAACAACATGTGTGTTTACTGTAGCATTTTTCCAGTTTAGTCAGCAACTTCTGGTGTTTCTTTAAACGGCATCTTGTGTTTTTAAATTGCTGCAAAACCAAATGTATTTGTCAGAAACTAAGTTGGCGACTCGTTTTAGAAACATTAAAGACTCAACTTGCAAGGGGTTTAGAAAAAAAAATTTGGCGTTTGACCTACTTTTAGAGACGACGAAAGATGAATGTCATTGTTTACGGCCGGGCTTAACAGGTTGGGCAGGTCCTTCACGTCATTGGTGATCCTCTGGCATCACATGCAGTGTCGGCAACAGCTAAAGATGGAATGTAAACTGTTGACAAAATAACACTGGTGAACTCTCTGGGTAAATAATATGAATGAAAACTTACAGCTAAATGTTCAATATCTGGACTGCAGAGATGACACTTCACAGTAACATGTCCTCGATGAGACCATCTATTGTTCACAAGTACTGCTAGTCCACCTCCTTTAGTTATGCCGCTCCTCTTTAAATCTCAGTCTGCTCATATGGTCAGAAAGCCCGGCAGAGAGACGCTGGAGTCAGGGATATGATCCTGCATCCATGTCTCAGTAAAACACATAATACTGTATTCCCAATACTCTGGCTGGGTACTTTGTAGGGCTTGGAGTTCATCCAACTTGTTTACCAACGATCTCACATTGCCCATCAGAGTCGATGGAAGAAATGGTTTGAACTTCCTCCTTCTCTCTCTTCTCTTAGCTCCTGCTCTGCATCCACGGTGCCTTCTTTTCAACTCATCAGGGATTTGGGGTTGTAGTTTAAGTATTATTTCAGCTTTTGAGATCTTAATCAGCTGCTCCTAGTAAAAACAACCCATTGCCATGGTGATGCATCATAACAAATGTCCAAAATTAAAAAAAGTATCAGCAAAAAGTCTTCCAGCTGCACAGCATCTGATACCAGAGGATAGTCGTCCAAAAAATCAATTATATCCACTACAAAATAAATTTGAGTTCCCAAAAAGAACCAATCAGAATGAAAAATAACAGAGCTACTCCAACCTGCTGCCACTTTGAGCGGTATAATTCTAGAATTAATTATAAATTAATCATTTCTAACCAAAACCATTCCCAACTAACAGATATTAGAGGTACAATATGGGGTTGTGATTATGGGCTAATAGCACTTAATAATTACAATTAATAATTGCCATTAAGAATCATCAACCAACCCCACGCTAAATGTAACTGTTATCAACAATCGATTTATCAATGTGAACATTTATTAAACTAAATAAATAATTCCCTCTTACAACCAAACTATTCACCTAACTAGAAGCTCACAAATCTAGGGTAAATTGATTTAAAAAAATGAAAATATCGATCAGTTCATAAAGAATGCACACTGTTGATTCCATATTCCAAGTCCACCCAAAACTTTAATTATTCCCACTTTCATCCATGAATTGCTGGTTTGATCCATTAATACTCAGTGTGAATTCTTTATAAACTGATTGATTTTCGCATTTAATTCTTGATTATTAATTTACCCTTTTAGAAGTTTAGTGAGTGTAGTTATATGGAAGTTTATTGGACTGAATAGTTTGGTTGTAGGAGGGGTTTATTTTGTTTAATAAATGTTTACATAGATAAATAGAAGGTGTTTGTGTTTATTTTGTATTAAAGAGATTTTATAAAAGGTTTTAGACTAAGGTTTGTGCTTGTTTCACCCCTTTTAGTAAAATGGTTGATAACATAGTTACATTAAGTGTGATTTTATTTGATAATTATTAATGACAATTAATTAATTGTAATTATTAAGTCCTGGTAGCCTATAATCACAACCCCATAGTGTACCTCTCATATCTGTCCGTTGGAAATCATTTCGGTTAAAATTGATTAATTATGAAGTATGATTAATTATAATTTTATAGTTTTCAATAATCAAAGAATCATAACTTCCTAACAACTTGTACACTGGGGCAGCATCTCTCCTGCAGCGCAGTGAGAAGGGGTAACGTTATTAGCCTATTTCACCTTAACTCTGAGTTTAGAGGAGAAAGAACAGACCAGATCTGATACAAACCTTCAAAAATCTAGATGATTAATTCTGGTGGATAAAGACTCAGGATCAATGGGGCGAGGTCATGCCTTGTTCTTCATTTTGGGACCCCAAAACAAACACTGAATAGTCTCTCAGACTGCAGGTTTACTGATGGTTCCTAGAGACTCTAGAAGTAGAATGGGAGGCAGATCCTTTAGTTATCAGGCTCCCCTCCTGTGGAACCAGCTCCCAGTTTTAGTCCGTGAGGCGGACACCCTGTCTACTTTTAAGGCTAGGCTTAAAACTTTCCTTTTTGATAAAGCTTATAGTTAGATGGCTTAGGTTATCCTGAAATATCTCTGTAGTTATGCTGCTATAGGCTTAGGCTGTGGGAGGACATAATGACCACTTTCACCCCTTTTCCTACATTCTCACACTACTCTTCAATTTTGTATTATTTGCTGTTATTTCAGCTTTTAACTTTGTTCTCTCCCCTTTTCTCTTCCTAGAAGCTACACCTGGCCTGACTCTGTGTCTACCTGTGGCACCCTTTTTGGAGAGGTGAATCCTCCAAGCTTCTGCTGGCAACAACTTAATGCTCACCCTCTACTGATGATCCACATGCCCTGGTCTTTCAGTGTTTAACCCTTTCTCTCTCCTAGACATAGCTACTGACTGAGCTTCTACTGTAACTAACTCTATGTGCTCTCTTCAGACTCTAACATTGAAAACTGGCTCAGAGTTTTTCTGTTCTTCTTTCTAGATGAAACGACTAAAGGAGCTACATCCATTAACATTTACCTTTTCCTTCCCATAGAAAGTACTCCGGATCAGTGCTTCTTTGTTCTCTTTGTGTCTCTGCTCTTTTTTCTCTAAACCCCCAGTCGGTCGTGGCAGATGGCCCCGCTCACACTGAGCCTGGTTCTGGTTCTGCTGGAGGTTTTCTTCCTGTTAAAAGGGAGTTTTCCTCTCCACTGTCGCTACATGCATGCTCAGATGAGGGATTGCTGCAAATGTCAACGCCAGTGACTGTCCACTGTCTCTACATGCTCATCAGGAGGAGTGAATGCTGCAAGTCACTGACTGGATGCAATCTGCTGGGTTTCCTTAGATAGAAAAACTTTTTATCCAATTTGAATAAATAACAGAATCTGACTGCACTGTTCAATGATTAAGATTAATTGGAATGTATGTACCGGACTTTTGAAGAGCCTTGAGACGACATGTGTTGTGAATTGGTGCTATATAAATAAACTGAATTGATTTACAGAAGGCTCTGTTTGTCCCAGGGATGAAGAGTCCCAGATAAGCATATCACTGTATCAGGGCCTCAGTTACAAGAATTATTGTGTCTTAAACCTGTTATAAAGAGATGTTCTTTTTTTGTCAAGGGGGAACGGTTTTGGCAGGGCTCTTGGATACTCTCTGAGTGCTGCAGACTGCTCTTCCATGTACACGGTAACCAATAAAGATGACTTGAGTGACGATTTCCAGTCTCTCCTTGGTAAATACACAACAATTTAAAGCAGAAGTCTGGTTTCTGTGCAGAACTTTATTTTAAAGATTCACATTGGGGAGGTCACAGGCATAGGCGGAAATCCTGGGCGGGACGGAGACACCCCCACCCCCCCACCCCCACACACACACACAATAATCATTGTAAATACAAAAGCATTTTTTAATGATAATATAGGAATTACTAATAAAAGCACAGCTAAAGTAATCCAAGTTAGATAGTACGTAGGAGTTTTCTAATTATTAAAAGATCATGACACCCCCTATCCCACAAAGTGGTTTTTATTTATTATGCAATAAGTTTTGTTTTGTAGTGGGTGTGTGCTAATGAAAATATCACCTGTGTGTGTTGTTATATTGGGTGTGTGTGTGTCCCAGGTCAGCTGAAATGGCAGAGAAAAGAAAAATTACAGACATCCGGTCATTTTTTAGTTCTCCAAAAATGCTAAATAAGTACAAAAACCACAGTGATATGAAGGGCCCGCTTGAAAAAAGATGTCTAGGGAAAAAGGAAAATAAAATGCTTATGAATATTTTTTTATAATAGCTTCATTAGGCCTAAGTCAAGTCAGCAGGGCCCAAAGAGAGCCAGGAGCAATCAGGAACAGAGGGTTGAGTCTCAGGTCATTTTTGTTGAGCTTTGGTTTTTATTTTTTTTTATTTTTTAAAATTTTATTCTAAAACTACTTAAAAAAGTGGGGAATTAGAGCAGGATGCAAAAAAAATTTGTCAGATATTAAATCATTAAAGGGCCCAATGGCTGCCTTTTCCACGTAAAAACATTGTTGAGATTGCGGTTTAAACATAAAAAAACCCTTTGTATAAAGGGTAAAATATGGATAATAAAGAGCAATGCTATAACTAAAAATTACTTTCAAAAAAACAAAATTTTTTTAAATGCTGAAAAATTTGGGCCAAGGGGGCAGGAAAGAGAGGGGGAAATTAACTTTTTTTTTCCCAGTCCCTCCCAAGAATTATTCTCTGAAATTTTTCTGTTTAGGTCCCCCCCAAAAATAAAATGGGATTTTCGCCCCTGGTCACAGGTGTCTGAAACCAAAAATAAAAATGACCTTTTTTTAAACTAACTTAGGGAAGGTTTCAGAAAGTTATTAAACCTGTAAAATTTTCTTTAATCATAAAAACTGTCCTTTCAGCGTCATATAGGAGCTTATGTTGAATTACGTATCTAAATATCTCCTGACTTGGAAGCAGACTATTTTGCATTCACAGCGGTGGACAGTTCCAACTAAACTGAACTAGTTAAAGATAAAAATAACATTCTCATTATGAATGAATAAAGTCGACTTGGGAAGCAGCTACAGATCTGCATACAGACTGAGGGAGCAGAACAGGAACCAGATGGAGAAAGTTATTTTGTTTATCCTCATTGCATCTGGTGAGTGATGCTCATTATCAGCAATAAAATGTAACATTAATTTTACAGAGAGAATATTTACATTTTTTTCTGCAGGGCTAGGTGCAAACTCCACACCTCCAGACCATAAATACTTTTTTGTTGATGAGCTGAAGAACTGGACTGAGGCTCAGAGTTACTGCAAACAGACGTACACAGACCTGGCAACCATAGAGAACATGGAGGATGTGAGGACTCTGAATGACATGGCAACATCGTACACCTCTGTAGGTATCTGCTTTTATTCCAAACTGATCATAATGAGTGAGTGCATAAAGCCTCTCATGTCTTCACGCACGTCTGAATCCTTTGCAGCTCTAACAGCTGCAGTTCTTCTAGGAAGGCTTTCCTCAAGGTTCAGGAGTGTGTTGGACAAATTTGACCATTCTTCTAGCAGGGCATATTTGAGGCAGACACTGATGTTTCTTTAAAGGTTTATTCCAAGCCAGTAAGAAAATGGATACAATACAAAAATAAAACTAAAATACATACAATGTACTACAGAATACAAAAAGAAGAAGAAAAAATAATGACTTGGAAAGGAGTGGGGTGAAGAAAAACGTCTTTACTCTCAGCCACCATTGTAGACATATAAATTAGTTGCCATTAAATGCACCAAAATCATAAAAAGAAGAGATTTATTCAACCATTGATCAATTTATTGGATATAAATATTAATGTTGTTGTCAATCTTTATCTACTGCAATTTATCTCTTTGCTATTAGACTTATTTCTATTTAAACCACAAATTTATATTCATATTTTTTTCTTGAACTCTATATTTTCCCTTTGTTAATTGAAAACAAATGAATTTCTTGCAGTTTTATTTTTCCTTCATATTTATTACCACACAAATATATTTAAAGCATGTTTTTGCCCACAAAAAATAATTATTCTAATTCTAACTCTTTACTAACTCTTTATTGTGCCTTCTTACCGCATAGTGGTGTCCATCATCCAACTGCGCCACTATGCTAATCTTTCCAAGTACAGCTAGCTTGCACAGTTTTCCATATGAACTCTGGATTGTTCATGCTTTTTAAAGCGTTCGGAGAAATGCTTCAAGTCGGTTTGTCTGCACTTTTAAAAAGAATTCAGGGAAAACAGAAAAGTGTTGGTCAGCCAAGACTTGCGCTCGAACCAACTCTTGCAAAAACTTCGGTTGTAGACTTTATTTTTCTCCTTGGTCTGCTGGTTGATGATAATGTCGGGCTTGTTGGGTTCCAGCTCCTTAACCCAGATTTTCTCCTCCACTGTCCTTCTTGCGAACGGGTTGATAAGTAAGGATCTCACTGAATTCAGTGGAAGCTACACCTCGCTCGTTATGTTCGCCATCATCCCTCTGATTGACTGCACTGCACAAGGGTTTATTTTACCTGCGAGAGGCGATATTTTCAGTTCCCCAAAGCCATGAAATTCTGCAACGCTGATTAGTCATATATTTATTCATTTGCCAGAGCAACTGCACACGATTGGCTATTCGGTTACACCACTGAGGCACTGTGAACAGTGCCCCATGACAAAAACATACGAGTCTGTCTGTGGGAATTCACTGGTGAATAAATATCATTAGGCAGGAAATGTAGTTTATATTTATTTCATATTACATAGAGGAACACTTTAGTAAGTACAACATATATATGTTACCAGGGAGGCTGCGGAGTGTGATCCCCCTGTTCTGTTGGAAGTGTATTCCTATTAAAATGTAGTTTTCCTCTCCACTGTCGCTACATGCATGCTTAGTGTGGGGGAGTTGCTGCAAAGTCAATGTAAGCGACTGTCCACTGCCACTACATGCTCATCCAGGAGGTGTCATAATGATAAATAACCGACTCTGTAAAAGACCACCAACTACGAAGACTGAGCAGCGTTTGAATGAGTTTATTGAAGGACAAAAGGGTGAGAATGGCAAACTGTTGAGACCTTCCGGATGGATCTGGCTTAGCACTGAGGAAGAGAGGTGAGTAGTAACTGGCTGGTAGAGTAATGGTAATGTAGCTGTACTGAATGGATATGGAAAGGTCTTACTGTCGGAGAAGGTGGAAGTTCATCAGGAGGAGGTAAGTCATTAACAGAAGCTGACAGAGCTAGACAGAACTGATTTGATCTGGGAGACATGAAATGTGGGGTGAACACAAAGGTGAGACGGTAACCTGAGGCAAACAGAGGAAGGGCTAATAATGGAGTCGATTTAAAAGGTGCCGAGGAATAAAGGTGAGTTTTTTAGAGTAGGGTAGTTCTTTTAAGAAAGCCAAACCTCTTGTCCCGGTGAGTAGGTGGGAGCGGGTATCCTTTTTCTGTCAATATTTTTTATTCTGGTGAGTTGTCTGGAGGGCGGTTGTGGTTTGGTTCCAAATCTTTTGGCAATGAAGTGGGTGGGTTCTTACGGAAGGCAGGATTCAGTGAGTGGAAGAAGTAGGGAGAATTGAGCGTTAATAACCTAGTGAGGCTTCAAAAAGGGACAAACCTGAGGCTGCAGAGATTTAGGAGTTGTGAGCATATTCCACCCATATGGGTTGACTGCTCTATGAAGTGGAGTTACTGGCACAGAGACGCCAGAGGATGTTCTCAAGCTCCTGATTAAGTGTCTCGCACTGACCATTAGTCCGAGGGTCGATACCTGAGGAGAGCTGAGATTTGATCCCTAGAGCAAAACATAAATCCTTCCAGACCTGAGATATGAATTGTGGACCTCTGTCTGAGATAATTTCTGATGGTATGCCATGGAATCTGAGAACATGGTTTATGAGGAGTCTGGACGTTTCTGCAGCAAAAGGGAACTTGGAGGGCAATAAGATGCCTTTTGAGAAGTGATCAATAATGCACAAAATAACTCTTTTATTCTTGGAGGGGGGGAAGCCCGGTAAGAAAGTCCAGTGCTATATGGGACCAGGGATGCCAAGGGGCAAAGAAGGGCTGAAGTAAACCTGAAGGAGGTCTATAAGAGTTTTTGCAGGCAAAGACATTCTCGACTACATCTTTGTTAAGTGATGGCCACCAGGATATTGACGGAGGAGAGCTATGGTTCGACTCGACCCAGGATGGGCTAAGGGCAAGGTGTGTGCCCACTGGATTACCATAGATCAGATGATGGACGGGACATAGAGACAACCAGGTGGTCCTCCTCCAGACTGAACAAATAAAACGAACAACAGCTCTTTGTATCTGATTCTTCAGATCACTGGAGAGACCACTGACGAAACATGACTGCAGGATGATTTAAGCAGGTTCAGGGGAAAATTGTGGTGGAAAATTGTCTGGAGAGAGCGTTTGGTTTTATGTTCTCTCTCATTTCTCTTCCTAGAAGCTACACCTGGCCTGACTCTGGGTCTACCTGTGACACCTTTCTGGAGAGGGGCATCGTCCAAGCTTCTGCTGGCAACAACTTAATGCTCACCCTCTACCGATGATCCACATGGCCCTGTCTTTTAGTGTTTAACGCTTTCTCTCTCCTAGACATGGCTACTGACTGAGCTTTTACTGTAACTAACTCTATGTGCTCTCTTCAGACTCTAACATTGAAAACTGGCTCAGAGTTTATCTGTTCTTTCTTTCTAGATGAAACGACTAAAGGAGCTACATCCACTAACATTTACCTTTTCCTTCCCATAGAAAGTACTCCTGGATCAGTGCTTCTTTGTTCTCTTTGTGTCTCTGCTCTGTTCTCTCTAACCCCCAGTCGGTGGTGGCAGATGGCCGCTCACACTGAGCCTGGTTCTGCTGGAGGTTTCTTCCTGTTAAAAGGGAGTTTTTCCTCTCCACTGTCGCTACATGCATGCTCAATATGAGGGATTGCTGCAAAGCCAGTAGCTATGTCTAGGAGAGAGAAAGGGTTAAACACTGAAAGACAGGGCCATGTGGATCATCGGTAGAGGGTGAGCATTAAGTTGTTGCCAGCAGAAGCTCGGACGATGCCCCTCTCCAGAAAGGTGTCACAGGCAGACACAGAGGAAGCCAGGCGTAGCTTTTAGGAAGAGAAAAGAGAGAACAAAGTTAAAAGCTGAAATAATAGCAAATAATGCAAAATTGGAGGTTAGTGTGAGAATGTAGCGAAGAGGGTGAAAGTGGTCATTATGTCCTCCAGCAGCCTAAGCCTATAGCAGCATAACTACACAGATAGTTTCAGTTCAGATTATTTAGTTATACGGCGCATATTTACAACAATGTCGTCTCAAGGCACCCCACAAAGGGTCCCACTGATGGTCATTGTTATACTAAAAACCACAGGATTGGGATACCTCTCTCTGTCAGACTGATTATAACCACTGGAAAAGAGAAGGGGTCATACAGGTAGCAGAAATGGAGGGTGTGTTTGCACCTCAACCATAACTGAGGCGATTTAGGCTAAACCTGACTCCCCCTTACTCCCTCCCTCATAAACTAAGCCACTGTAACTATACGCTTTATCAAAAAGGAAAGTTTTAAGCCTAGCTTTAAAAGTAGACAGGGTGTCTGCCTCACGGACCAAAACTGGGAGCTGGTTCCACAGGAGAGGAGCCTGATAACTAAAGGATCTGCCTCCCATTCTACTTCTAGAGACTCTAGGAACCACCAGTAAACCTGCAGTCTGAGAACGAAGTGCTCTGTTAGGAACGTATGGAACAATCAGATCTCTGATGTATGATGGAGCTAGATCATTAAGGGCTTTATATGTGAGGAGGAGAATTTTAAATTCTATTCTGGATTTAATAGGGAGCCAGTGAAGGGAAGCTAAAATAGCAAAAATATGATCTCTCTTTTAAATTTTCATCAGAACTCTTGCTGCAGCATTTTGAATCAGCTGAAGGCTTTTAACTGCATTTTGTGGACATCCTGATAGTAAAGAATTACAATAGTCCAGCCTTGAAGTAACAAATGCATGGACTTGTTTTTCAGCGTCACTGCTGGATAGAATATTTATAATTTTGGCAATGTTCCAGAGAAGAAAGAAGGAAATCCTAGAAACCTGTTTAATATGGGATTTAAATGACATGTCCTGGTCAAAAATAACACCAAGGTTTTTTACTTCATCACCGGAGGTCAATTTAATGCCATCCAGGTTAAGTGATTGACTAAGTAGTTTCTTTTTTAAAGACTCTGGTCCAAACACGACAACTTCTGTCTTGTCTGAATTTAGAAGTAAAAAATTTGAAGTCATACAAGTTTTTATATCTTCCAGACATGCTTGTAGTCTATCTAACTGGTTGGGTTCATCAGGATTTATGGATAAGTAAAGCTGAGTGTCATCAGCGTAACAGTGAAAATTTATCCTATGCTGCCTGATAATTTGACCTATTGGAAGCATATATATAGTAAAGAGAATTGGCCCAAGTACTGAACCCTGTGGTACTCCACAATTAACCCTGGAGTTTAAAGATGATTTATCATTTACATGAACAAACTGGAATCTGTCAGACAAATAAGATTTAAACCAGCCTAGCGCTGTTCCCCTGATACCTACAGCATATTCCAGCCTTTCTAAGAGAATATTATGGTCGACTGTATCAAATGCAGCACTGAGATCTAAGAGGACAAGGACAGACACAAGTCCATTATCTGAGGCAATAAGAATATCATGAGTGACTTTCAGCAGAGCTGTTTCAGGGCTATGATGAGCTCTGAAACCTGACTGAAACTCTTCAAACAGGTCATTGCTGTGTAAATGCTCACACATTTGATTAGCAACTATTTTCTCAAGAATTTTAGATAAGAATGGAAGATTGGATATAGGTCTGTAATTTTTCAAGTCATCTCGATCAAGCGAAGGTTTCTTAAGCAAAGGTTTAATTACAGCTACCTTAAAAGCCTGTGGTACATATCCATTTACTAAGGATAAATTAATCATATCTAAAATGGGGCTGGTAATCAGAGGGAACACTTCCTTAAATAATTTGGTTGGGATTGGGTCTAACATACAAGTTGAAGGTTTAGATGAAGCTAATATTTCTGATAACTCTGGAAGCTCCACAGGATCAAAACAGTCCAAACACAGATCAGGTTCTACAGTTACTTCCAATGTTGTCTCACTTGTTGAAGATGAAGTAATCATCTTGGGAGTATGTCAAAGATTTTATTTTTAATAAAATCAATTTTATTTAAGAAGAATCCCATAAAGTCAAGACTGCTAAGAGCTAAGGGAATGGATGGCTCAACAGAGCTATGACTCTGTGTAAGTTTAGCAACTGTACTAAAGAGAAACCTAGGATTATTCTTGTTCTCTTCTATTAATGATGAGAAATAAGCTGTTCTGGCTTGGCGAAGTGTCTTTTTATGCAACAGTAGGCTATTTTTCCAGATTAAGTAGGAATCCTCTAGGTGTGTAGAGCGCCATTTTCTCTCCAATTTTCTAACTGTTGTGCTTTAAAGTACGCAGCTCTGAATTAAACCAGGGACCCTGCCTCCTATGAATGATTGCCTTCTTTTTCAAGGGGGCTGCATTGTCTAATGCACCACGCAATGATGAAGTAACACTATGAACAAGAGAATCAATTTGTGAAGGGGCAGAAACAGAATTTTTGCCCTCCACTGTGTTTTTAGTAATAATGAGGAGATTAAAAGTGGAACAGATTCTTTAAAGGTTGTTACAGCATCGTCTGATAATGATCTACTATAATGAAATTTTCTTTCAGGTGTGGAGTACTTTGTTAAATTAAACTCAAAGGTTATTAAAAAATGGTCAGACAGCACAGGGTTGTGAGAAAATGTTATGTCTTTACACTCAGTGCCATATGTCAGCACAAGGTCCAGAGAATGAAGACAAACTTGGGTAGGTTTGTTAATGTTTTGAGCAAAGCCAACTGAGTCTAAGATAGCATTAAAGGCTATATTTGAGCTATCACTTTCAGTGTCAACATGAATGTTAAAATCCCCCACTATAATAACCTTATCTGTATTTAACACTAAATCAGATAAAAGGTCTGAAAACTGATCTAAAAATTGAGAGTAAGGGCCTGGTGGACGGTACAAAACAACAAACAGAAGTGGTTTTTTGCTTTTGCAATTTGGATGAGGAAAACTAAGGATTAAATATTCAAAAGAGTTGTAGCAATTGATTGGTCTGGGACTAGTCAATAAATCGGACTGAAAGATGGTTGCTACTTCTCCTCCTCGCCCAGTATTTCGAGGAATGTGAAAATTTGAATAATTAGTAGGAGTTGACTCATTTATAGTAACATAATCCTCTTGCTGCAGCCAGGTTTCTGTGAGGCAAAATAAATCAATCTGATTGTCACAAATTAGGTCACTAAATAGCAAAGTCTTTGAAGAGAGAGATCTTATGTTCAGTAAGCCACATTTAATTGTTTTCTTTTTCTTTTTAGTCATAGTTGTGTTTATTTTTATGAGATTTTCTTGATTTCCTCGTTTTAGATAATTTTTTAATCTATTCAGTTTTGGCCGTGGGCGAGACACTGTCTTAATAGGGTAATGGGTGGGTAGCAGTACAGAAGCTGCAGAGAGGAGTATTAAACTACGACCCTGCTTCCTGGTCTGAACCCTGGGTTGTCAGAGTTTTGGAGAACTAATAAATTCGTCCAGATTCCTAGAAAGAAGAGCTGCTCTATCTCCGGATCAGACCAGGTTTTCCCCAAAATGCCAATTATCAATGTAGCCCACATTGTTATCTGGACACCACCTAGACAGCCAGCGGTTGAATGACAGCATGCGGCTAAATCGGGGAGGGGACCAGAGAAAATTACAGAGTCCGACATTGTTTTGGCAAACTTACACACCGAAGCAACAGTAACTTTGGTGACCTCCGATTGACGTAACCGGGTGTCATTACCGCCAGCGTGAATAACAATCTTACTGTATTTACGCTTATCCTTAGCCAGCAGTTTCAGGTATGATTTGATGTCGCCCGTTCTGGCCCCTGGCAGACATTTGACTATGGTTGCTGGTTCTCTAGGGCCATGTTTCTGACTATGGAGCTGCCAATTACCAGAGTTGGCTTTTCAGCGGGTGTGTCGCTGAGCGGGGAAAATCTGTTAGAAACGCAGACGGGTTGGTGGTGACCTGTGGGCTGGGATCTAGGACTATGCTTTCTACGTACCGTCACCCAGCCGGCCTGAGATTCTGGCAGCGCGGGCTCTGCTGGAGGACTGCTACGGGGAGCTACCCTCGGTGGCTCGGTGCTGGCTAAAGGGCCTCGGCTATCTGCTGGTTTTTCAACAGCGCGGAACCGGGCCTCCAAATCCGACACCCTCGCCTCCAAAGCTACAAAAATGCTACATTTATTACACGTACCATTATCACTAAAGGAGGCAGAGGAGTAACTGAACATCTGACAGAGAGAGCAGGAGAGAGGAGACTCGGAGAGAGAAACAGCAGAACGGGTAGCCATGGTGGAGTTAAAGCTAACGCTAAGCTAGCGACCCCTTACCACTTCTAGAAAAACCGTGTAAGACATGGAGAGTCCCCAAACGTTAAATACAGCAACAGAAAGTATGTGTTTTAACGTGCTTATGTATTATAACAACTAAGAGGTATCACAGTAGAGAGAAATCAGATCAAACGAGAGAGCCTTCACACACCAAACAATTCACCAAGTGCAACAGGGAAAACAGACATGGTAACATGTGACGTTACCCAGAGCTCCTCCTTCAGCCTTCCAGCAGGGTTAATTCTGTGTAGATTGTTCTGGACATAAGGAAACTGTCACTCCGAGCAGCATGCAAGGCCTGTCTGGGAAAATGTTTAGATAAGGAAAAGTTCTTGGCGTGAGGAAAGACTAATGGACTTGTTAATGTAGAAGCAAACTTGTAGGCTGGATACAAACAATCCAGCTGGAAAGAATTATGATATCTTGGATCCTGCCAGGTCGCTTTGACATTAGAGTTCAGTGTGCCACCAAAATTTTCGTAAATGGAAAAGATACTTTGGATTGGTCCATGGCTTCACATACACAACAATTGCATGTTATATATGCCCTGACTTGTGTCAGGGATTTGGGATTCTTTGGGATTTTGTATTATGAAGATGTGTTCAGAGATGTGTTCTGAATAAAAGGTCCCCCACGTAGGCTTTTACAGAAAACCAGTTGTCTTTTCATCATTTTTCTCTTTGTAAACTTTCTTCTCCCACAGCAGCAACCCCGAGGGTGGGTGTCTTGAGGATTTGGCTTGAATGCATTGATAGCAGGCTGTGTTCAATTCCTTGACGTCTTTGGACCACCTGAAACGTCTTGTTGATTCCTGGGTGACAAAATAGACAAGACGTATGGCACAATCAAAGTACCTTTTGGATCAGGTGGTCTGGTACAAACAGGCAGTCTCCTGGGCTAGTGGCAGATAATCTTGGATGGTGTCTCTGACCCTGTCCCGTGATCCAGCATAGTGACAGAGAGTCTTATAAAATCCGGGAGGGTGAAGTCTTCCACACCACTGGTCGCAGAGTCAGACTTCTCATGAATACGGGAAAGGCTTAACGTTCTTGGTCCTGGGTCTGTAAGATATATACAAAAATGTGTAAAAAACAGAGCCTATCTGGCTTGTTTGGGATTAAGTCTCTTACCTGACTAGTGGCACTTCAAATTCTTGTGATCTGTCCAAACTATGAATGGTTCTTTTGCCCCTTCTAGCCAGTGCCTCCACTCCTCCGAGGCAAGGTTGACAGCGAGCAGTTCACGATCCCCCACATCATAGTTTCGTTCCACTGTGGATAGGGTCCTTGAAAAGAAGGCACACGGATGAACACAACTATCAGGGGATCTTTGGCTGAGAATACCTACCCTGGTATTTGCAGCATCAACCTCCACGATGAATCGTTTTTCAGGGTCTGGGGTTTGCAGAACAGGTGCTGTTGTAAACAGAGACTTTAATTTGGTGCACGCCTTCTCGGGCTGTTTGTTCCACTCAAAACAAGCTTTAGATTAAGTGAGTGCATGGAGAGGATAAGCAACCTGACTGTAATTATGAATGAAGGGACAGTAGAAATGAGCAAAACCCAGGAACCTTTGTAATTGGTTGCGGTCAGAAGGTACAGGCCATTCAGAAACAGCTGTGGTCTTAATGGGGTCCATGGTGACTTGGTTTGGAGAAATAACGAAACCTAAAAAAGAGGTAGTGGTGGTGTGAAACTCACATTTCTCTGGCTTCACAAAAAGGTGATTCTGGTGGAGACGAAGGAGAACAGGAGCTTGTAAACAAACACGTACTACCCCACTATGTCTCTTAGTACATCGTTGACCAATGCCTGGAAAACTGCTGGAGCATTGGTCAGACCAAATGGCATGACCAGATATTTATAATGCCCATTATGAGTGTTGAATGTGGTCTTCCATTTGCCCCCCTCTCTGATACGGACAAGATGATAGGCACTCCAAAGATCCAGTTTCATGAAGTATTTAGCCTCCTGGATAAGATCAGAAGCAGCTGTAAGAATCCAGGTTTGGCATGGGAGGATGAAAGACAAATGATGTTAGCCTTTAAAGAGTCCTCTACATAGGTCTTCATGGCGAAAGTCTCAGGAGCAGACAGAGAATAAAGGCATCCCCTAAGGGGTGACGTACCTGGGAGCAGATCAGTGGCACAATCATCGGGCCGGTGAGGAGGAAGTGCAGAGGCTCAAGACTTTATTAAACACTTCCTTTTGATCACGGTATGCGGAAGGGGCCTTAGCCAGGTCCAGAAAGGTCTCCTCTATAGAGCTGATGACCTCAGGTGAAGAACAGGCAGAAAGTAAACAGGAAGCAGAACATGTCTTAGACCAACCCAAGACCCAAGTGTTATTCAGCCAGTCGATGTGAGGATTGTGTTTCTTCAACCAGGTAGCCCCGAGAACAATGGCTAATTGAGGAGATTGAATAATGCGGAAGGTGATCTCCTCGTGATGGTTACCCCCAATGGATAAACTGATGCTCTCAGTGATCTGCATTCGACAGATGATGGCGATCTAGGGCCAATACATTATGCAAGGAAGGGGCTGGGAAGAGTTTGATGCCAAGATGCTTAGAATATGACTCATCCATGAACTCAGTGTCGGCTCCGGAGTCAATGTATACTGAGACCTGGTGAGAAACAGAAGAGACCACAAGATTAGCAGAAAAGAACTTAAGGGAAGTGAAGGAGGAAACTCTACTTTGACTCAGCAGAGTTCTCCTCTGACATTTCCTCAAACATTCAGAGATTCTGTGACCCTTCTCCCCGCAATAGAAGCAGAGATTGAGTTATCTTCTGTGGGAGCGTTTGGTCTCTGATAACTTGGTGTGGCCCAGTTGCATAGGTTCAGGATCAGAGGAACAATCAGTAGAAACTGGATTGTTTCCATCCAGCAGATAAGGAGCTACCCCTCTGGAAACAGACTGAGCCTCCCTATGGCTTTTCTATCTCCTTCATTCTGTGAGACGGAGGTCAGTGCGGGTACCCAAATCCTCTAACTCTGTTAGAGATTTGGGATAGTCACGTGTCGCAAGTTCATCTTTAATTTCCTCTTTAAGACCTTGCATAAACACATCCATGAGAGCTTTCTGGTTCCACTGACTATCAGTAGCGAGTAAGTGGAAGTCTGTAATGTAGTGTGTCACACTCTGCTTGCCTTGCCTCGGAAACAGTAAGCCTCTAGCTGCTTCACGCTCAGGGAGAACAGGATCAAAAACTCTAATCAGCTCTTTAGAAAAAGTAGCATATGAGTGACATGAAACAGACCTGTTTTGTCATTCTGCAGTACCCCATTGTTTGGCTCTGCCTGCAAGAAGTGAAATCACAAAAGCCACCTTAGATCTTTCGGAGGAGAACAATGTGGGCTGGAGCTCAAAGTGAATTTCACACTGGGTTAAGAAGGCTCAGCATTGATCAGGATTACCTTTGAACAGTTCAGAAGAGGTCAAACGGGACTCCCTGGTGGTTGTAACGGGCGCAGCAGTCTGAGAGGTGAGTTAGGGACACTAGGAAATCTGGGAAGCACTAAGAGGAGGCAGGTTATGTAGCAACCCCAAAATCTCATTCATTCTGGCATGAAGGTGAGAAATTTAGTTTTCAACTCCAGCACACCACTCTTGTACCGGCGAAGGGTCCATTTTGGACAGTTTATTCTCTAACAAATAACTCAGAGGACCCGAAATTTCAGCCAGACACAACAGGTCTGATTCAAAAGTTTTAATGAAAGTTCTGGAAGATGATCGGCAAGAAACCACAAGCGGCAGACTCTGAGGGCTGACAGATAGGTTAGTGGCTGAGCAAATTACTGAGAATAGTGACAAACTCAAAATTAAAGCCACTAAACTAAGGAAACTGAATTTCGCCTCCTCCATATGATGATCCAGTGACAGCAAGACAACGTCACACGGGCTCACAGGTTTGTACTCCCAGTGAGTGTGCAGAGTGCGGTAGTCAGGGGACGGAAACTGGGTCAAAGCCAGGAAAGCAGAGTCAGGCA
This sequence comes from Crenichthys baileyi, assembly GCA_036173005.1. Classification (NCBI taxonomy): domain Eukaryota; kingdom Metazoa; phylum Chordata; class Actinopteri; order Cyprinodontiformes; family Goodeidae; genus Crenichthys; species Crenichthys baileyi. Next base: position 607,039 of record JAHHUM010000022.1, read on the forward strand.
ACAAGATCTGAGGGAGAGGCTTGAATCGCTGGTCAAGGCACAGGAGCAAGGTCATGAACGGGGAGGCAGATTCAGGCAAACGGACCCAGGGGTTAGGCAGAGAGCAGTAGTCGGGAAGCAGAAACATGGTCGATGTCCAGAATTTAGAAGCCAAGAGAATATCCGACGTGGGCAAAGCGGAGCAGTGAAATCCAGGGGGCATAAACGGGATCAAAATCAGGTAGGCAGGAAGGCAGGAAGGAAAGCTGGACATTTACTTACACAAGGGTTTCGATAATCTGGCACTGTTTGTCTGCCAGAGTGCTGCTCATAAAGGCAGGTGAACAGGTGGAGCTGGAGGGGTGCGATTGGGGAACTGGCTGGGAAAGAGCAGGTAAAAGCAATCTTCCTTATAGCTGGTGCAGCACAGAGGAGATCAGCAGGCAGACGGAGATGAAGCAGACAAACAGTGTGGAATCATAACAATCAGGGTCCAGCTCATCTTTTAAGTCTAGTGCATTAAGTTCAGTGTACTCAGTTGATATTAGTCACTCAGGTTCGGGCGGTGCTGGCACTAGTTTGGGCTGGTGCTGGGCAGTCTGCCTGTCTCCACCCTGGAAGGAAGGGAACCACCTCTTGGGTCCGTGGACTGGCTGGCCCTCTGGGGTATTGGCACCTGGACCTGGGAGTATAGAGTATGCATGGGGAGTGTGAGTGAGTGTATGACGTCCATTGTTGTGTGTCTTTACGTTAGGGGTGTGGGTGTGTTTATGTGTAGCCATGAGGGTGAGAATGTGTGATTCTGACTGTGTGTTCCTGTTTATGTTTCATTTTGGGTCTTGGGCTGCGTCCACTCCTGGATCAGTTTAGGCCCTCCATTAAATTCAGGGCCTATTTCCTTCCCACCACACTCCCTGCCAGTGGCTGGTGTCTCTGCCTGCTAGTGGGCATGTGGTTCTCGATGTCTGGGGATAGGTGCTTTGGTGTGTGCCTGCTTACTCCTGGTGGCTGCTTGCCGGGGCCTGGGCCCCTGGGCTATATCGGGCCTCTGCTTGGGGAGTGATGTTTCCCAGGGTCTTGGGTCTCTGGATCAATGGCTGGATCTGCTCCGAAGTAGACAGCCTCCGGCGGGCCCTGTGGGCTCGTTGCTGCAGCTCCCTGGGGCTTCTGCACTAGGGCTGCTGGGTGGTTCCCCTGCTCTTCTCTGGGGGGTTGCAGTAGTCCTGGCGGTGGTTCTTCTGGGGTTCCCGTGCTCTGGGGGCATTTGGATGTCTGTGGTTCGGATCTGCAGGTCTGTGGCTCCTCACACTCGCTATTGTCGTATCATCCCCTTACAATTTCTGGTCGATGTTGCTTTGATGTTTTGTTTAAAAATAAGTGCATGTTTGGCAATTTCTGCTGTTTTTTAGTGTAAAAAGCTAATGTAAGTATACCTCAGTAGTTTTTTTTTGCCTGTTTATGTAACTCAGTTTAATGCTTTCTGTTCCAGAACCAGACAATTGTAGCAGGTTTTGCCATCTCATCCTTTTTAGGAAGAGTGTGACAGGCTTCGATGTAACTAGTCTACACGAAGGCCTGGCTTACAGTCACTGACCTTAGCTTAGGACAGGTGAAGGTCAGTCAAGTTTCATCATCCATTGCTTCTTTTCTACTGGCTCGTTTTAGGCGTCGCTGCTCCGCTTCACTCAGTTTTGATCTATTCCATACAGTATCAGTTGTGTTTCCACTGACCCACTGACAGCTAAGCTATGGCAGCTGAAGCCCCGCCTCCAGGCGTCAGTGCAGGTCGCTGTGCTGCTGTTAACAATACTTTGTGACATTGTCACATTAAAGTAATCTGTGTGAAACGACAAGAAATAAAAATAATAATTAAATAGAAAACAAAAACACAAGAATGTCTCATGTATGTTTTTTTTCATGTATAAAATGATCTATTGGGATAATTATCTGGACCAGAGCCCAGCCAGAACTTATAAAATAAGGCTCAGAGGTTCTGATATGATGGGGGACGGGGGCGGCAGAAGAAGTAGAGAGGAGAGATGCTGCTGTCTGGATGGTGAAGCTCCAAAGTTTCCATGAAAAAGTTACAATTTTGGGAAGTTCTTGTCTTATCCATGGCAATAAGGAGGACCAGGACTTTAAAGCCTACAACCAAGGACTTCTGAACATGGTGAAGTTAGTTTTAGGTTCGATATTCATGCTCCATGGATTCAGCGGGTCTTTCTCCCTTTTGACCCAATGAAGGCAGTCTGATTACGGGCAGCTGCTCTCTGCCTCCTCCCTCCTCCAGCAGGCGTTGGTTCTCTTAGGGACCGTTAATAAATGTCAGAACAAAACACGCTGCTTCATGGTGGTTTGTTTTGTGTGTTTTGGGGGAAATATTTGTGTGTCTAAACAGCCTTTTTTATGTGTGGCTGGTTTAGGGTGTTATTAAATCCAGCGCCCCCTACCTGCATGTAATTCAGAAAGTTGATGTGTCCTTTTTCTTTTCTTTCAGCCTTCAGGCATGGCTTATGATTAAAAATTATAATTATATTTGGGTCTGACCCACTCTGGCCATTGTAGTCCTTAATATTATTGTAATCTCTTGATATTTATTAACTTGTCCCTGCACTACCTCTTGGAAAACCTTCTCATTTCTACTGGTCCCATGGCCATTCAGTGAACAGCAGTCTGTTTACGTCATATGTAGTCCCGACTCAGACCCAGTCGGACCTGCTCAGGAGCAGGGACTAAAAAAGTAGGTACGGGTCCGGAAAAAAACAGTAATGGAAACGCTCGCAAAGCGGGCTGAATAGAGTGGAGTAGGACCAAATCAAGCCACTGGAAAAGGGGCATATGTCTTTATGGTGATGAAACAGCAAGGGAACATCCCCAAACTGTTACTGGTCTTATGTCATATTTCTTTTCCACATGCAGTAATGTGCAGCCCTTGATTTCAGCTGTAATTGTTTTAAAGTGCTTCATAGAAATTAAATCTGGTATGGTGTGGAACATGAACTTGGCCAAAAGGTCATGTTATTCTGAAGCGTTTGGTGGAATATAAATATATACAGAAATCTATTCTTGGTTTTAAATTGGTTTTAATCTGAGAAAATGGGTTCTCAAAAGGCTAAAATTGTGGCAATCCCAGCAGCAGCTTGGGTGTGAAGATTAAAAGCAAATATAAATTCCTGGTGATAAAGTCCTTTCACCATGTCTGATAAATAGCTACGTCATATTGCCATAAAAACCCATTCTGCTTCAGCTGGCCTGGATTGGATTGTACGACGACGTGAACAGCTGGAGGTGGTCCATGTCAGACCCAAACTTCTACCAACATGAGGAGAACCAGTTCAGGAACTGGGCAGCTGGAGAACCAAACAATGAATTTGGAATAGAGATCTGCGGAAAAATGGTCAAGGACGGATTCTGGAATGATGTGCCCTGCTCTCAGACCTTAAATGCGGTGTGCTTTAATGTCAGCGGTGAGGATTTAATTAATTACAGAACATTAAATTAAAGACTTCAGATGTTAACTTTGGTCTCTCTGCTTCTCATTGATGATTCAAAATGACACATTTTTAGGTTTCCTCGTTTTAATGCCATTCTTACTTGGTCTGTTTTCAGGGACGACTCCCGGGTTTTATTACACAAGCAGTAAGATGACCTGGACTCAAGCTCAGAGCTACTGCAGAAAACATCACACAGATCTGGCCAGTGTGAGACACATGTCTGACAACCAGGTGATAAAGAACTTGATCACAGAACAGGTCTGGATCGGTCTGTACCGAGACTCCTGGAAGTGGGTGGATGGAAGGAACTCATCATACAGGTACTGGAACACTGGGGAACCCAATAACCAAAAATGGAAAGAGGAATGTGCTGCTGCAAACTTTGGAAACGCTGGAAAATGGGAGGACTGGAGCTGTGGAGGGAATAAAGCCTTCATTTGTTATTCTGGTGAGGAGTCCTTCACGCTGCAGCTTTAATGACGTGTAGATGAAGTCCAATGAACATCTTGTATTGGAAGAGGAAGTTCACCCGTCACTCTATCATTCTGCTTTCTTCAGTCTCAGTTATAGTTTAAAACAAGAGGGATACTTTGTTTAAATCAGAGATATTCAGAATCAGCTTCATTGACCAAGTTTGAGCTCAGAAACAAAGATTTTAAATTCGTTCCAGTTTGCTCTCAATGTTCAGACATTTTAAATATAAATATAATAGTTTCAAGCTAAAGTTCCTCTCCTTCATATCTGAGGCTCCTAATGATCATCAGAAGAAATCAGATGCTGACACCAACTGGAAAGCTCTTCAACAGACATCTTAACATCCTGAGATATGGTCTCACCAAGAGTAGCTTCTCAAAGACGTCTTAGCAAAGCTAACGTCTGCATGTAAACAATGATCAGTGAACCTCTGAGTGCAGAGCTGAGGGGTAGGTTCACATCCACAGACTGGTCAATGTGATACAGAAAGATCTGGAACACATTCCTGCATGTTAAATGAAACATGATTCATACATTAAAATGATGCATAAATACAGGATATCTGACAGGATCTCAAAGTATCTGTAGAAGAGATCAGGTGATGAAATAATACCCAGGTTCAGTCTCTGTTTGAGCCCTGAAAGGTCAAAGTGTTTGCTGAAGGAACGGAGCTCTGCAGCTTTTATTTCTCTTATCAGAAGGTGGATTTATTTTATTTATATCATTCTTTTAAAGATTTATACTATTATCTGCCTTCAGAAATACAGATGGAAATTGTCCTGATGTTTAAATCATCTGACAGAAGGAGATTTCATTGACGGATGGACGGTCAGACTTTTAAAGCTGTTTTTGTAAATCTAAGGAGAAAAGAGATTTGAGAATATTAAGTCCATTTATCTCATTCTTTCTCCTCAGTTATTAACTGTTATTTTAGCCTTTATGTATTTAAATGTTCTTGGTCACATGATCAGGTCACATGACTATTAGACAGGATTTAAGATGGTATGAACAGTTTGTCTGATGAAGAGCAGAAAGCTCCAGACGTCTCTTCACTGCAGTGAATGAAGGGTTTTTCTTGTCTCAGAATGCTACACTTCAGCTGCTAGAATCCAACCTAAATCTCCAAATGAATGAAGCTCTTTTCTTCTCAAAGCTCCTCGATCACAGCAAGTTATAAAACTGAAGCTGGTGTTCTCCTCCTCTCTGGCTTGGGATAATTCTGCTGTGTTGAAAGACCTGCTGAAGAAGGTAAATCATCTTCATTTATTGGACCAACTCCATATCCCATTAGAAATCATTTCCTGCTTTATCTGCTTGGTAAAAACAATAAAAACAATAAATGAAAACGCTGTGATATTCAGGAAATATTTGTTTGTTTCAGCTGAAACAGAAGCTGAAGGATGATGGAGTGAAAGGAGACATCAACCTGAGCTGGAGGAAACACTTAGATGGAAAGGTCTTCCAGAAGCAAAGGAAGAAAGATGAGCTTTAAATGTGAATTTGTTAATTTCAATCTTTTTTGTTTAAGAAGGTGGTTTATCATTTCTTCTCTTATTTTTGGTCTGTGAATAGAAGACAGGGCTTCAGTGCTGCTGGGGCATGGGTTATTAGAAACTAAATAAGACCAGCGTTATATTAGCTTTGCATTTAAACAGACTATGTTTAATGGGATGAAAGAAGACATTTAACTGAGCTGGAGGACCAGTCAGATGGAATGATCTTCTAGAAGAAAAGAAGCTGGAAACATGAATATCTTCCTAAGGATTTCTCCTTTCTGCCATTTCAGATGCTGCTTTCATATTTTCTTGATATAGACTGACTAATTTGTTTAATATGGAGATAAAAATTTAATTGTTTTAACAATGAACTGTGATAATTTAACTGAATACAACATCAAAACGCTTGCTTAGAAAAATGAGGATGATTCATCACCAGATCTTTGCTTCAAGATTCTTAAAATTGAACATTTTATTCTCAAACAATGATTTCAGTTTTTCAGTGTCTTATACCAACACCTGAACAAGAAGATTTTACACATTACTGATGCTCTTAGTCAGACTGACACATTTATAGTTTGGAAGGCAAACACACCTGGATGTAATCTTCAAACCAGATATCAACTTAATGCATCCTCCAATAAAAAAGCACCATTGCTGGATTTCTGGGCTCATCTGCCCGGTCCAAATCTCTGGGAGATTGATGGATGAAGACCATATCATGCCTGATATGATGGGAATGTTTCTCTGGTCTGTTGTGGTGAAGAAAGAGCTGGTCCTGGGATCTGAATCGTCACCAAATGAACGAGGTCCTGGAAATCTGAGGTTTTTTCAGGGGTTTGACGGATGGTTTACATTACAACAAATTTCAAATGTTTTACTTATTCTGGATTCAAGTAGTAAAATGTGTGAAACGTCTCTATAAAAACAGTGACTTTTTTATTATTTGTGACCTTCTGTCAATGGTACAAATAAATGAAATTAAAGCTAAAAAAAACTTGTTTAATCAAATGTGCCAAAACTGTGCTGAATGTGTTTTTCATCTCATAAAAGGGAATCTGGTCAAATCAAAGTGCTGATTTCCACTGTAGGACTCCTTCTGCACATGACATAGGCTTTGGTCATGACATTTACCCTGTATTTCTTTAAAATGTACAATTGTGCACAGCATGAAATTAATATAATGAAAAGAAATCGAATTAAATTATATCCTTTTATTCCAACTGCAGGAATTTTATTTAAAAAAATTAATTGGCACTGAAAACCAATGTAAACAAACGTGCAAAAAATGTATCTAAACTACATGCCAAAAATGAAGCAGCATCTGACACTAACTTATAATAAGATTAGAAACACAATGCTAACACTGTAATGATGCATGATTAGTTTGCAGAATAAACTTCTCACCATGAAGAAGAGAATAAAGCCTCAACGTAGTGAAAGGCTGGGTCCTTTAGGTGCCAGATGGTTTTAAGTTTGTTTTTGGGTTGGAATTGAGGGACAGGGAATTTCCTGGATCCTGTGATCAGCTGTTCGGCTGGTTTGAGGGATTCCTCCTTTTGCTCTTTTGACCTGTGGTGAGCGGAGATGTGCGGTTGGTGTGGGGGCAAGGTTGGCGCTATCTAACGTAGGCTAATCACAAAAACATTTTCATATAGTGTCAACATGGGTTTTCTCCTGAAAGATAATTTTCCTTAGTAATTTTCCTTAGCTACTTTTCCTGGTAAAAATGAAAATAAACATTTAACCGTCTGGCCAAAAATTTGTGAAAAATGTTAATTTTGTTCATTTTTAGGTTTATATCGGGCCTTCTCTTAAGGCTTTTAAGATCCTTATGATTTACCACTGGTGCTTCCAAATTGAGCATTAATGTCTCTGATTTATAAGTTCTGTACACTAAAACCCTTTTGGATGATATCTTTAAAAGGATCCTATCTGATTTACATGTCCCGCTGCAACCTTGATACATGAAGTCTTACTCCAGGAAAAGTACAGGCTTTCTGGGTCCATCTGCTACAATGCAATGGTTTATGTTTTAAACTGAGATTACGACACATACTTAATGGTTTTTAGAAGATATATGTATTTCAAAGTTAGGAGAGTCTTTTACTGAGCACTGAGATGAACACCACCAACATATAAAGATGCAAATTAAAGTTGCTAAACTGTTTCTACAGCTTTTTGCATTGAACATTGTTCACAGTTCCAGCTAAAACTAAAATTAAATTATGAAAATAGCAAATTTGCTTGACATGAAAGGAGCTGCTAAAGCAGCTTAATATCTGCAGCCATACACTGGAGATGCAGAGATGAACTCACTAAGACGGAGAACGTTCTTCTGTACTTCTGTGCTGTCTTAGGTAGGTCACCTATAAATAACAATGGATGGACATAGACATAGATGAGAGGAAGATTGGCATGCATGAAGCTTCTTATTCACTTTGTATGTTGTCTACTTCACACACACACACACACAGACTAAGAATCTAAGCAACATCTCAGCAGGATAGAGATTACTGCATTTCTTTACATTGAAGGAAGTCAGTTGCTCCACAGCAGCAGGATCTAATCTTTCTTCTCTACAGTAACATTCAATAAATGACAATATAACTGAACAGTTCATTTATTCCAGTAACCAGTAATTACAACAATTCTGCAAAGCAGAGTGGGCCAAAATTCCTCCACAGTGCTCGAAAAGACTCATTGCAGTTTATCACAAACGCTTGATTGCAGTTGTTGCTGCTAAGGGCCCAACCAGGTATTGGGTTTAAGGGGCGATCATTTTTTCACACAGGGCCATGCAGGTTTGGATTTTTGCGCTCCCTTCATAATAAAAAACCTTTATTAAAAACTGCATTTTGTGTTTACTTGTGTTGTCTTTGGCTAATATTTACATTAGTTTGATAATCTGAAAAATTTCAGCGTGACAAACATGCAAAAAAATGAGAAATCTGGAGGGGCGCAAAAACTTTATCACACTGCTGACAGATAAGGTTTTCAAGCTTTGAGACAAGCTAAAACTAAAGCTGAAAGAACTATTTTAAAGTTCATTGTCTGAGGTCCAGAGAACCAGTGAAAGGAGTTTAGAACTGGGCTGATGTTCTCTACCTTCTAGGTTCTAGGGAGGACCAGGCAGTGGCGTTCTGGATCAGCTGAAGCTGTCTGATGGACCTTTTAGGCAGACCTGTGAAGACATTGATGCAGTGATCATTTCCACCAAAGATGAACACATGGATGAGCTTCTCTAGATATTTAAGGCATTGGAGCAAAGTTTTTAATTTATCAAATCAATTTGATTTAAAGATCCATTTTTTTTTCAAAAATTAAACCACTTTGTCCATTTCATTAAAATACTGCATGTTTACTTTATTGTAGGTAAAACTAAATAAATCACAATACATTTTTTTTATAAAAAAAATCAGATTATTTTTTTCCTTGAGTACTTTAAACTTGACAGTTTCAGATGCAGACCTGACCTGACTGAGAATCAGGTACAATTTGGCTAAAATGAAGTGTAGTACTATGTAGTGTGTCCTCCGTTTTAGGGTGTGTATATTTTTGGAGCTGTGACTTTTTCTTCCCTCTTTTAGGTTTCTTCTGTTTTCCCTTTTTATACATTTGCTGCTATATCAGACAAAAATAGCCTGCATAAATGCAAGATCCAAACCAATATGGCTCTTTGTGTCGCTGAATGACCTCTGACCTTGACAGACACAGTGAGACCTGCAGAGCGTTAGATGTAGTAGTGGGTTCTTTAGTGACCTCCTGGATTAGTCATCAATGTGTTCTTGGAGAAATCTTGGTAGGTTGGCCACTCCTGAGAAGGTTCAGCAGTGTTTCTTGTTTTCTACCTTTGTGAATATGTTGTCTCTCCAGCAAGTTCTGGATCTGCCCCCAGTGGCTCCAGCCTATGACCTCCTGGACGGGGCATAGCCCAGAGCTGTACATTCATACCTGAGTTCTTGGAGCTCCTGGTGAGTGTTTGCTCACGTTTTCTTTTCCCCTCTGTGGGAAAGACAAAGGTTGATCGCTGGTACTCTGCAATCCTACCTAGTCGTTGTGAACGTTATTATTACTAATCGTTACCTCAGCGATGTAGTTTGCTCTGCGTCTAACATCCACTCCCACCATGACAATGTGCTTGCGGCAAGTCCACTAATGCATGTTACATGCACACACCTCAGAGAATCCAAAGGATGGTGTGGGAGTGGGTTGTTTACTCGTGAATGTAATCTGAAACCTTTAATAAATTATGGGAAATGAGCTTACAGGAAAGAAAAAGACAACCGAACTGCAGCAAGCAAGGTGAAGGCGGCAGAACGATGAGCCTGTCTATAAAGAGGCTAAAGCAAGCTGACGGAGAGCCCAACAGTAGAACCGGTCAGATTAACTGGATGATTTATTTGCCTCATCCAGAATATCATAAACACCTCTCTAAGAAGGAGATCATAAAATACTGATTTTAAATCAGCTAGAACAGGTCCCTCCGGAATGATTACTGCTCAGGACTCTGATCAGGAGTCCTACCTAGTGCTGTGCAGACCACCTCACTAAGGAGCCATAGTGTTCAGACCTGGAGGTGTGTGGTCAGCATATAATATTCCTCAGGATTTACAAAATCATGTCTAAGCTTACGATTGAAAAACTTACTCCTTAGAACTTCCTGCACTTGGCTGAAATGCTTCTTGTGCTGGCCATCTCCTTCTCCATTCAGTGGGAGGGGGGTTCTGCAGAATTACCTGCAGCCTTCATGTGTCCACAACAAAAGACTTACAGCTGCACACGTGACCCTGGCCAGGCAGCAGCTAGACGATACATACATGATACACGTCTTGAACACACAGCATGGCACACATCACAGGTACAGCCCTGTAAATCCATCAATCCAAACCCAGAACAGCCCAAGAAATGGCTGCTTCAAAAATATAATTTTATCAGTCCTGAGCTACCAGGTTGCATTAAAAGACAGCATGACATGTTCACCCTGTTCTGTATCTGTAGTCTGCGTTTCACTTCCTCCAGTGGCGTGCACACACATTTTAGGGGGCAGGTGATCAAGTGGAAGACAGAAAATGGACCAGTCGGCTCCCTTTGTAGTGTGAGATTTATTACAGGCACAACTTGAACATTAGAAAGAAAAATGAAAGGTCAGATATCAGGTTTGAAAAGGCACAAAAAAATACTTGATGCCATGAGGGATAGGACAGGAGTAGTGCTGGGAATACAATATGAGCGTTGGTGTTCATTTTGTGTGTTCATTATTGGTGTTTAGTTCTAAGGTACCGCCAGCAGAGCTTCACACTGTTTATTTCTGCTGATCGATCGCAAAAACTATTTTCTGGCTCCAAAAGGACTAAGTAAACACTATCAGGAAAAAGACCTGGAGTATATTGTTTTATTTCAAGATGAATATATGTTTTTAGTTTAATAGTCACAGTAATTCAATTCAATCAGTCATTTTCTACCGCTTATTCCATAGTGGGTCGCGGGGGAGCTGGTGCCTATCTCCAGCAGTCTATGGGCGAGAGGCGGGGTACACCCTGGACAGGTCGCCAGTCCATCACAGGGCAACACACAAATAACCATGCACACACTCATTCATACACTTAAGGGCAATTTAGAGTGACCAATTAACCTAACACGCATGTCTTTGGACTGTGGGAAGAAGCCAGAGTACCCGGTGAGAACCCACGCATGCACAGGGAGAACATGCAAACTCCATGCAGAAAGACCCTCGGCTGAGAATTGAACCCAGGACCTTTTTGCTGCAAGGCAACAGTGCTACCAACTGCGCCACCGTGCAGCCTCAATTCAATTCAATTCAATTCAATTCAGTTTATTTATATAGCACCAATTCACAACACATGTCGTCTCAAGGCACTTCACAAAAGTCAGGTACATACATTCCAATTAATCCAAATCATTGAACAGTGCAGTCAGATTCTGTTATTTATTCAAATTGGATAAAAAGTTTGTCTATCTAAGGAAACCCAGCAGATTGCATCCAGTCAGTGACTTGCAGCATTCACTCCTCCTGGATGAGCATGTAGAGACAGTGGACAGTCACTGGCGTTGACTTTGCAGCAATCCCTCATACTGAGCATGCATGTAGCGACAGTGGAGAGGAAAAACTCCCTTTTAACAGGAAGAAACCACCAGCAGAACCAGGCTCAGTGTGAGCGGCCATCTGCCACGAACCGACTGGGGTTAGAGAGAACAGAGCAGAGACACAAAGAGAACAAAGAAGCACTGATCCAGGAGTACTTTCTATGGGAAGGAAAAGTAAATGTTAATGGATGTAGCTCCTTTAGTCGTTTCACCTGGAAAGAAAGAACAGATAAACTCTGAGCCAGTTTTCAAGGTTAGAGTCTGAAAGAGAGCACATAGAGTTAGTTACAGTAGAAGCTCAGTCAGTAGCTATGTCTAGGAGAGAGAAAGGGTTAAACACTGAAAGACAGGGCCATGTGGATCATCGGTAGAGGGTGAGCATTAAGTTGTTGCCAGCAGAAGCTTGGAGGATTCCCCTCTCCTGAAAGGTGTTACAGGTAGACACAGAGTCAGGCCAGGTGTAGCTTCTAGGAAGAGAAAAGAGAGAGAACAAAGTTAAAAGCTGAGATAACAGCAAATAATACAAAATTGAAGAGTAGCGTGAGAAAGTAGCGAAGAGGGTGAAAGTGGTCATTATGTCCTCCAGCAGCCTAAGCCTATAGCAGCATAACTACAGAGATAGCTCAGGATAACCTAAGCCACTCTAACTATAAGCTTTATCAAAAAGGAAAGTTTTAAGCCTAGCCTTAAAAGTAGACAGGGTGTCCGCCTCACGGATTAAAACTGGGAGCTGGTTCCACAGGAGAGGAGCCTGATAACTAAAGGATCTGCCTCCCATTCTACTTCTAGAGACTCTAGGAACCACCAGTAAACCTGCAGTCTGAGAACAAAGTGCTCTGTTAGGAACATATGGAACAATCAGCTCTCTGATGTATGATGGAGCTAAATCATTAAGGGCTTTATATGTGAGGAGGAGAATTTTAAATTCTATTCTGGATTTAACAGGGAGCCAATGAAGGGAAGCTAAAGTAGGGGAAATATGATCTCTCTTTTTAATTTTCATCAGAACTCTTGCTGCAGCATTTTGAATCAGCTGAAGGCTTTTAACTGCATTTTGTGGACATCCTGATAGTAAAGAATTACAATAGTCCAGCCTTGAAGTAACAAATGCATGGACTAGTTTTTCAGCATCAATCCTGGACAGGATATTTCTAATTTTGGCAATGTTCCGGAGATGAAAGAAGGAAATCCTGGAAACCTGTTTAATATGGGATTTAAATGACATGTCCTGGTCAAAAATAACACCAAGGTTTTTTAGGTTTAATTCAGTTTTATTTATATAGCGCCAATTCACAACACATGTCGTCTCAAGGCACTTCACAAAGTCAGGTACATACATTCCAATTAATCTTAATCATTGAACAGTGCAGTCAGATTCAGTTATTTATTCAAATTGGATAAAAAGTTTTTCTATCTAAGGAAACCCAGCAGATTGCATCCAGTCAGTGACTTGCAGCATTCACTCCTCCTGGATGAGCATGTAGAGACAGTGGACAGTCACTGGCGTTGACTTTGCAGCAATCCCTCATACTGAGCATGCATGTAGCGACAGTGGAGAGGAAAAACTCCCTTTTAACAGGAAGAAACCTCCAGCAGAACCAGGCTCAGTGTGAGTCTGAAGAGAGCACATAGAGTTAGACACAGTAAAAGCTCAGTCAGTAGCCATGTCTAGGAGAGAGAAAGGGTTAAACACTGAAAGACAAAAAACTGTATTGTCTGAATTTAGAAGCAAAACATCTAAAGTCATCTAAGTTTTTATGTCTTCAAGACATGCTTGTAGTCTATCTAACTTGTTGGGTTCATCAGGATTTATGGATAAGTAAAGCTGAGTGTCATCAGCGTAACGGTGAAAATTTATCCTATGCTGCCTGATAATTTTACCTATTGGAAGCATATATATAGTAAAGATCAGATCAGTTCAAGATCAGCTCCTCCAAGTCAGAGGCCATGGTACTCAACCGGAAAAGGGTGGCTTGTCCTCTTCAGGTTGGACGGGAGTTCCTGCCTCAAGTGGAGGAGTTCAAGTATCTCGGGGTCTTGTTTACGAGTGAGGGAAGAATGGAGTGGGAGATCGACAGACGGATCGGTGCGGCGGCCGCAGTAATGGGGGCGCTGTGCCGTTGTGGTGAAGAGAAAGCTGAGCCGAAAAGCGAAGCTCTCGATTTACCGGTCGGTCTACGTTCCTACCCTCACCTATGGCCATGAACTTTGGGTCATGACCGAAAGAAGGAGATCCCGGATACAAGCGGCTGAAATTAGCTTCCTCCGTAGGGTGGCCAGGCACTCCCTTAGAGATAGGGTGAGGAGCTCGGCCATTCGGGAGGGGCTCAGAGTAGAGCCGCTGCTCCTCCACATCGAGAGGAGCCAGTTGAGGTAGCTTGGGCATCTATACCGGATGCCTCCTGGACGCCTTCCTCGGGAGGCGTTCCAGGCACGTCCCACCGGGAGGAGGCCCAGGGGACGGCCCAGGACACGCTGGAGGGACTATGTCTCTCGTCTGGCCTGGGAACGCCTTGGGCTCCCCCCGGAGGAGCTGGAGGAGGTGTCTGGGGAGAGGGACGTCTGGGTGTCTCTGCTGAGTCTGCTGCCCCCGCGACCTGGTCCCGGATAAAGGGGGAGAAGACGAGTACGAGTACGAGTACGAGTACGAGTATATAGTAAAGAGAATTGGCCCAAGTACTGAACCCTGTGGTACTCCACAATTAACCCTGGAGTTTAAAGATGATTTATCATTTACATGAACAAACTGGAATCTGTCAGACAAATAAGATTTAAACCAGCCTAGTGCTGTTCCCCTGATCCCTACAGCATATTCCAGCCTTTCTAAGAGAATATTGTGATCGACTGTATCGAATGCAGCACTGAAATCTAACAGAACCAGTACAGACACAGGTCCATTATCTGAGGCCATAAGAATATCATTAGTGACTTTCAGCAGAGCTGTTTCAGTGCTATGATGAGCTCTGAAACCTGACTGAAACTCTTCAAACAGGTCATTGCTGTGTAAATGCTCACACATTTGATTAGAAACTATTTTCTCAAGAATTTTAGATAAGAATGGAAGATTGGATATAGGTCTGTAATTTTTCAAGTCATCTCGATCAAGCGAAGGTTTCTTAAGGTAAAGGTTTAATTACAGTTACCTTAAAAGTCTGTGGTACATATCCATTTACTAAGGATAAATTAATCATATCTAAAATGGGGCTGGTAATCAGAGGGAACACTTCCTTAAATAATTTGGTTGGGATTGGGTCTAACATACAAGTTGAAGGTTTAGATGAAGCTAATATTTCTGATAACTCTGGAAGCTCCACAGGATCAAAACAGTCCAAACACAGATCAGGTTCTACAGTTATTTCCAATGTTGTCTCACTTGTTGAGGATGAAGTAATCATCTCTGGGAGATTGTCAAAGATTTTCTTCTTAATAGAATCAATTTTATTTAGGAAGAATCCCATAAAGTCATGACTGCTGAGAGCTAAGGGAATGGATGGCTCAACAGAGCTATGACTCTGTGTAAGTTTAGCAACTGTACTAAAGAGAAACCTAGGATTATTTTTGTTCTCTTCTATTAAGGATGAGAAATACAGGGGTTGGACAATGAAACTGAAACACCTGTCATTTTAGTGTGGGAGGTTTCATGGCTAAATTGGACCAGGCTGGTAGCCAGTCTTCATTGATTGCACATTGCACCAGTAAGAGCAGAGTGTGAAGGTTCAATTAGCAGGGTAAGAGCACAGTTTTGCTCAAAATATTGAAATGCACACAACATTATGGGTGACATACCAGAGTTCAAAAGAGGACAAATTGTTGGTGCACGTCTTGCTGGCGCATCTGTGACCAAGACAGCAAGTCTTTGTGATGTATCAAGAGCCACGGTATCCAGGGTAATGTCAGCATACCACCAAGGACGAACCACATCCAACAGGATTAACTGTGGACGCAAGAGGAAGCTGTCTGAAAGGGATGTTCGGGTGCTAACCCGGATTGTATCCAAAAAACATAAAACCACGGCTGCCCAAATCACGGCAGAATTAAATGTGCACCTCAACTCTCCTGTTTCCACCAGAACTGTCCGTCGGGAGCTCCACAGGGTCAATATACACGGCCGGGGCTGCTATAGCCAAACCTTTTGGTCACTCATGGCCAATGCCAAAACGTCGGTTTCAATGGTGCAAGGAGCGCAAATCTTGGGCTGTGGACAATGTGAAACATGTATTGTTCTCTGACGAGTCTACCTTTACTGTTTTCCCCACAGTTACGGTGTGGAGAAGCCCCAAAGACGCGTACCACCCAGACTGTTGCATGCCCAGAGTGAAGCATGGGGTGGATCAGTGATGGTTTTGGGCTGCCATATCATGGCATTCCCTTGGCCCAATACTTGTGCTAGATGGGCGCGTCACTGCCAAGGACTACCGAACCATTCTTGAGGACCATGTGCATCCAATGTTTCAAACATTGTATCCTGAAGGCGGTGCCGTGTATCAGGATGACAATGCACCAATACACACAGCAAGACTGGTGAAAGATTGGTTTGATGAACATAAAAGTGAAGTTGAACATCTCCCATGGCCTGCACAGTCACCAGATCTAAATATTATTGAGCCACTTTGGGGTGTTTTGGAGGAGTGAGTCAGGAAACGTTTTCCTCCACCAGTATCACGTAGTGACCTGGCCACTATCCTGCAAGAAGAATGGCTTAAAATCCCTCTGACCACTGTGCAGGACTTGTATATGTCATATATGTCATTCCCAAGACAAATTGACGCTGTATCGGCAAGAATTTACAACTACTTTCACCCCTGGTTTTACCTGAAGCTCAGATTTGTTATAGAGGAGTTCTGATTTGACCACTAAGCAGTTGTCATCCTTTTATAGAGTGGAGGGACTTAAATGTGCTTTTAATAACTGGTGAAACCTTGTTTAAATTACACATAAAACAAGTGAGAACTTTTATCCACTATGACGAACATCTCAAAGAATGAAACAGAACCCAGTCTGTCTCCTGGGATTTGTGACCTTGTCTATGTAAATAAAACTGGTTTGAATTGTTTTGACTTGCCAATCAATCAGAACGCGTTCATATCCAATGCAAATAATATCCGTAATCAAACACCCCTGATAGACATCACTTATTTCAGCAGCCCATCATCTCCAGTATCAGACCAGCCAACAAGTCTGCAAACATGGAAAAAATCTTCTGTTTGTCACTGCTGCATCAGGCAAGTCTCTGAAGAGAATATCCATTTATATTGCTGTTACTCAGGTGTCTGTTTTACAGAAATAACCCTGTCATTATGAAGTCCTTTCTTATTCATGTTTTAGGCTCTTTGCTTCTACTGAGGCAGATAGAAGTTAAAATCTTGATTTATTTTCTTATTTGTGTCTCTGCAGCTCTGTGTGCCGTCTCCTCGCTTTCCACTCGTGAGTACCTGTTTGTTTATGAGCAGAAGACCTGGCATGATGCTCAGAGTTACTGCAGGGAAAGATACTCAGACCTGGTGACCATTAGGAACATGGAGGATGTGAATATTCTGAGAGGCCTGGCAAATCTCACCCGACTGGTCTACTCAACAGGCAGCTCTGTAAGCCCCACTTTACAGTTGATTTTAACATTTATCCACAACAAGCAGAATGAGATGTTTTTAGGTTCTCTCTCTCACACACACACATACACACACACACATAAATATATGTATAAAGCATTATTCTAAACATACTTTCAAACAATCTTCCTTTATACTTTGTTACCATAAAGGAAAAATAACCTCACAATTATAATTATTGACAAACTTTTCATAAATTTATCGAAAAACTCAGAGGACCCGAAATTTCAGCCAGACACAACAGGTCTGATACAAAAGTTTTATTGAAAACTCTGGAAGATGATCGGAAGGAAACCAGGGCTGACAGATAAGTTAGTGGCTGAGCAGAGTATTAGAATAGTGACAAACTCAGAATAGAAGCCACTAAACTTTTCAGTATCCGTTGAGAGATAAGGAAACTGAATTTCGGCTCCTCCATAATATGATCCAAGACAACGTCACAGGTTTGTACTCCCAGTGAGTGTGCAGAGTGCGGTAGTCAGGGGACGGAAACTGGGTCAAAGCCAGGAAAGCAGAGTCAGGCAATAAGATCTGAGGGAGAGGCTTGAATCGCTGGTCAAGGCACAGGAGCAAGGTCATGAACGGGGAGGCAGATTCAGGCAAACCCCCCGGGGTTTTTAGGCAGAGAGCAGTAGTCGGGAAGCAGAAACATGGTCGATGTCCAGAAATTAGAAGCCAAGAGAATATCCGACGTGGGCAGAGCGGAGCAGTGAAATCCGGGGGCATAAACGGGATCAAAATCAGGCAGGCAGGAAGGAAAGCTGGACATTTACTCACACAAGGCTTTCGATAATCTGGCACTGTTTTTTCCTCCAGAGTGCTGCTCATAAAAGGCAGGGGAAAAGGTGAGCTGGGGGGTGCGATTAGGGGAACTGGCTGGAAAGAGCAGGTAAAAGCAATCCTCCTAATAGTTGCTGCAGCACAGAGAAGATCAGCAGGCACACAGAATGAAGCAGAAAACAGTGTGGAATCATAACAATCAGGGTCCAGCTCATCTTTTAAGTCTAGTGCATTAAGTTCAGTGTAACCAGTTGATATTAGTCACTCAGGTTTTCGGGCGGTGCTGGGCCTAGTTTGGGCTGGTCGGGGGCAGTCTGCCTTCCTCCACCCTGGAAGGAAGGAACCACCTCTTGGTCCCGGGGTGGCTGGCCCTCTGGGGTATTGGCACCTGGACCTGGGAGTATAGAGTATGCATGGGGAGTGTGAGTGAGTGAATGACATCCATTGTTGTGTGTCTTTACGTTAGGTGTGTGGGTGTGTTTATGTGTAGCCATGAGGGTGGGAATGTGTGATTGTGACTGTGTGTGCCTAATTTTGTGTCAGTTTGGGTCTTGGGCTGCTTCCACTCCTGGATCAGTTTAGGTCCTCCATTAAATTTAGGGCCTATTTCCTTCCCACCACACTCCCTGCCGGTGGCTGGTGTCTCTGCCTGCTGGTGGGCTTGTGGTTCTCGGTGTCTGGGGATAGGTGCTTTGGTGTGTGCCTGCTTGGTCCAGGTGGCTGCTTGCCGGGCCTGGGCCCCTGGGCTCTGTCAGGCCTCTGCTTGGGGAGTGATGTTTCCCAGGGTCTTGGGTCTCTGGGTCCATGGCTTGATATGCTCCGACGTAGACGGCCTCCGGCGGGGCCTGTGGGCCCGTTGCTGCAGCTCCCTGGGGCTTCTGCACTAGGGATGCTGGGTGGTTCCCCAGGGACTCTCCCCTGCTCTTCTCTGGGGGTTGCATTTTCATAATTCAATTCACAAACACATGTCGTCTCAAGGCATTTCACAAAAAAGGTAATTCATGTTGTCATTCCAATTAATCTTCAAATTGATTGAACACAAGTGCATCAGCAGTCCATTATTCATTCCAATTTTTATTCAAAGTGCAGTGATTAAAATTCAAAGTTGGATTAAAAAGTTTTTCTCTCTAAAAAACCCAGCAATTGCATCCAGTCAGTGACTTGCAGCATTCACTCCTCCTCCTCCTGAGCATGAGAGACAGTGTGGACAGTCACTGGCGTTGACTTTGCAGCAATTGACTCTGATTGTACTGAGCATGCATGTAGCGCACAGTGGAGAGGAAAAAAAGTTCTCCCTTTTTAAAGGAAAAAAGAAAAAGCAGAACCAGGCTCAGTGTGAGCATCCATCTGCCACGACCGACTGGGCAGAGAGAGAGAGGACAGAGCAGAGACACAAAGAAAAGAGATTTCTAAAGAAACAAGAGAGCTGAATGGGCAGACAGTACTTTCTATGAAGGAAGGAAAAAGGAAATGTTTAATGGATGTCCAGATCATCTTTTAAGTCAACTTTGAATTTTTCAATAGAAAGAAAGAAATAGAAAAAACTCTGAAAGAGTTTTCAAGTTTTAGAAACTTTAAGAAGAGCATTAAAACATAAGTTAGTTAAGTGTAGAGTTAAAAAAGAGAGATGACTAGTTACAGTAAAAGCTCAGTCATCAGTAGCAAGTCTAGGAGAGAGAAAGATTAAACAAACACTGAACAGGGCCATGTGGATCATCTGAGCATTAAGTTGTTGCAGCAAAGCTTGGACATGCCCCTCTCCAGAAAGGTGTTTGGTAGACAGAGAGTCAGGCCAGGTGTAGCTTCTAGTAGAGAAAAGAGAGAAGCATGAAAGCTTGAAATAACAGCAGAAGAATACTAAATTGAAGAGTCATGTGAGTAGTGTAAAAAGAAGAAGAGAAAGTGGTCAAGGTATGTCCTCCAGCAGCCTAAGCCTATAGCAGCATAACTAGACAACAGACTCAGTTAGGCAACCTGAAACCTAAGCCACTCTAGTCTAAGCTTTATCAAAAAGGAAAGTTTTAAGCCTAGCCTTAAAAGTAGAGACAGTTTGTCCATCTAGAGCCCACTGATGGCCACTTAGTTTGTTATACTAAAAACCACAAATTGGGATACCTCTCTCTGTCAGATTGATTTAACCAAATTGAAAAGAGAGGGGTCATACAGGTAGCAGAAATGGAGGGTGTGTTTGCACCTCAACCATAAATGAGCCGTTTAGTTTGCAAAAACTCCCCCTTACTCCATCCAACAGGGGAGCCAAAAAGAAGAAAAAAAGAAGATAGGATAGAGGATAAACCTAAGCCAAACTAACTATAAGCTTTATCAAAAAGGAAAAAAAGGAGCCTTTAGCCTATTAGCATTAAATTAAAAGTAGACAGGGTGTCCGCCTCACGACTACTTGCAAAAACTGGACTAAAACTGGGAGCTGGTTCCACAGGAGAGGAGCCTGATAACTAAATCTCTGCCTCCCATTCTACTTCTAGAGAAGACTCTAGGAACCACCAGTAAACCTGCAGTCTGAGAACGAAGTGCTCTGTTAGGAACGTATGGAACAATCTCAGATGAATCTCTGGAATGATCTGTTCTATGGATGCTAAAACTCATGAACTTTATATGTGAGAGAGGAGAATTTTAAATTTAAATTCTTCTGGATTTAACAGGGAGCCAATGAAGGGAAGCTAAAGTAGGGGAAAATATGATCTCTCTTTTTTTTTCATCATCAAACTCTTGCTGCAGCATTTTTTTGAATCAGCTGAAGGCTTTTAACTGCATTTTGTGGAGGCTGATCCTTAAGATGTAAAAAAATGGTAATAAAAAGAGTCCAATAGTCAGCATGAAGTAACAAATGCATGGACTAGTTTTTTCAGCATCAGCAGCACTCCTGGGGATATTTCTAATTTTGGCAATGTTCCGGAGATGAAAAGAAGGAAATCCTAGAAACCTGTTTAATATGGGATTTAAATGACATGTTGTCCTGGTCAAAAATAAACACCAAGGTTTTTTACTTTATTTTAAAGGTCAATTTAATGCGATTTATTTCAGGTTAATGATTTTGAGTGAGAATCTAAGCAGTTTCTTTTTTTAAAGACTCCGGTCCAAAGACGACAACTTCTGTCTTGTCTGAATTTAGAAGCAGAAAAATTAAAGTCATCCAAGTTTTTAATTCTTCAAGACAAATTGTAAGTCTTCTAAACTGGTTTCAACATTCAAGTCAGGATTTTTATGATAAGTAAAGCTGAGTTCATCAGCTCAACAGTGAAAATTTATTTTATGACTGCATAATTGGTTTGATCATACCTGATGGAAGCATATAATTGCTGTGATGATATAAAGAGAAATGCATAGTAATTAAATATAATTTTATAGTAGATGTTGGTACTCCAAATTGGCTGAACCCTGGAACCCTGTTTTAACTGAATTTTGAACCAGGAAATGATATCATTTACATGAACAAACTGGAATCTGTCAGAAAAATAAGATTTAAACCAGCCTAGTGCTGTTCCCCTGATCCCTTCCAGCATATTCCAGCCTTTTTTCCAGCCTTTATATGAAGCATCGATGCTGTAAGAAAATGCAAAGCACTGAGATCATACTAAGCAGAAACAGAGTACAGACACAACAGTCCATTTTCTGAGGCTAGAACTGGGATCAATTAGTACTTTCAGTGTTGGTTTCAGTGCTAGATGAGCTGAAAAGCCTGACTGAAACTCTTCTGAAAGCCTGACAATTGCTGTGTAAATGAAACAGCATTTTTGATGTTTAACTTAGAATAAAAAGAGCTAAAAGTTAGAAACTGGTTGAGAGTCTCTCCTTTAAGAGTCTTTAGATAAAGTGTGTGATCGCTTCATGGGGAACAAGTACCGGAGGAGCTCCGAGGTGTCTGACCGCCAGCAGGGGGTGGTAGCCTCGGAACAAAAACAAGCAAATTAAGTGGTTCACTTTTCTGAGGTAAATGTGTAATTTAACACTCTTATCTCTAATCAGTTGTGGATAGTCTACTGAGTCTTGTAATGCCTTCTGTCCCAAAACTCTTCCGAGCAGATGTGAGTAATAAAAATAATATTGATATTAACAAATATTAATAGAATATTTAAAAGCTCCTTTCATGACACTCAAGAACACTGTACAAGACAGGCAAGAAAACACCAGCAACTTAACATAATAAGACATTACAGGGAATATACAGATTTAAAAAGACGAGGTAGATCTAAAACTGAGAAAGGCAATCAGTATTACAGATAAAGGGGTGGCAGCTGATTCCAGAGCTGGGGGGCAATAAGGCAAGGTTCTGCCCTCCATGGTGCCGAGGTGGTCACAGAGAACAGAGAGGTGAATGGAGGAAGAAGACCGGAGGGAGCGGCAGGGCGTGTGAATGTGGAGGAGATGGGACAGGTAAGGTGGGCCATGGTTGAGGACGACATTGAATGTACTCATACTCGTCGTCTTCCGCTTATCCGAAACCGGGTCGTGGGGGCAGCAGACTCAGCAGAGACACCCAGACGTCCCTCTCCCCAGACACCTCCTCCAGCTCCTCCGGGGGGAGCCCAAGGCGTTCCCAGGCCAGCCGAGACACCTAGTCCCTCCAGCGTGTCCTGGGCCGTCCCCTGGGCCCTCCCCCGGTGGGACGTGTCTGGAACACCCCGAGGGAAGGGTCCAGGAGGCATCCGGTATATGTGCCCGAGCCACCTCAACTGGCCCCCTCTCAATGTGGAGGAGCAGCGGCTCTACTCCGACCCCCCTCCCGAAGGCCCGCGCTTCTCTGGGGGGCCCCGGGGGGGGGCTCATTTCAGCCGCTTGTATCCGGGATCTCGTTTTTGGGGCCCAAAGTTCATGGCCATAGGGAGGGGTAGGAACGTAGACCGACCAGTAAATGGAGTTTTCTTTTGGCTCAGCTCCTCTTCACCACAACGGACGGCACAGCGCCCCCATTACTGCGGCAGCCCACAGTCCATCTGTCGATCTCCCGCTCCATTCTCCCTCACTCGTGAACAAGACCCCGAGATACTTGAACTCCTCCACTTGAGGCAGGAACTCCCCCCCCAACCTGAAGAGGACAAGCCACCTTTTCCGGTCGAGTACCATGGCCTCTGACTTTGGGGGAGCTGATCTCATCCCAGCCGCTTCACACTGGGCTGCGAACCGGGGCTCAGCAGGACCAAGTCATCTGCAAAAAGAAGAGACGAAAAACCACGGTCCCAAACCAGACCCCCTCTGGCCCTTTGGCTGCGTCTAGAAAACTGTCCATAAAAATTATGAACAGGACCGGTGACAAAGGGCAGCCCCCCCGGAGTCCAACATGCACGGAAAAAGGGGCCGACTTAGTGCCGGCAATGCGGACCAAACTCCTGCTCCGCTCGTACAGGGGGCCGGATGGCCCCCTAATAAAAGGCCCCGATTCCATACTCCCGAGCACCCCCCACAGGGCATCACGAGGGACACAGTCGAATGCTTTCTCCAGGTCCACAAAACACATGTGAACCGGTTGGGCAAACTCCCATGAGCCCTCGAGTACCCTGTAGAGGGTATAGAGCTGGTCCAATACCCTGGCGTAGGCCTTACCAGGGAGGCTGAGGAGTGTGATCCCCCCTGTAGTTGGAACACACCCCGGTCTGCCAGCCCAGAGGTACTGTCCCCGACCGCCATGCAATGTTGAAGAGGCGTGTCAACCATGACAGCCCCCACAAATCCCCGGATTGAGGTACTAGGGGGGATCTCATCAAACCCCTGAAGCCTTGCCACCGCGGAGCTTTTAACCACCTTTGGTGACTTCAGCCTGGGTGATGATAGAGGCCACCTCAGAGTCCCCAGCTTCTGTTTCACCAGGGGAATGCATGATGGCAGGTTTAGGAGATCCTCGAAGTACTCCCTTTCCCCTGCCCGATAATGTCCCCAGTTGAGGTCAGCAGCCTCCCACCCCCACTATAAACAGTGTTGGTGAAGCACTGCTTCCCCCCCCTGAGGCGCCGGACGGTTTTCCAGAATCGCTTCGAGGCCGGACTGTAGTCCTTCTCCATGGCCTCACCAAAAATCCCCCCCCCCGGCCCCGAGTTTTTTCCCCTGCCAGAGCTCGGGCCACAGCACGCTTGGCCTCATGGTACTCGTCAGCCCCCCTAGGAGTCCCCCAAAGCCAACCACAGCCGATAGGACTCCTTCTTCAGCTTGACAGCATCCCTTACTGCCCGGGTCCCCCACCGGGTTTGGGATTGCCGCTTTTCGCCGCAGCTACGGGCAGCAGCATCGACAATAGATGCGGAGAAATGGTCCCCTCGGACTCTATGTTCTCCAACATCCCCCGGAATCGGTCAAAGCTGTCCCCCGGGGGTGGGAGTTGAATACATCCCTGGCCGAGGGCTCCGCCAGGCGTTCCAGCAGACCCTCACTATGCGCTTTGGGCCTGCCAAGTCTGTCCGGTTTCCTCCTCTCCCAGCGGATCAACTCACCACCAGGTGGTGATCAGTGGACAGCTTAGCCCCTCTCTTCACCCGAGACATGCGGCCCAAAGGGTTGATGATACGACAGCAAAGTCGATCATTGACCTCCTGCCTAGGGTGTCCTGGTGCCCCAAGTGCACTGATGAACACCCTTATGCTTGAACATGGTGTTCATTATGGACAATCCGTGACTAGCACAGAAGTCAAAAACAAAATTACCACTCGGATTCAGATCGGGAGGCCCTTCCTCCCGATGCCCCTCCAGGTGTCACTGTCGTTTCCAAGGGGGTTGAAGTCCCCCAGCAGAATAATGGAGTCCCGGGAGGGGCACTATCCAGCACCCCCGACAGGGACACCAAGAAGGGCCGGGTACTCCGCACTACCGCTCGGCCCGTAGGCCGAAACGACAGTCAGAGACCTATCCCGACCTGAAGGCGCAGGGATGCGACCCTCTCATCCACCGGGGTAAACCCCAACACTAGACGGCTGAGCTGGGGGGCAACAAGCAAACCCACCCCAGCCCGCCGCCTCTCCCCGTGGGCCACTCCAGAGTAGAAGAGAGTCCAGCCCCTCTCAAGGAGATGGGTTCCAGAGCCCACGCTGTGCGTGGAGGCGAGCCCGACTATTTCTAGTCGATATCGCTCGACCTCCCGCACAAGCTCAGGCTCCTCCCCCCCCCAGCAAGGTAACATTCCACGTCCCTAGAGCCAGCCTAAGCATCCGGGGATCGGGCCGCTGAGGTCTCTACCTTCGTCCGCCACCCAATCCTCTTTGCACCGCTCCCTCACGGTTCCCCCTGCCTGGCTCCAGGGTGGGACCCCGGCTCCGCCGTACCGGGCGACGTCACGTGCCCGATTTAGTGGTCCTCATGAAGGATTCTTGAACATTTGACATTGAATGTAATGAGAAGTAATTTAATTGAATTCTGGATTTGATGGGGAGCCCGTGTAGCTGTTGTAATATGTGAGTGATGTGGTGAAAGGAGGGGGTTTGGGTGATTATACGGGCGGCAGAGTTCTGAACCATTTGAAGTGTATGAAGGGATTTTTGTAGAAGACAGCAGAATTACAATAGTCAAGAAGGGAGGTGACCAGACTAGGAACAGAGGTGGAGTGGGGGCTTAGGTAGGGACGGAAGCAGTTTATGGAATGAAGGTGGAACTATACAAATCGGATAACATTATTAGTATGAGATTAAAAGGAGAGAGTACTGTGGAGGAAAATACCCAGACTCTTTACCTGAAGGGAGGGGGGGATTGAGGAACTGTCAATGGTCAGAGAAAAGTTATTAGTTTTAGAGAGAGTGGAATTGGTACCAATTAAGAGAATTTCAGTTTTATCTAAATTAAGCTTAAGAAAGTTTGTTGTAAAACAGGAGATGATAACACAGAGGCAAGAGAAGAGATGGGAGGGGGGTAGTGTGGTAGGTGGTTTGCAGGAGAAGTAGAGCTGGGTGTCATCCGCATAGCAGTGGAACTGGATAATGAAGTGGTGGAAGATGGAACCGAGGGGAAGGAGATGAATAATAAAAAGAAGAGGCCACAGGACAAAGCCAAAACTGACAGGAGAGGGGTGGGAACAGAACGTTGAAGGAAGTAGGAATGGTTCCAGTTATCAGGGAAAAGTCGATAACAGTGGTAATGGAAGGGAGCAGAGAGGAAAAGTAGATTTGACAAGAACTGTGGGAAGGGGGTCGAGGAGACAGATAGATGATTATGAGCTGGCAATGAGGCTTGAGATGGTGGCCATGTCAGGGAGGACAAAGCAGGAGAACGGCTGATTGT
The DNA here is from genome assembly GCA_036173005.1 of Crenichthys baileyi. Taxonomy (NCBI): domain Eukaryota; kingdom Metazoa; phylum Chordata; class Actinopteri; order Cyprinodontiformes; family Goodeidae; genus Crenichthys; species Crenichthys baileyi. The sequence continues at coordinate 633,190 of JAHHUM010000022.1, forward strand.
AGGACAGAGGAGGGGGCTCAAAGGAGAGGGTTGGAAGGACACCAGAGTCGAGGTGCTGATGAATATTAAACAATTTGTCATCAAAATATGAGAGCAAGGAGGTGCAGGTGTCGCAGGAATACATGCGGGGAGAAAGAGTTTGAAGGTTTGATTACCTTATTGAAGAGAGAAAATAGGATTCTAGAATTGCAGAGATTATATTTATTGAGTTGGAATAGTAGTAGGCATCATTATAGTAGTAGTCATTATACTTCACAGGTGTTTTTATTATGGACCAGAGTAGACTCAATTTAGTGTATTTTATTGTAGGATGATGATGATGAAGACACTTTGCTGCCACAGAGAGGATACAGACACAGACGGTTATAGAGGTGTGGTCCTTAATAGTGTAATTTAACAGTTGATTGTACTTGCCTCTGTAAGAAGTTAAAGGTTGGCTCATGACTTAATATGAAAAACAGTAAATTGCAAAAGAAATCAAGGTATTTTTCTGTCCCTAAAGCTCCCTGTGAAAGAGCTGTACCAGGTGTACTTACAACAAAACATAGAAATATAGAAATGTGTAATCAGAAATGAATACCTAAAAATGCAGCTGCAGAAAACTGTTGGAGCATCAGTTAACTGTCAACGCTGTGGTCTGCATCATCATCTGGAGCAATTTGTTCATAAACAGGACAGTTCTCACCACTCTAACCATCTCAACCCTGGCTCGTGTCCTGCTGTAAGGCACATTATAACGGCGCTGCTGGCCAGGCCCAGGGTCAGGGGTCAGCAAACAGGGCTGACAGCGGTACCCTCTGTCCCCAGGAAGGTAACCATTGTACTTTTGTTGGATAATAAAAGGATATAGTTTACATTTTCATCTGCAATAGGGAGAAAATGTTGATTAAAATATAACTATATATATCTCAACTCATCACGGGCAAGCCTTGTTCTCAGTGTAGAGTCCCTGACCCGGCCCACTTGGCTTCCACATTGCTGAATTATGTGCATCACATATGAGCTTCACAGTACAAAGCTACTCTTAGCTGGTATGTCAACTACACTTGTATCCACATTGATGCTGTGGAAGGACTTCGTATTCACATAATCTCCTTCATTTAGTGAAGAAGCAATGATAGGAATGTGAGTGCCATCTATGCAGCCAATTATGCCTGGAAATCCTGAAATATATGAAAAGATTATTAGTGCTTGAAGTGTCAAGATGTGATACCAACTAAATTATTGCTTTCACTGGTACATCACCCATGTTATACAAAAGGTGCCGTTGACATAAATACAAGGTGCAGTAGTTGTGTCATACGAGCGATGTGCAGGCTGAGAATGTTATTGAGATAAACTGTGGTGAAAATCAGTAATGCTCGAAAATACTTTTATCCGGAAATAAGATATCTTATTGTTGTCTAATTAGCCTCTCCTGACCGAGATTTCTGGGGAGTATTTGAGCTCCAGCGTCTCCTTGCTCCTCCAGAGAAGATCATGTCATTTCTGACACTTTCCCTGTGTCAGATCTCAATTAGAAAGAAGACCAAACCCAAAGTTAGTTCAAAAAACCATGCTACCGAACAGGGTTGATTCACGGAGTAAGTTGCAGGGGTAACTTGACTTAGGGTAACGGCTACCTGGCTTTCTGAAACCCAAAACCCAGGGTAAGCCCATACTTACCTAGAACTTACTCTGAGTTTTTAGTAACCCCGCTTTCTGAAACAGCCCTGGAAACCAACAACAAACAATATCAACACTCTGATGTTGATATTCTCTAAAACAAAATCATAAAATCATTGGATTAACTGTCTTTAAAATTTCCAATGCTTGAACCCATGATCTGTGCCATTTTAACACTTCGGCTGTCCGATACTTTCAATATTCTAAAATACTAAGAGCATATATAGGAGCAAGGCATGGACCTCTGCTATAAAACAAGATTCGACCTAAAATTCGAGAACCACAATCTATGTGGTTCTCGATTGTGGAATAAATGCTGCTGAAACACAATTACCCACTTCTGACCCATCAATGTAAACTGGAATGTGTGATGGAAAACTTCATCTTATGTCCTAAAACGTCGCCTGTAGGTTTTTTGGTTCCAGTCTTTAACAACATGAATTTGCCTCAGATTCCATTGGAATCACAAAAAGGACTGTATGAAATTATCCAAACCAATGTTCTGATATTCCAGGTGACATTTGAGTCTAATTCCAAATGGCCAAATTTACAGTGCTCAAAAAATAAAGGGAACACTTAAACAACACAATATAACTCCAAGTAAATCAAACTTCTGTGAAATCAAACTGTCCACTCAGGAAGCAACACTGAGTGACAATCAATTTCACCATGCTGTTGTGCAAATGGAATAGACAAAGGGAGAACTCTTTGGCGATTAGCAAGACACACTCAATAAAGGAGTGGTTTTGCAGGTGGGGACCACAGACAACTTCTCAGTACCTATGCTTTGTGGCTGATGTTTTGGTCACTTTTGAATGTTGGTGGTGCTTTCACACTCGTGGTAGCATGAGACGGACTCTACAACCCACACAAGTGGCTCAGGTAGTGGAGCTCATCCAGGATGGCACATCAATGCGAGCTGTGGCAAGAAGGTTTGCTGTGTCTGTCAGCGTAGTGTCCAGAGCCTGGAGACGCTACCAGGAGACAGGCAGCTACACCAGGAGACGTGGAGGAGGCCGTAGGAGGGCAACAACCCAGCAGCAGGACCGCTACCTCCGCCTTTGTGCAAGGAGGAACAGGAGGAGCACTGCCACAAATGGGGGTTGTGCACACAGCCCAACACCGTGCAGGACGCTTGGCATTTGCCAGAGAACACCAGGATTGGCAAATTCGCCACTGGTGCCCTGTGCTCTTCACAGATGAAAGCAGGTTCACACTGATCGGTTTGGCAGTAGGTCAGTAATGGTGTGGGGTGGCATTTTTTGGAGGGTCGCACGGCCCTCCATGTGCTCGCCAGAGGTAGCCTTACTGCCATTAGGTACCGAGAGGAGATCCTCAGACCCCTTGTGAGACCTTATGCTGGTGCGGTTGGTCCTGGGTTCCTCCTAATGCAGGACAATGCTAGACCTCATGTGGCTGGAGTGTGTCAGTAGTTCCTGCAAGATGAAGACATTGAAGCTATGGACTGGCCCGGCCGTTCCCCAGACCTGAATCCGATTGAGCACATCTGGGACATCATGTCTCGCTCCATCCACCAACGTCACATTGCACCACAGACTGTTCAGGAGTTGGCGGATGCTTTAGTCCAGATCCCTCAGGAGACCATCCACCGTCTCATCAGGAGCATGCCCAGGCGTTATAGGGAGGTCATACAGGCACGTGGAGGCCACACACAATACTGAGCCTCATTTTGACTTGTTTTAAGGAAAATACATCAAAGTTGGATCAGCCTGTAGTGTGTTTTTCCACTTTAATTTTGTGTGTTTGATTTCCATTGATGATTTTTGTGTGATTTTGTTGTCAGCACATTCAACTTTGTACAGAACAAAGTATTCAATGAAAATATTTAATTCATTCAGATCTAGGATGTGGTATTCGAGTGTTCCCTTTGTTTTTTGAGCAGTGTATATAACTGTTGCTTCTCAGTCGGAGGTCTTTTTGTATAGAGTTTGCATGCTCTTCCAGTTTCTCTCACAGTCCAAAATCTGCCCTTAGCTATAATGTCTGTTGTGCTCTGAGACTGGCAACCTGTGCAGGGTGGACCCCGTCTCTTTGTGCAATAACCTCTAGAGATGGGCATCAATCCCCCCCACGCCCTACAAGAATAGGCAGGGTTAGACAATAGGTGGACGGATGTAGCAGCTGTTCAATTCTGTTCAAATATCTTCCTTTAAAACAAATGCAGTTCTTTTAACTCAAAACGGACAAATTAGGGGATAAATGTCCCCTAAAACCCATCAAATACAGATTGTTCACCATTTATCTCCATGTATTGATGGCCTTTTCAAGAAAAAAAAACTACACAATTTGTTCTCTGAAACTATGCCTCCCCTTTTCAAACCCATATTTGACCAATATTCACTTTTTGGACAGTAGTTGGGATTTTTCCTGTAGTGGCAATTCTTGCCAGAATTTGGGTAAATTTCCCCGGGTTAAGAAATTATATATGGCCTAGAGTAAGTTGAAGGTGTGCACACCCTTGGCAATGTCAACCATTCAAAGAGCAGACTAGTGCCTTTATAGGAAGAGGGTCTTGTGATTCAGCATTTTTACCTGCAAGGAATATGTCACGTCTTTGCAGAATGTTAAACTACTCAGACATTGGAGTTTCAGGCAGATAATGACTTTTCAACAGCAGATGCACTAGGGCCATTAAACACTTCTCTACAGTTCATTTTACCCAGATGAAGCTTTGAGTCTTTACTGTAGCACCAACTTCTGAGGCCCTTTGTGTCAGCCTGAACTAGATAATTTCCAAGACTAGCAGGAGTAGCATTAGCCTTCAATAAATATTAAACCCAGAACCCTGTAAGAGCCAACACCACCCCTGATTGAAAAAAGAAAATTCAACAGTTCTGGAAAAAACAAACAGCAAGTTTTAATTGGCAAATTGATACAGCACACGCCAACATTTGCGCCACCGATTCTGCTTAAATTAGTGGTGCTTCTGAGGCAGACTTGGTCGGCCGATGGCAATATTAGGTTTCTGGGGCCATTTGACCATGTCCCCAGGCCACCTGCCCACGTAACGTTTTTGTTGGGGATTTGCGGGACCTGCGGAGGGTAGCCGTGCTGCTGGCGGCTTTGGGACGACGGGCACCTGCGGAGGGTAGCCGTGCTGCTGCGGCTTTGGGGACGACGGGCACCTGCGGAGGGTAGCCGGCTGCTGCGGCTGTTGGGACGACGGGCACCTGCGGAGGGTAGCCGTGCTGCTGCGGCTTTGGACGACGGGCACCTGCCGGAGGGTAGCCGTGCATGCTGCGGGCTTTGGGACGACGGGCACCTGCGGAGGGTAGCCGTGCTGCTGGGGGCTTTGGGACGACGGGCACCTGCGGAGGGTAGCCGTGCTGCTGCGGCTTTGGGACGACGGGCACCTGCGGAGGGTAGCCGTGCTGCTGCGGCTTTGGGACGACGGGCACCTGCGGAGGGTAGCCGTGCTGCTGCGGCTTTGGGACGACGGGCACCTGCGGAGGGTAGCCGTGCTGCTGCGGCTTTGGGACGACGGGCACCTGCGGAGGGTAGCCGTGCTGCTGCGGCTTTTGGGACGACGGGCACCTGCGGAGGGTAGCCGTGCTGCTGCGGCTTTGGGACGACGGGCACCCCAGGTTCTTGATCCACACGAGTCGCATAGTAGAGATATTGCTTTGGTCCTTTTGGGTCCTGGGGTAGAAAGCCATGATTGTGGTACTGTTGTGTTGCCAACGTTGGATCTTGGGGAAGGAGGTCATAATGTTGTTGCATCTTGATTGGGAAACCATGATACTGTAGTACAGTTGGGACCTGTTGTGGGTAGCCATGATTATATTGCCAATGTTCTATGGGTCCCTGAGGCAAATCAACCTGATAGTGCTGCTGGGGCCCCTGGGGCAGATGGTCACCATGCTGTTTGCTGGGGCACCAAGGGACCCAGTTGGGGGAAGCAACAATGTTGTTGCTGATGCTCCGGCACCAATGGGCCCTGGGGTTGGTAGCCATGATGCTGGTGGGGTATGTTGGGCTTGTGGGGCAGATACCCAGTGCCTACTGGACCTCCAGCTCCATATTTCTTGGCAAAGTGAATATCACCTGTTTAGGAGAAAACACCACATGACCAGAATTTGATTAATTCAAGCATAATTCCCTTATCTTCATATTTAACAAATGCCACATAAAAACAGACCAACCACAGCATGTAATCATTCCAATGATGAAGATGCAATAATCAAAGATTACCGTTTACTTGATGTCCTCCAACAGCAAGTAATGTCAACAGAAGGAGCCTGGAAAATACAATCAAGTTTAGATAAATTTTCCCTAATACAGCACAACTTTCTAACTTTCATATTCAATAAACATTCACGTTAAAAAAAAACTAGAGAAACTTACCTAAAAAAAAACCCCATGACTTGAACCACACCAAGCAGCCAGTTCAAAAGCTTCCCCCCCCTCCAAAAAGTAACTGGCTGCTACAGAAGCACTGCTTTTTAAGAGCATCCTGTCCTTGAACTTGCTGTCAAATGGGAACAGGTGTGAGTTGCTGATGACAGGTGTGGCTAATTATCCTACAGACTGATTAATGTTCACCAACCAGAATCCAGGACACCAAAGCTGGGGACACACTACATGTGTTTCATGCCAGATTTTACCCCTGATTCCCAGGGAGACAAATCTGCAGCTTGTTTTTTATGTTTTGATGAGTTAAACATCACAAAATATTGCTGTTAACATTTGTGTTTTTAGAGCCACAGACAAAATAATAAGAAAGATAAAAATAAATAATATCAACAAGCAAGTTCTATGAGATCCCTTAATTTAGGGGTGTCAACTCCAGTCTTCGAGGGCCAGTGTCCTGCAACTTTTAGATGTGTCCCTGGTCCAACATACCTCAAACAAGTGGCTGCATTTCCTCCACAGTATGCAGTCAAGTTCTCCAGAGTCCTGCTAATGACCTAATTATTTGATTCAGGTGTGTTGAAGCAGAGGAACATCTAAAAGTTGCAGGTTACTGGCCCTCGAGGACTGGAGTTTGACACCTGAAATTTCCAACAAAAACACTGGGCCCATATTCATAAAGAAGACTAAAAATAGCTTCTAATGACGTCATTCTAAGAAAAATTTCTCGAATTCTAGGACTTTTCTCAAGATAAATATTATTCACGAATCATCTTAGGCCTTGAGAGAGCTCCTAACGTAAAAAAATGTAAAGTGTAGTGAGGGGGACTTTTAGTGAGCCTAAGAGTCTCTTAAGCAGAGAAGAAAGATAGAGAGAAAGAAGAGATTTTCTCCTACAATGAACAACAGCAAATTAATAAAATGCTACTGGCTCAACTGCGCAGGGATCCACCCCCTAGGTTCAGTAAATGAGCACATAAACTTCTATAACAATCACACATTTATTAATATGGATAATAAGATAAACTTTAACATCCCCTTTGGGGGAAACTAAATACTGTCAGAAGCAGGACAGATTAAAAGTGCACCTCTAGTAAGGTAATATTAGAAAGGATAAATAAATAACAGAAACAAAAAATATAGTACAGAATGATTTAATTATTTACAGACTGTAAAATGCTTTCAAAAAATTAACTTGGGAAAATTGGAAAAACTAAATATAAAATAAAAAATAAATAGTCAGTCATTTTCTGCCGCTTATTCCATAGTGGGTCGCGGGGAAGCTGGTGCCTATCTCCAGCAGTCTATGGGCGAGAGGCAGGGTACACCCTGGACAGGTCGCCAGTCCATCGCAGGGCAACATACAAACAACCATGCACACACTCATTCACACACCTAAGGGCAATTTAGAGTGACCAATTAACCTAACAGGCATGTCTTTGGACTGTGGGAGGAAGCCGGAGTACCCAGTGAGAACCCACGCATGCACGGGGAGAACGTGCAAACTCCATGCAGAAAGACCCCCGGCCAGGAATCGAACCCAGGATCTTCTTGCTGCAAGGCAACAGTGCTACCAACTGCGCCAGCGTGCAGCCCTAAAAAAAATAATAATAATAATAAATAAATAAATATATAAATATAACTACACACTTTAGACAACAGTACAATAATCTAAGCACTATATACATAGAAGGAAGCTGTAAATAAGGTGAATAGGTATTTGCTGTATTGAACATGATGTCAGCAGCATAAGCCTAAATGGTCATCTACCACGCCTCGAATCCAGTCTAAATTCTATCATCGTATCATCGGTTAATTTCTCTCCATAGATTGCTCGGAGCGCATTTGTTTATTTTTTTGTTGTTTCTTTTAACAACCAATCACAGCTCTTAGAAGACAGCGTCACACCTAGCAATGGGGTCAACTACACCTCCTCACTAGGATAGGAATCTCTGTCGTCTCCTCACTCAGAGTTGCTCTCAGCAGAGAACAGAATCACTCCGAAGCTAGGATATCCTGCCAAGAATTTCAATTTAAATTCAAGTTCAAAAATACTTTATTAATCCCAAAGAGAAGTTAAATGTTGTTGTAGCTCATATTCTGCAGGTTTCCTCAAAGAGCCGTTGTAGATGCTGATGACTATGGGCAGGGTCTCATGTAGAGGTCTGTCTTACAGCAGATCTCTAGAAGCCTCTGACTGAAGACACTCTGTTGTTGTATGACCAGGGGTGAAAGTGAGCTGGTACGGTCCGGTACTGCGTACCACTAAAAGATTCTGTGCCGGGACGCAGTACCGGGAAGAGGGAAGAACGGCTGTCTGCTATGAAGCTGCTACTATCAGATCCTCTACCAATAGGCAACACGACTTAATCTGTTTATAGATAAAGCTTTTTTCCCCTCATTCCAAATTGTTTCTGAACTGTTCTGCTATGCTGGAGCCTCAATGCTCTTGCTTTGCTTCTCTCCCCTCGGAGCTCGAGGCTGTTGTGAACGGCCAGCCTTTAAAACGAGCACCGCTACGTTTAATGTCTGTCTGCTCGCTGCTAAATACCCCAGTTAAAAGCAAAGGGAGAGTAACTAGTTGTGGTTCATGTTATTTTGCTGAATTACAACAACACAGTACAGCTCGAAAACGCCGCTTACGACCAGAGATTTCAAATACACTACACGAGAGCGCATGCACGCTTACCTCCAAAACAGAATGGTTGCCAAGGAGATCGGTGCGTTCGATTTAATGGACTGGGAGATTTTACACAGGTGGTGCACAGACATAAAAATTACGACAGGGCAAATAATAAATCACTTACCATCTACAGACTTTAAAATAAAAACCGCGAAAACAACCGAACTGTCAAATTTTTAATTTAAAGGAAATCAAAACTTGACCACAATGCAGAGAACAATAACTTCTTTGTTCAAAAGAAAAGACGGAAACTGAAGATGAAAAGTTATGCATAAGAAAATGGTTTATTTGTTTCATACATGGCAGTTCTTTAACAATTGAAATATATATATATATTCTACATTGTCAAATGATTCTAATTTCTGCCTTATACAGACAGCCTACAGTAAAGTAAAATATTGATATGTTTTAATTAGTTTGAGTTTGGACTTTGCTGAGAGAGAGAGAGAGAGAGAGAGAGATCTCTAGGAGGCCACATATGAGAGTAACAATTAACACACACACACTATATATATATATATGTATATATATATCTATATATACATATATATATAGATATATATATATATGCATGCATATATGACCCCAGCCCCCCCTCTAGCTCTGCCCCCAAGTACCAGCAAGAATTTAAAACTACTTTCACTTCTGATGAAGAGGATGCTCAGGGTTCTCCATAATGTTCTTCATTTTATGAAGAATCCGTCTTTGCACAATGATCTCCAGAAATTCCAGAGGAGTCCCCAGAACAGAGCCAGCCTTCTTTATCAGTTTGTTGAGCTTTTTTTGGACCTGGCTCTGATGCTGCTTCCCCAGCAGATGATGGCGGAAGAGATCACATTCTCCACAACAGACTTACAGAAGATATGCAGCATCTTGCTGGAAACACGGAAGGTCCTAAGCTTCGTCTAGAAGTACAGTCTGCTTTCTCCTTTCTTGTAGACGGCTTCATAGTTGCATCTCCACTCCAGTCTGTTGTCAAGGTGAACACCGAGGTATTTATACTCCACCACCTCCACCTCCTCTCCCATGATGGAAATAGTGTTTGACCTATTCCTGTTTCTCTTGAAATCTACAATCATCTCCTTTGTTTTACTCAAGTTCATGATGAGATGATTTTTTAAGCTAAGATTGGAGCTCCAAGAGAGGACTCTTTGCTAATACGGGCCCAGAACTTTATGAGGTGGTACCTTGTTGAAAACACTTTCCTGATTAGTTCCACTACAAAACTGGTGCTATGTATTAGAGCAGAACAGCAAAGTAAAATATGTCTCTGTAAAACTGACACCAAGGTGCTAATGTATCATTTCAATTAATAAAAATGTTGTAAGGCTAGAATGACCAAAACTGCAGCTTGTGTAGCCTATCTAATCATTTCCAGCTAAGAAAATCATGTCACTCTTATTGTACTGTTCATTTCATACAGTTTGTTGTTCAACATATTTGTCTATGACTGTTACTAACAGTTATTTTAGTAACTGAGTATTCAATTATTCTGATTATTCGAGTAATTGCATAAAAAATTGGCACAGTCTGCAGAATTTTCAATTTAACTACTTAAGCTTTTTTATGAGTAATAGAAATACATGAAAGAGAAAATGCAAGTAAACAAATAATTCAATTCCTTTTTTAAAGAAAATGCAATGCAATAACAAACTGTAACCTGTCTTTGTAGCAAAGGAGGCATCTGCAGCTAGAACAAAAACTTCCATCAACATGTTATAGCTCAGCCCTTTCTGGCAGACTTAAAATCAACACAGTGCTGCTAGCTGCCTCTAGAGTGAAAATGGTCACAAACAAAAAAAAAGTGCAGAACATGCATTGCACCACAAGGGGGTCTATGCAATGCCTAAGTGGGACGTTCTTAGGTGTGGAAGGAGTTTGTGTAAAACATGATGGTCGGATTGTCTACTTTAGTTGGGGTTTAAAGGAGCCATGGCAGCTGGATTTAACTGCTCTCCTCTCCGCTCCCAGTGAACTGCAACACACCCACTGCCTTAACAGCTAGCCACCATGCAATGCTACACACTACGGTTTCACCGGCATCACACAGCGAGGTGATAAGTGCCTAGACTGTCAACAGTCATAAGCACCAGCACTTCACCTGTTGCTTCTGATCAGTAGTCTAGCAATTAGCTGTCACGGCAAATTAGGCAACCCCAAAACATATACAGTTCCTTGCTGTTTACGAACAGTAAGCACAAAGCTCTTTCAGCTCACCGACTAGTCTGTAAGACTATGCTCGGCCTGTTTGTTGATGTCTGGGGACTGCTGTAGTTAAACTATGGTGAAAATGTAAGCCTGGTGTCCCTACTCGTGGCTTCCTAATCAGAGTCACGGTTAGCCCATCGCCACAGCTGTGCATTTGCACAATCTTGGCTAGGAAGCTGTAACAATATGCCTCAAGAATTCCAAACCCCACAGAAATACCATTTAAATATTTCCTGTAAGCCCATATTTACTCAGCCCAATAATTCTGTAAATTCCAATCACAGCTTCCCTAAACTCTGCCTACACCCAAGAAGCGCCCCGTTTAACTGCAGCAGCCCCTGTTTGCACTGCGTTTTTTCTGTAAAGTTTACAGTAATTTCCCCCCACTTTTGGCCCCTTGCCATCTCCCTCCATAACTGATAACAGCACTTGGCATCCCTGTATCAGCAGTGTAGGCCATCATTAGCAGAGGTGAGAGCGTTTTGCAACACTAATCACCTGGCCAGAACACTGAGCTGAATTGTTAGCCTTGAGGCAGATGGTCTACCTCAAGGAAGTTTAGTAATCGAGGTACGCTTGAGGAATGGAATCATCCAACTTGATTTAAGACAGCAGATACATTTGAAGGACCATTGTAAATGAACCCTTTTCTCTAAAGGTAATTTTACCCATATGAAACATTGAGTCAGATTACTCCAATACAAACTCATGAGGTCCTTTGTTTGCATCAGTCTGTACTTGATCAAAATAATGAGGGTAGCACCAGCCTTGTGTAAATGTTAAACCCAGACTCCTGTATGTAGACAACACCCATCCTGCCACCAGCAATTTGGATTGCAGAAAGCCATTTTTTCAAAAAACTACACATTTATATAAAAAAAAAAACCAAAAAAAACCTCAATTCATAGTTTTTTTTTAATTTATTTGCCACCTAAAGCACACTCCAATGCTTTGTGCCAACACCATTTTGTTTAGTAGTGGCGCTTTTGGGACAGACTTGGTCGGCTGATGGCAACATGAGGCAGTTTCTGGGGCAATTTGATCATCTCCCCCCTGCGCTTACCCAAGTAGCGTTTACGTTGGGAACGTGTTGTTGAATGGCTGTTTTGTTCAGGATTCTTGGACACCTGTAGAGCGTAACCTTGATGCTGCTTTGGTATAGTTGGCTGCTGCAGTGGGTAGCTGGAATATTGGGCATTCTCTTTGGACACCTCAGGTTCTTGGGCCACATAAGGATCCTGGGAAAGGACGCCATGATGTTGTTTGAACATTTTGGTTGGATAATCATTATACTGCAGTACAGCTGGAGCCTTTGGCAGTATATCAAATTGCTGTTCCTCTTGGGGTCCCTGGCGTGGGCGGTCACCACGTTTCTGCTGGTGTTGGGGAACAAACGCACCCTGTTGCGGCTCACTTTGGGGAACAAACGCACCCTGAGGCAGGGGGCCATGATGCTGTTGCGGCTCACTTTGGGGAACAAACGCACCTTGAGGCAGGGGGCCATGATGCTGTTGCGGCTCACTTTGGGGAACAAACGCACCCTGAGGCAGGGGGCCATGATGCTGTTGCGGCTCACTTTGGGGAACAAACGCACCCTGAGGCAGGGGGCCATGATGCTGTTGCGGCTCACTTTGGGGAACAAACGCACCCTGAGGCAGGGGGCCATGATGCTGTTGCGGCTCACTTGGGGAACAAACGCACCCTGAGGCAGGGGGCCATGATGCTGTTGGCGGCTCACTTTGGGGAAACAAACGCACCCCTGAGGCAGGGGGGGCCTGATGCTGTTGCGGCTCACCCCTTTGGGGAAACAAACGCACCCTGAGGCAGGGGGCCATGATGCTGTTGCGGCTCACTTTGGGGAACAACGCACCCTGAGGCAGGGGGCCATGATGCTGTTGCGGCTCACTTTGGGGAACCAACGCACCCTGAAGCAGGGGGCCATGATGCTGTTGCGGCTGAGTTTGGGGAACCAACGCACCCTGAAGCAGGGGGCCATGATGCTGTTGACGTTGGGGCACCACTGGACTCTGTGGAAGGGGGCCATGATGCTGTTGCTGCCGACGTTGGGACACCACGGGACCCTGTGGAAGGGGGCCATGATGCTGTTGCTGCCGACGTTGGGACACCACGGGACCCTGTGGAAGGGGGCCATGATGCTGTTGCTGCCGACGTTGGGACACCACGGGACCCTGTGGAAGGGGGCCATGATGCTGTTGCTGCCGACGTGGGGACCCCACGGGACCCTGTGGAAGGGGGCCATATTGCTGTTGCTGCCGACGTTGGGAAACCCCACGGGACCTGTGGAAGGGGGCCATGATGCTGTTGCTGCCGACGTTGGGGCACCACGGGACCTTGTGGAAGGGGGCCATGATGCTGTTGCTGCCGACGTTGGGGCACCACGGGACCCTGTGGAAGGGGGGCATGATGCTGTTGCAGTTGGGGCTCCATGGGACCCTGTGGAAGGGGGCCATGATGCGGTTGCTTCTGACGAGAGGGCACTACAGGGCCCTGGGGAACGGGGCCATGATGCTGTTGCTGATATTGGGGCAGCAAGGGGCCCTGGGGGAAGTAATCATGTTGCTGATGTTGGAAACCTTGGGGTGGGTAGTTATGATACAATTTATGTTTGGACAGTTCTAGACTCTGGGGTGGGTGGCCATAATGCTGCTGGGGTGCATTGGGACAGTTTGGCAGGTCTTCAGGGCTCACTGGACCCCCTATTGCATCTTTAGGCTCAACAGGAATTTGAGGCCCATAAAAATCTGGTTGAGAACCAGCCAGAAGAGTTTCTGCAGCTTCATATTTTTTGGCAAAGCCAGCTGGATCACCTGCATAGAGAGGCCCTTAGTCACAACATAACCAGTCACCTATTCAAGCATTATTTCTATATTTCTTTGAAAACATCATATTACAGACCAGGCTAACACATTATGCATTCACATTGGTGATGGGAAAGAAAAAGACAGCATTACCATTTACTTGAAGTCTTCGAACAGCAAGTATTGACAACAGCAGCCTGGTAGAAACATCCTAGTTTGTGCAAGTCCATTCAAAACCAACAAATCTTTCCAACTTGTGTGTGTGTGTGTGTGTATATATATTAAAACCCTTACCAAAAGAAATATCCCATTACTTCAGCCACACCAAGCAGCAAATTCAGTAATTGATATCCAGAAAACAGTGAGTTATGTAACAGCAGCGTTTTTTTTAAGAATGCTCCGTCTTCTTAACTTGCTGTCAAATAGACTCAGGTGTGATTTGCTGCAGACAGGTGTGGCTTATTATCTTGGTAAATAGCGCTCACCTACAAGCGTGTAGGACGCTAAGGATATGGTGTCAGGCAAGGGGATTTTTCTGTTTTGTATCAGGCTTATTTAGGATGAATTATGCCATCCTAGACTTACTGTGAAATAAACACATATGTCAGTTTAAACATTTTGCTCATTGATTCATTTGTTCATGAAACTCTAAACAATGCAGTGAAATGAAGATAACTTACCAAAACTTAAAAAAATGACAACCTAAGAATATAACTTGAAATAATGCTTTGAATGTGTGAATCTAACATAGTGAAGGTTTTCCCAATTTCAATGAGCCATGTGACAAAGTAGGACCATAATTAGTAATATAAAATAAAATCTTGGGAATATATTTGGCAATATTGGTGTTAGATGTATAAGCACCAATGGAAGCAGTGGCACCAGTAATATTATTATGATTAAATTTAGTTTGTATAAAAATGCTAACAATGCAAATTACCTGTACCACAAATGAAAACAAACACAAATGACACACTATTAAACCAATTTTTTACCTTTCCTTTAAAAATGGAACAGTACCCAAAATTCTCAGCTCTCTTCGATAAACTTGGCATGATTTTGTACAATTAGAACATAAATTACTGTTAGCATAAATTTTAAGCACATTTCCACTATGGGTACCTGGATGTTTTTCCTCTGGAACTTAATTTCCTGGAACCTTATAGCTACCTAGGCTTTTAAGGGATGCGTTTCAGCTTTGGGCTTATAAACTGGGCCCTTTATGTAGATTTCCGGTCTTCAGCTGCAGTAGTGCTGTTGTGATCAGGGGACACAGATCTCAGTCCAGAATGCGATTAAAAACATTAAAATCTGACCATAATGGTATTAGTTATGGTCAACAGTCACAGAGTCCACTACAAACTGTTGAAATGTGTAGGTAGCATGGATTTTGAGTGAACTTCGCCCATCCCAAGTTCCTACTACAGAAAAAAGTGAAAAAAAGAGAGTTATAATCAGGATTACGATAAACTACCGAAATACATCATTTATGGCGATTCTGTAGCGATTAAGCTCTGAAACTTAAAGTTCGTTTTAACCCAAATGAAGCTTGTAATAATCCATAGATTTTTAATAATTAAAGCCTGTGAGATTTGTATCCTCTGACGGATAACCACACACAGCTGATGCAACAGTTTGTCTTCCCAAACAAACAAAAAATTGGTGAATGATGAACAATTGTGATTGCTCTAATTTGGAACTCAGCTCTATGAAGGCTCTAAGAAAGTTTAATTTTACCTTTTCAAATCACTTAAAAAGGCTTTGGTGAGAATGTTACTCTGTGAAGAGACTGAAAGTAGAAGTTCACTCTTCCCTTCATTAAATCACTGATATTCAGCATGGGTATCTGGGTTTATCCGTTTTTCCGTGTTTGCAAACAAATACTCAGAACTCCTGTCGTGTCATTTAAAGTTTATACAGAAAATAGACCAGGAGATGCAATAAAATGCTGGTGATATTCAACCAAATGCTTACCATCCCCTTACAAAATTCCACCTTCCACTCAAAGTCAATCCAAAAGTCCAAGCTGGCAATCAGGGTTGTTATCAGGGTAGATTTCTACCTTTTTGATTTGGCCCTGGTTCCTGCATTTACACTGGTCATTGAAAAGGTTCCTGGAGTGAGAACCCATCTCTTGTCTGCTTCCAACTTACTTCCCAACAAACAGCCCAACTATGCTAATGCTAGTTAGCCAGAATATCAAAGTAAAGTGTGGATATGGTGGCTGACCAGAATTTAAATATGCTCTTCCAAAAATGAATGTTAACTTCTGGATGCAGTAAAGTAAACTGACACATACAAGAATCACATTTCAAGGTAGTGCTTTAAAAATCAATCTTGTGACAGTCACTGCCAAAAAAAAAAAAAAAAAAAAACACCCCCACACAAACACAGCTTAAGTGGGAAGACCCAAAAATAATTCAAGGGTAGCAGCCCATTTTATTATCGGGCTGGTTTATATGAAAATATCTGAAATTATAAGATCTTATTTTCCCCTTAATACACTGCAGATCTACAATGAAATGTAAATAGTACAAATTGCTGAGTAGTTATGACTCCAGTGACAGTTCATTGCACTGTAAATTTAGTTAGAAAAAAAAAAAAAAAAAAAAAAAAAAAAAACCACCCACATCCAACTCACTGAAGTTGCTTAAATCCATGGTATTTTCAGTTCATACCACAAAGCCAGATGGAGTGGGGAGTTTTTTTTTTTTGCAGAAATGGCAACTTTTGCTCCATGCCTTTTGTGAAGTTGATGAAAATAATAATATTCCACACACAGCCACTTTATGCATGTTTAAACATTGGAGTTCTTTATTTTGAAAAAAAAAAAAAAAGATTGTTCAGAATCTTTACTGCTGCTGGACCTTAAAGAAAAATTGAAGATTAGAATGTTTAGATTAACTAAAGTTATCGTTCATAATTGTATAATAGTACAAACCTTCTGAAGCCCTTTACTAGCAAGGCCTTGAGGGTAGAAATGGCCATTTGCGCCAGCAGGCAGGACTCTTGGGTGGATACCCATGGTAGAAGGGCTCTTCATGGATTTTTGGAGGCTCCAAGTTGACCATAAGCAAGTGCTTAAGTCCATGGCCCACTGGACCCTGTATTGGGTACGTGGGCTCAAAAGGGAACATTGGTGGCCTGCAAGAACCTGCTGGACTCCCAAACGAACAAGGAGGCTTTCCTGGAAACTGTGGCGGCTTGACCTGAGGGACTGGACCTCCTATTGGGTATTTGGGTTCAACAGGAAGCATTGGTGGTTGGACCTGAGGGACTGGACCCCCTATTGGGTATTTGGGCTCAACAGGAAGCATTGGTGGTTGGACCTGAGGGACTGGACCCCCTATTGGGTATTTGGGCTCAACAGGAAGCATTGGTGGTTGGACCTGAGGGACTGGACCCCCTATTGGGTATTTGGGCGCAACAGGAAGCATTGGTGGTTGGACCTGAGGGACTGGAACCCCTATTGGGTATTTGGGCTCAACAGGGTACACTGGTGGCCTGCAAGGACCTGCTGGACTCCCAAACAAACAATGAGGCTTTCCTGGAAACTGTGGCGGCTTGACCTGAGGGACTGGTCCTCCTATTGGGTATTTGGGCTCAACAGGAAGCATTGGTGGTTGGACCTGAGGGACTGGACCCCCTATTGGGTATTTGGGCTCAACAGGAAGCATTGGTGGTTGGACCTGAGGGACTGGACCCCCTATTGGGTATTTGGGCTCATCAGGAAGCATTGGTGGTTGGACCCGAGGGACTGGACCCCCTATTGGGTATTTGGGCTCAACAGGAAGCATTGGTGGTTGGACCTGAGGGACTGGACCCCCTATTGGGTATTTGGGCTCAACAGGAAGCATTGGTGGTTGGACCTGAGGGACTGGACCCCCTATTGGGTATTTGGCTCAACAGGGTACACTGGTGGCCTGCAAGGACCTGCTGGACTCCCAAACAAAACAATGAGGCTTTCCTGGAAACTGTGGCGGCTTGACCTGAGGGACTGGACCTCCTATTGGGTATTTGGGCTCAACAGGAAGCATTGGTGGTTGGACCTGAGGGACTGGAACCCCTATTGGGTATTTGGGCTCAACAGGGTACACTGGTGGCCTGCAAGGACCTGCTGGACTCCCAAACAAACAATGAGGCTTTCCTGGAAACTGTGGCGGCTTGACCTGAGGGACTGGTCCTCCTATTGGGTATTTGGGCTCAACAGGAAGCATTGGTGGTTGGACCTGAGGGACTGGACCCCCTATTGGGTATTTGGGCTCAACAGGAAGCATTGGTGGTTGGACCTGAGGGACTGGACCCCCTATTGGGTATTTGGGCTCAACAGGGTACACTGGTGGCCTGCAAGGACCTGCTGGACTCCCAAACAAACAATGAGGCTTTCCTGGAAACTGTGGCGGCTTGACCTGAGGGACTGGACCTCCTATTGGGTATTTGGGCTCAACAGGAAGCATTGGTGGTTGGACCTGAGGGACTGGAACCCCTATTGGGTATTTGGGCTCAACAGGGTACACTGGTGGCCTGCAAGGACCTGCTGGACTCCCAAACAAACAATGAGGCTTTCCTGGAAACTGTGGCGGCTTGACCTGAGGGACTGGACCTCCTACTGGGTATTTGGGCTCAACAGGAAGCATTGGTGGTTGGACCTGAGGGACTGGATCCCCTAGTGCGTATTTGGGCTCAACAGGAAGCATTGGTGGTTGGACCTGAGGGACTGGACCCCCTATTGGGTATTTGGGCTCAACAGGGTACACTGGTGGCCTGCAAGGACCTGCTGGACTCCCAAACAAACAATGAGGCTTTTCAGGAAACTGTTGTGGCACAACCTGAGGCACTAGACCTACTAGGTAGTTCGGATCAAAAGGAAGCATCAGTGGGTGGACCTCAGGCACTAGACCTATTGGGAATTTGGGCTCATTAGGAAACAGATGCTCATCAATGCCTGGTTTCTGCTGGGGTAGGGCTAAAGGACTCATTGGAAGCCATGGTGCATTGCTCAGCTCTTCTAGGGTGGTGTGTGGTTCGCTTGGATTTCCAACTGGAAAGATAGGCTCAACAGGCATTGAAGGCATATATAAAGCTGATGAGAAGCAGACAAGATTAAGTCTTTGTTGCGATACACAATCAAATTTACACAAGTCACAATTAGACAACCTTACCTTTTACTTTACATGTCTCCACTGCTAGTAAGGAGGCCACCACCAATCTAGGATGGAAAAAAACAGTTGAGAGACCAAAAAAAAATAAAAAAACCTATTTAACTTATTCCACAGTGTGATACATACCTTAACAGAAACCCCATAATGTCAACCACAGTTGGCAACTCTAATGACTTCTATGCTGCTGCCCAACCAGCCAACCTAATTAGTCACAAAAATGTATACCCCTGATTCAAATCTGAGCCTTTTATACCTCTCCCGTCAGCCTTGTCCAGGTAAATGAAGACAGGTGACATTGTATGAAGGCAGGTGTGGCTAATTATCTTGCAAGAGAGGTTTACTGAATGTCAACACTATGAGGGGTATTCTTTCTACATTCTAATTTAAACAACAGTGTGCTGAGATCTTCTAGGGATCAATTTCATTCATAAACATGGCTTGTTATTAATTGTCCAGTAATCATATAGCTGAAAAGAATGTTGCTAAAGGTCCACCACTCTATGCAGGTGAAAATAAGTACCACTTCACAAAGTTTGGGCCATTTTCTTGACTTTTTACTACAAGAGAAACTCACATAGAATAAAATTTATTGCAAAACACAAAATCCTAAATGACAATCAACACAGGTTTACAACCAGATCAACATCTGCCGAGTTAAAGAACTGAAACACAAATATTGGTGACCAAATAAAGTATAAAGCTTTAGAAATTGGTAAAATATGGCATTGGAAGGCTCTGGTTTGGATCAAAACCTATTTGATAAACAGGAAACAATTTGTGAAGATGAGAGAACATTGTTCAAAATGGTTGGGCATTGCTAGTGCTGTCCTCCAGGGGTTAGTGTTGGTAACAATGGATTTTATTTTTTAAACAAAGTATCTGTCAAACATCAAATCTACACAACAATGTTTATTAAGGGAGAAAACTGGAAGTAATCACTCAAAAACTTAATGAAAAAGACAGTTTGATGGAAAAAAAACTATATATAACTCAGGTTGATTAAAGCTAAATGTATGACATTTGGAAATAATGGACGTGAGACTGATATAAAGCCAATTATGAACAACTTGAAAAACAAATAATATATTAAATAAAGTTATTTGTAGATCTGGTTAAATATCAGACTGCATATTTTAAAATACAAGGTCAGTTATAACCTGCTGTTGGGAAACATGGTGAAAATGTTCACTGGCATTAACGATAGAGGAGGGTTATGGTCGTAGAAGAAGGTGGCACCTCCAAAATCTAATCTTAACAAGACTATCAAAATATGGAAACTATATATTTTTGTAAAAAGGATTTCCTCTGAAAACAGGCAACAATGAAATATTAGTTATTAAACACTGTATTGGATTGGTTTATGTGTCTGTTGATGAATGAGCATTTATTTAAGCAACTAGGTTGAAATCTGTGCCCATGTTTATTTGTAGACACCCCTACCCCTAATATATGCATCTGGATATTTTTATGTCTATATATACATATTTAGTGCAGTGAAAGGTATTTGTATCTTACAGATTTCTTCTACGTTTGTTTTTCTTTTGACACTGAAATGTTTTAGATCATCAAACAAACTTGAATGTTTGAGATTACCTGAATAAGTAAAAAAATGCAGTTTTCAAAACCTTTTATTCATTAATTAACAGGAAAAAACTGTAAAAAGGCAATCACCTGAGTGAAATTTCAGTTGCCATACCCAGGCCTGGTTACTGCCAGAGCTGTAGAATCAAGAATTAAACTATCAACGGAAAACTGCATTTTACATTTACTAAGGTTCATTTGAACTCAGGTAATGTGAAATATAAATGTATAACAAAAAAGAACAGATTGCTTTGTTTATTTTCTGAACCATAATTTAGACTTCTTTTTTGTTGTTTTATATTTTAAATGTTCAAAATAAAAGTTATTGTATCTTATCCTGAAATTTAATTCAGCAGCTACTCTGATGTATCTAACAAAGACACAACCTACTGTATGATAGTAGTTTACCACACATTTAACAAATACATCCCAAGCAAGAATTACCGTTTTTTGTTTGTTTTATTTTAGAAATGTTGAAATGGGATAAAAAGTATAAAAGCTGTGTTTTAAAAACCTAACATCCATTTTATAAAGTCATTTCTGTTTTTTAGTATTTGCCTA
This sequence comes from Crenichthys baileyi, assembly GCA_036173005.1. Taxonomy (NCBI): domain Eukaryota; kingdom Metazoa; phylum Chordata; class Actinopteri; order Cyprinodontiformes; family Goodeidae; genus Crenichthys; species Crenichthys baileyi. Next base: position 654,240 of record JAHHUM010000022.1, read on the forward strand.
CTAATGCTAGCATTAGCAACTAGTGGTAACCAAACTTACATCAGGAAGCTAGCGTTAGCTTGTGCTATACTATATTGTTTGTAATTTTCTTCACATTTTCTTCATTGTTATTGTTTTTATTATTTATTTACCCTTCCTAATATTACCTTCTTAGAGGTGCACCTTTAACCTGTTCTGCTCCTGAAACTATTTAAGTTCCCGCTAGGGTGATGATAAAGTTAATATTATCTCTATATTAATAATCAATTCAATTCAATTCAATTCAGTTTTATTTATATAGCGCCAATTCACAACACATGTTGTCTCAAGGCACTTCACAAAAGTCAGGTACATACATTCCAATTAGTCCTAACCATTGAACAGTGCAGTCAGAGTTAGTTATTTATTCAAATTGGATAAAAAGTTTTTCTGTCTAAGGAAAACCCAGCAGATTGCATCCAGTCAGTGACTTGCAGCATTCCCGCCTCCGGATGAGCATGTAGAGACAGTGGACAGTCACTGGCGTTGACTTTGCAGCAATCCCTCATACTGAGCATGCATGTAGCGACAGTGGAGAGGAAAACTCCCTTTTAACAGGAAGAAACCTCCAGCAGAACCAGGCTCAGTGTGAGCGGCCATCTGCCACGACCGACTGGGGGTTAGAGAGAACAGAGCAGAGACACAAAGAGAACAAAGAAGAACTGATCTAGGAGTACTTTCTATGGGAAGGAAAAGTAAATGTTGTGAATTGGCGCTATATAAATAAACTGAATTGAATTGAATTGAAATTCTAGGAAGAGAAAAGAGAGAGAACAAAGTTAAAAGCTGAAATAACAGCAAATAATGAAAATTGGAGAGTAGTGTGAGAATGTAGCGAAGAGGGTGAAAGTGGTCATTATGTCCTCCAGCAGCCTAAGCCTATAGCAGCATAACTACACAGAAAGTTTCAGTTCAGATTATTTAGTTAAACTTATTTACAACAATGTCGTCTCAAGGCACCCCACAAAGGGTCCCACTGATGGTCATTGTTATACTAAAAACCACATGGATTGGGATACCTCTCTCTGTCAGACTGATTATAACCATTGGAAAAGAGAGGTCATATAGGTAGCAGAAATGGAGGGTGTGTTTGCACCTCAACCATAACTGAGCCGGTTTAGGCTAAACCTGACTCCCCTACTCCATCCAACAGGGAGGTAGGAAGGCTCCCTCGCTGATAAACTAAGCCACTCTAACTATAAGCTTTATCAAAAAGGAAAGTTTTAAGCCTAGCCTTAAAAGTAGACAGGGTGTCCGCCTCACGGACCAAACTTCTATAACAATCATATGATTGTTATAGAAGTTTATGTGCTCATTTACTCAACTATTAAGGGGGTGGATCCCTGTGCAATCCAACCGGTAGCGTTTAATTAATTCACTGTTATTCATTCTATCGAAAATACTTCTCCTTTCTCTCCTCCATCCTCTCTGCTTCAGACACTAAGGATCACTAAAAGTCCTCCTCACTACTCTTATCTCCTCACATTAGGAGCTCTCTGAAGGCCTCAGATGCTTCGTGAATTACTTTCTTACTGAGAGAAATTGTAGAAAAAAATCTTAGAATCTCTTAGTATGACATCACTAGGAGCTACTTTTAATCCTTTTAGATTCTTTGTGAATACAGGCCCTGATGTTTTTGTCCAGGTATATAAAGTTGCAGAAAGTAAAAAACCTGTTTGATTTTGGCAAAAACTTAAAAAGCTGAAGACAAATTAGATTTTTTTCCCCATCATCACTGATTTTATGAATACATCAAAATCATTGCATAAAAGTAAAATCTAAGGTTTTGTAATGACCCAGATGGGTTCCGAACTAAATCCCACAGAAAATTTGGGGGGCCAACTGAAGAGGGCTTTGGACATCTCACAATTTGAGATGCTCTAGTATAACCTGAGAAGTGCGAACGTAGATAGAACACACTCTCTGGTCCTAAAAACTGGGACAACCACCCAAAAAGTCAAAATTGTAGTGTATGGAAATTCAGAATATGAGGGTAGACTTCAATATTAACAAATTATACACCTAGCATTTGTTTCAAACAAAATGTATAAAGTAAATTCTTTGATAGCGTGTCTTATACAGGAAAACTTATCTGCAATATGAGCAAAGTTTACTCAAAAGTCACTCATAAAAATGAATAGTGACAATTTTCTCAGCTTTTAAATAATCATGTTTGGAATTTCCACCTTATGACAAATAATCACAGCTATCACTGTTTCTTTAACTTTTAGTTTGGCAAGGTCCAAAAAAAGGTTTTTGATAAAGTAGAGGTTCGGTTCTTTTTGGCAAGGCAGTTTATTTTCTCAGAAGAAACAAACATCAACCTCTTCGACCAACGTGGTGTCTTGGATCAATTAATCAGCAAAGTTAGCAACTTCCCATACTCCACACAGACTTGAAGCAGACATCTTAGCTGTCCATTGATGAACAGCTTTGTTTAGTACTTTGATGTAAATTAGCATTCCATGACTTTCTTCATGTACAAAATGCAACCATTAAAAAAACCAGCTGGTTCAAACAGATTTCTTTTTCCACACATTAGTATCGCTCTAATTTTCCAAAACAAAAAAAACAAAAACAGTCAAGACAAGATGATGAAAGAATTTTATTCAACAGATCAGTACAGCCAACAGGCCTGAATACAATGATTAAAAACACTTACACTTGAAAGGTCTTATTGCATCTGAAACTTAAACAAAATTTGAATATCAGTAAACTGATTGGTCGTGAAACCTTTAACTCCGATGTTACGACTGACCTGATGAGTAAAATCAGGTTACATTGCAACATGGTAAACCATCCGAGGCGGACTGGCCGGCTGCCTAGGTTTGTGGCTTGGCCTCCTTAGGTAGCCTGGTGCAACGACCATATAATTTGGCTTCTGGGGCAGATAGTGTGGCCACCTGGCCATATGGAGTGATGTTCGGTGGCCCTGACGCTTGTGGGGCATCTGGCGCTCCATGGGTACTGTGGGCTGATAGCTATGCTGATGGGGTTTAATGGGCACCGGGGGATGGAAGCCGTGTTCAAGCTGGGGCTCCACGGGCCCTGGGGGATGGAAGCCGTGTTCAAGCTGGGGCTCCACGGGCCCTGGGGGATGGAAGCCGTGTTCAAGCTGGGGCTCCACGGGCCCTGGGGGATGGAAGCCGTGTTCAAGCTGGGGCTCCACGGGCCCTGGGGGATGGAAGCCGTGCTCAAGCTGGGGCTCCAGGGAGACTGGGAGCGGGGGATTTTGTAATGGTGAACCAGAGAATGGATACTCCCTAGAGGGGAAGACCTCAGATGGGGGCTCATGATGTGGCAGAAAACCATGGTCCTGATGCTGTTGGGGCGGGTAACCATGATGCTGAGGAGGCAAAGGTAGCAACTTTGGCTGGTTATGGTGTTCCTGGGGCTTGTTGGCCCACTTTGGTGGATGACCAAGCTGCTGGAGCTCCTGAAGCCACTTTGGTGGATGACCATGCTGCTGGAGCTCCTGAAGCCACTTCGGTGGCTCACCACGCTGCTGGAGCTCCTGAAGCCACTTCGGTGGCTCACCACGCTGCTGGAGCTCCTGAAGCCACTTCGGTGGCTCACCACGCTGCTGGAGCTCCTGAAGCCACTTCGGTGGCTCACCACGCTGCTGGAGCTCCTGAAGCCACTTCGGTGGCTCACCACGCTGCTGGAGCTCCTGAAGCCACTTCGGTGGCTCACCACGCTGCTGGAGCTCCTGAAGCCTCTTCGGTGGCTCACCACGCTGCTGGAGCTCCTGAAGCCACCTCTGTGGGTACCCATACTGCTGGAGCTCCTGAAGCCACCTCGGTGGGTACCCATACTGCTGGAGCTCCTGAAGCCACCTCGGTGGGTACCCATACTGCTGGAGCTCCTGAAGCCACCTCGGTGGGTACCCATACTGCTGGAGCTCCTGAAGCCACCTCAGTGGGTACCCATACTGCTGGAGCTCCTGAAGCCACCTGGATGGGTACCCATACTGCTGGAGCTCCTGAAGCCACTTGGATGGGTACCCATACTGCTGGAGCTCCTGAAGCCACCTGGATGGGTACCCATGTCCCTGCTGCTGTCTCTGTTGTGGTCTGTCCTTATCCTCCTTTTTCACCTCCTCCTCCTGGTTCTGCTGTTTCCCTTTCTCCTCAGGCCAGTAGCCTCTTGCCTTTAGCAATTGAAGTAACTCCGATAACTGAGACAGGGAGGTTGAAAGCTGGGGTTCTGTTGGCAGTTGGGATTCTGTTGTCACATGGGGTAGACAGATGGACTTTGTGGGGTTTTGAGTTAGGCAAACAGGCTGAGAGAGCATTTGGGGTGAGTAGCTTCGTGGCTGCTTTACTGCCTCCTTATCCACATTTTCTGTTGGTGGCTGGTGAGACAAACTGGTCGGATACCGCTGATCTGACTCAGATAGGTTTCGTTTCAGTGTTTCAGCCTCGGATTGATGATCATTAGTGACATTATACCCGCTGGTCTCATTTACCATTAGCATTAAGCCTTCATCAGGTGGCCCGGTGCTGTTTAAAGATTTACCCACAGCATCATCGCTGCTTGAACCAGTTTCAGAGGTAGGAGCAAGTGCCTCTTCCTTCTCGTCTTTCTTCGGAGATCCATCACTGGCAGCTTTTAGAAAACAGTATTAGTCTGTGCACACAGCTGGTCATATTATTAATTTTAGAAATGCTTACCAACTGCGTAGTTTCCTCCAACAGCCAATAAAGAAAACAGTAGCAACCTAAATTAGACCATTAACTTAGTTTATGTTTACATCTGGATGTAAAAAAACAAGCAAAACATCTTGATGCATTTTTGTCAACTCTTTGCTATTATTACACAGTCTATATCAACAGCCCGGCTTTTTCCGATATTCACATTTTTGTTTTTGAATTTCACACAAATTACCAAAGCTTGTCCATTCATTCTTATTTAGATATTAAAAAAACCTGAAAATGCAGTCTAAAGAAACATAAGGGAAGAATATAAATAGTCACCTTTCGTCAGAATAGTCATACTCTCATATTTTTCCTAATAAAACAAACAAAAATATAATAATTTAAACTTACGTTAAGAAAATCCCCATGGCCTCAGCCACAGCAAACAACAAACTGAAGTGAAACAGTGGCTGAGGTAACTTTATCAACTTCCTGTTGCCTTGATGACTAATGAGACACAGGTGAAAGGCTAAATGCAGGAAAAGTACTATCAAACCATGGGAAGACAGTCAGTTATTTTGTATTAGGTAAAGGTCAAACAGATGAATGTCTGGAATGTAAAGTCACAGAAAACGCAGAACTTGTATTAAGAAATATAAAGATGAGAGGACTAGTCTGAATTAAAAGATAAATCGGGAAGAAGGCATTGGAACCTTGAAGGTTTATTAGGAACAGCAGGAGAGGGGGTAAAGGAAACACAGAAAACTGTTAAAAAATATCTTAAAAATATTTGGATAAATTATAGGATTGTTTTTTTTTTTCTTTTTTATCACTATTTATTTATTTATTTCATGATGTAAAGTAACCCCATCAAACATAGTTCAGGCTACATACTCTGATATAGTAAGTGGCAGTATGCACCTTTAAGTCTTCTTCTTCTTCTGGTGTTTAATGGCAGTTGGCAAGAATCTGTAGGTGTGCATTACCGCCACCACTGGTATGGAGTGTGGTTCATCATGGATATGATTTTGTTCTTTTTAGGAATCTTAAAATAATTTTTTCTCCCTATTTTTTTTGTAATTAGTCTATTATACTAAACTTTTCTTAATCCTTTTCAAATTCTCTTTCATACCTCTTCTTTCCAGTTTCATATTTCTGACACTTAAAATATGTTCAATTGTTTCATCTTCCCACAGTGGTCACATTGTCCTGTATTATGTTTATGTATTTTAAAAGTGTATATTAAGTCCTGTATGTCCTAATCTTAGTTTTTTTATTCCCCTTTTCCCTTCCTTCTATTTCCTTCTTCCAGATCGTTTATCACCGACTGCTTTTTGATCCTATAAACCATTTTCCTTTTCTTTCCATCCCCCTTTTCTGCCATTCTTCCTTCACTTTTTTTTGATGATGCTTTTTTGCTTCTGATTTACTTAAATTTACTGTAAATTGATATGTTTTTTTCCTTTCTTAGTCTTTCCCTCTCTCATTTCTTTAACTCCAATATGTGCTGGAACCCATAAAAATACTATTGATAAACCCATCATTTGCAACCTAAATAATGTGTGCTGTATTTCTAGTAGAATGTCTGGCCTGCTGTCTGAATGGTTATGTTTTAAACTCAATAATACTGAGCTTGAATCTGAACAAATTATTGTTTTTAAAGGTTTTATGTCTTCCACCCACTGTACTGCTAAAAGTATTGCTAACATTTCCCCTGTGAATACTGATAAACCATTTGCGATTCGTTTTCCTACTCTTATTTGAAATTCCGGTACTATGAATGCTATTCCTATTTTATCATTTATTTTCGATGCATCTGTATAAATCTGAAAGTATTGATAATAATTATTAACATATTCCTGTATCACATTTAAATGTAATATACATGTTCTTTTCTTTTTTTCCATTAATGACATATCTACCGGTGCTTCTGGTAAGATCCAGGGTGGTACAACACCTACTGGCAGTATCCGACTTATTACTGTATTTTGTATATGAAGCTGTTATTTTTTTAATGATCCATTCAAAACTTCTTGTCTCTTTTTTAATTTTTTCCCAGCATGGCTTCAAGATCTCTCGTGTTGGATGACCCAGGTTATTGCCTTGTAAGTTTATCCAGTAATTTATTGTTAATTGTGTTCTCCTCAAATCTAACAGTATTTCTCCCATTTCTACTTCGAGTGCTGCTGTTGGGGTTGTTTTGAAAGCTCCTGTACAAAATCTTAATGCTTGATGTTGAATAATGTCTAATTTTGTCAGGTGCGTCTTTGCTGCTGAACCATATATAATACTTCCATAAGCTATATTTGATCTGAACAATCCTGTGTAAATTTGTTTTAACACTTCCCTGTCTGCTCCCCAGTCACTGCCAGCCAAACATCTCATAATATTTAATACTTCCTTACATTTATCTATTATTTACTGAATATGCATATTCCATAGGATTTTCTCATCAAACCATATTCCTAAAAACTTTTTACATTTAAATTGTTCTAATTCTTGATTATATAATTTAAATTTTATTTCCTCTCTTGTTTTTTTCCGTGTATATACCATAACTTTGGTTTTCTCGACTGAGAACTTGAATCCCCATTGAAAAGCCTTCTTATCTCTGCCTGTATTTTCTTTCCAGTTAACTTTACATTTTTCCCCCTTTTCCATATGGCTCGATCATCTGCAAACAGTGAACAACCTATTTCTTTTCCAATTTCTGTAAATACGTCGTTTATCATTATGGTAAACAATATTGGACTTGTGGTGTTCCATTGTCTATGACGTATTTTGTTGAAATTTCTTGATCTATTTTAACTTGAAGAGTTCTATTTGTTACAAAATTTTGAATCCAGTTAAACATTTTCCCAGTAATTTTCCTTTCATTTTATTTAATCAGTAATCCTTCAACCCACATCATATCATAAGCTTTCTCTACTTCAAAAAATACAGAAACTAAACTTTCTTTATTAACTTGCGCTCTTCTGATTTCATGTTCTAAACATAAAGTTGGGTCATTAGTATTTCTCCCTTTTCTAAAACCACTTTGCACTTTAGTAATGTACCCGTTCTAATTCAAATAATATGTTAATCTATTATTAATCATTTTTTCCATTATTTTGCATACATTTGATGTTAAACCAATAGGTCTATAATTTTCTGGTTTTGATTTGTCTTTTCCTGGTTTAGTTATTGGTACGATGATTGACTCCTTCCAGCTCTGAGGCAGCTCCCCCTCCTCCCAGACTTTATTATAAAGCTCTAATATGACGTCTTTAGATGTTTGACTGAGATGTTGTATCATTGTGTAACAAATCTGATCTTTACCAGGTGCCGTATTCTTAATTTTTCTAAGCACAGAGTTCAGTTCTGCTTTTGCAAATGGTTCATTCATTAAGTTATGTGTTTCTTCATTGTTCTGTAGTAAATATTTGTATTTCAGTTTTGTGGCTTCCCTCCCTTTCCTTCCCTCATCACTAATGTTACTTTGAACTATGAATTTTATCTAATGTTTTAGCTAGTATTCCAGCTTTTTCTTCATCTTTTATTATAGTTGTGTTTTCTACTTTTAATAATGGATATCCATATTCTTTCTTAATAACATTCATTCTTTTAATTGTTTTCCATATTTTATCAATTTTTGTTTCTCTCCCTACCATACTATAAAAAAATTCCTCCAATATTCTCTTTTTGCATTCCTAATAATCTTCCTTACCATTGCTTGTTTTCTTTTATATTCAATGAGGTTCTGAAATACTGGATTTCTTTTAAGTGCTTTAAATGCTTTATTTCTTAATTTTATTACTTTTCTACATTCACTGGTCCACCATGGTACCATTTTCTTATCACACCGTCTTTCTCCTTTCTTTATTGAATTTTCTGCAGCTTCTATAATTATCTTACAAACACATTCATTTATATTATTTACATCCATTTTCATATCTATTTTTCCTAGATTCTTTTCACTGAGATATTGAAATTTAATCCAGTCTGCATTATTAAAATTCCATTTATTTATTTTTATATTCTTAATGTTTAATGTTAGTCCTGTTCTGATCTTAATGGGATAATGATCACTACCTATTGTTGTATTTTTATCAATATCTCACTCACATATACCAGCTAACGAATTTGATACCAAAGTTAAATCAATTACCGACTCTGTTCCTGTTCTTACATTAATTCTTGTACCCCTTCCATCATTAAGACATACTAAATATTTTGTTTCTATTACTTCTTCTATAACTTGTCCGTTTTTATCGTTACATTTCCCCCATATTGTGCTACTAGCATTAAAATTCCCGCACCATATTACTTTCTCCTCCAAATATTCCAACATCTCTTCCATCAACTCCATTGATAATGTTTTACATGGATTATAAAAATCAATTATCTTACATTTTCCTTCTTTTTCCCCAATTTCAACAACTATATACTCCAAATATTTACCTTTTCCTAATATTTGATATTGAACTCCATCCTTTATAAATATCGCACACCCTCCTCCATTTCCTTCTGGTCGATCCCTTCTCATACTACCATACCTGTTAATAACAAAATCTAATGTTGGTTTTAACCATGTCTCCTGTACACAAATCACCTCTGGTTTCTCTTCAAGTTTATCAATATATCATTTCAGTTCCTGTTCATTAGCTATCAGACTTCTTGCATTCCATTGTAGTATTCTCATATGTTATCAGCTGAGGTTCCTGGTCTCCCCTCTGTTTCCAACCTCCTATTGATGTTCTCCCAAGAACCCTCTTTGAAACCCAGAAATTTTTCTGCTCCTCTCACAATTATTTTAATTTTTTTCAGTTTTATGTTTGGCCTGGTCAGTGCAATTGATGACGTAAGCAATGAATAGTATTAATATTTCTACCGATAACGCAATATTCTCCTCTGTTTGCAGTTTTTGAGGAATTTGACTCTCTTTTTGTTCCACCTCTCTTATCTTTTGTCCTTTCACACTGTTGACTGCTTCTGCATAACTTGTGTTTTTGCTCATCTTAACATGTTGGATTTCCTTTGCTGTTTTTCTCCCCTCACATCCTCCATATGTAACTCTATGTTGACCTCCACAGTTACAACATTTTTCTTGTACTTCTTTACAATCTTCTATCTTGTGATCTTCTCCACACTTTGTACACCTCTGCTTTCCTTTGCAAACTGTTGCTATGTGTCTATATCTCTGGCATTTGTAACATCTAAGTGGTGGAGGGATGTATGGTCTTACTTGGAAGCTCAAGAATCCTATTTTTATGTTTTCTGGCAAGACTGTTTCAGCAAATTCAATCAGCACTGATAGACTTCCTTCTCTTTCTCCGTTGACAGTTTTAATAATCTCTTCAGCGAGTTCACATTTGCACCAGTAATGCTTCTTTTTATTTTGTCTAAATCTTCATCCTGAGGGATACCAAAAATCACCCCCCGGATTGATTTATTTTCTCCTAAGATCTTTCTCTCTACAACCATTTTTTTCCAATGCTTTCTACATGTAAAGCCTTCATTTTTTGTTCTTAATTTTTACACTTCACTAATAGGTTTCCGTCTCTTAACACTTTCACCATTTCTACATCACCTATTTTCTTTTTTATTTCTCTAGAAATCACTATCGGGCTTAGGTTATTGTGTTCCTCCTCATTCCTTAATTTTAATATTATTTTAATTTCTTCCTTCAGTATTTTCCTTCTAACTATTCTCTCTTCATCCGAGCTGCTTCCTTCCAACTCTCGCTTGTTACCCTGACTTTCAAACATCCCTCCTTCCTCCTTTTTCCCACGTCCTCTTCCTCTCCCCCTACCTACCGGTGTCCATCCCTCAAAATCCATATCTTCTCCTTCTCCTGCCTGTACTTCCATCCGAACCATTCACGTACCAGTTTATGCCGTATTCCGTCGTTTCCAATATGAAAGCAAGTTTATCCAGTAAGTCAAAAGACCACCACCAGTCTTGGTTGCAATCTGCCATAAAACAAAAGAAGAAGAAAAACAAGACCAGTTATTTTAAATGTATTGGTTTTGAAATGAAGACGCATCCATTTCACATATTATATCTTGATTTTTTTTACAATTTTCGTATATATATATATATATATATATATATATATATATATATATATATATATACATCTATATAGATGTATCTTATATACAGGGCAGTTGCAGCTTGGATAATCTGGTGTGTACTCTTTCATGTCTGAACCCCAACCTCAAAATCCAAATCCAAAATGGCTGTTATACACCTAGAACTCGAAAGCTGAAAATGAACAATTTGCTTAAAGGTTTGATGGTTTCTATCTTATTAAATCAGTCACGAACACAGTACTGTACAACAATGGTGTTTAAATGCATAAATGCATGAAAAACCTTAGCCTGGTAGCTGGTTTTGGGGACCATAGCCACTCTGTGACAAAGCTATATAGCCTGGTCACAGTCGAAAGATATTTCTGGTTTTCTGCCTTGGAACTGGGAAAAAAAAATCAGTTTGGTGTGATTTCATTCCCAGATTCAAGTCCTGGCTTCAGAGACAAATGTAACACTTTCCCAAGGGCCGGTTTATAATAAGGACTACAACTCCCATGAGCAAAATCATTACGCAAGGCTTGAACAACTTCCGGCATGAGCTTTTCAAATTAAAAGTCAAAGTAGCGTCCTCCGTTGTTAAAAATGTCAATCAGGGCGTTGTTTTGTGCTTTTATTTTAAAATCGGGGTCATTCCTCCGTGTTTCGTTGATCCCTGAAGGAGATCTCCCCTGCCCTGCTCCCTCCTCCCGGATCGTTGGCGATCTGACAGCGGGCAGTGCCGTATGATCCTCCCGAGCAGGTTCACTCCTCCTCCTTCCGCGCGATGAGGCTCCGTTTGGCCGGGGCCGTGCTGCTGGCGGCGGCCGCTTACTACGTGTACCTGCCGCTGCCGAGCGGCGTGAGCGAGCCGTGGAAGTTGATGCTGCTGGACGCGCTCTTCCGGAGCTTCATGCAGGCGGTAGGTGGCTGAGAGATGCGCTTAGCTGAATGTGATGTAACACCGGCGGACAGGTTGGAGGCACTGGGACCGAACCCCCGCAGGGATCCACGGATTAAAGCCGCGCAGGTGACGCAGAACCCTGCTTATGGCCAGGGACTGCATGTCGATTGTTCCTAAAAGTTTAAAATCACTATTAAAATGTGACAGACAAGTAAAGGTAAATTAATGTGGAGCTATCTTATAGAACATCCTAAGCATATATGTTTCCATTGTTGCAAAAATGTATAGTTTTGAATAGATCACAATAGCAGTAAGTAGAAGCAAACAGAATAAACAAAATAATTCAATTCAATTCGGTTTATTTATATAGCCCCAATTCACAACACATGTCGTCTCAAGGCACTTCACAAAAGTCAGGTACATACATTCCAAGTAATCCGAATCATTGAACAGTGCAGTCAGATTCTGTTATTTATTCAAGTTGGATAAAAAGTTTGTCTATCTAAGGAAACCCAGCAGATTGCATCCAGTCAGTGACTTGCAGCATTCACTCCTCCCGGATGAGCATGTAGAGACAGTGGACAGTCACTGGCGTTGACTTTGCAGCAATCCCTCATACTGAGCATGCATGTAGCGACAGTGGAGAGGAAAAACTCCCTTTTAACAGGAAGAAACCTCCAGCGGAACCAGGCTCAGTGTGAGCCTCGGTCGTGGCAGATGGCAAATAAGACGGTTTGGGAAGCAGAATATTTCACAGGAATGCTGAAGGTATGGGGGCAAATTTCTTCCCAATGGCACTTTGTATTGTAACAGTGCAATAACAGCTGAATTTCTCTGGGAGAATAACAAAAAACAAATGACTGCAAAGTCAATAAAAGAACCAATACATGCGATACATACACGAGAAACATAAAAATTCATGTCTTAAATTAGGATTATGAAATTAAAAACGTTTTATGACTTTTTTTAGAAATAGCAGAAATACTGTATTTTGGTGTTTGAATATCTTTTTAAACACTAAAACATGGAAGCCAATTTGTTAAATATAACAAAAAACAGCCTGCAGGATTCTTGACGCCAACAGAAAATTAAGGAATTACATGTTCACCTCCATTTCTGCATCAATGCATCTGTCAATGACCTTTATCTGCTTTTTGCTGAACTTAAAGAAGTGCATAAAATAACTTGCTGATTGTGCATTTTACAGACTGAAAGAAGTGCAAATCTTGACTTTTGTTGCATTTTATGGACATCTAAAAAATTTTACAGTGTTTTACCTGCTGGTCAGATTAGTCGGCTGAGTGGTGTGTCTTTAGTTTCAGTGCAACAACTAGAGGAAAGTCACATGACTGCTGTAAAATAAAAATTAATTAGGACAATTGTTCATGTTTTTATGTTCTTTAATTAATTTTTATTTTGAAGAGATCCCAACAGAAACCACAGTGTAGTGCAGGTGGCAGGAATAACAAGAAAAACGTTTCTGACACATGTCAGGCACAGACTATTGTTTAACACGTTAATGCCTCTCAGCAGCAGATGCCGCGCCTAGATCTTTGTATCTAAAGAACAACAGGTCTTACACGTGCTGTCAGAGGCCAGGTTTGACACCCTGAGAAGGAAAGCAGGTTCCACATGAAGTAGACGACACAGGTTTCCTCATAAAAGGATCTCACTAAATTTAAACATCACTGAAAGTTTAGTTTTGGTTAAGTTGTATTAATAATTTTAATTAATTTGATTCAAAAAGTTCTGATGACCTGTCCAGGGTGTACCCCACCGCTCGGCCGTAGACTGCTGGAGATAGGCGCTAGCTCCTCCGTGACCCACCATGGAGGAATATAGAAAATGGATGGATGATTCAAAAAGTGAAACTTGTATAGATTTATTCCATTCACTGATGTATTTCAGATTATTTTAATGATTATGGCTTACATTTGATTAAAACCCCCAAAAAATCAGTTTTTCTGACAATTAGAATTTTGCATCACACTAACAAGCAATTATCAATACAGAAATGAAGACCTCCTGCAAAGTATGTTCATGTTAAATGAATTACTGCATCAGTGGTCTGATGTTTGGTGTCTATCATCTTCTGCTTGATCGTAGCCCAGAGATTCTCTGTTGGGTTTAGTTTGGGCCAGTTTGTTGTGTCCAGCTTCAGTCCACGCCTTGTGAAGCTCCCCCAGAGTCCCAGAAACTGTTGTTTGTGCACCTTTTTCTATCACAGTTTTTCCTTCTACTCAACTATCCACTTATATAATTGAATACAGGCTTCTGTTAAAACCAGCCTCCTTAGCAATGACCTTTTGTGACTTGTCCTCCTTGTGGAGGTTGTTGATGACTCTCTGCAGGACAAGTAAGCAGTCTTCCCCATAACTTTTTAAGACCAAACATGGTCATGACAGAACATTTCTGTATTTCAAATTCCTTTGTCAGTGGTATGATTTAATATTACCACATAATCATCAAAGCTAACAGCAATAAACATATGAAATGTCTCACTCTGTGTGTAAAGAATGTATATAATAGATGATTTTCACTTTTTCATCTCAATTACTGAAATAAACAATTTGATGATAAACATATTTATTGAGATGCCCTTGTACAGCCCTGCAAACTCCTCGGCGTCATTAAAAGGTGATGAACATGGCTTGTTTGTGCATTTCAGAGTGACGTGGCTCACACCCTGGGTGTGTGCCACCGTGTTCACCTGCTGAACCGGGTGGTGTCCTGGGTGGAGGTGATAGAGGCTTGCTCCTGTTCAGCCGTGAACGTGACTGACTCCACACTGGGAGGCGTCCCCACCCGGGTGTTTCAGCCGAAGGGGGAAAGCAGGCTGAGAAGAGGAGTCATCTATTTCCACGGAGGAGGCTGGGCGCTTGCCAGCGGAAGTGGGTTTGATTCTGGTTAATTAGCTTTTGGCTGGCCTGTATAGGACATTAACCTCTTTTTTTAATGTGATGCCTTTATTGTTTTACTCTTTTGTCACACGTTTTTAAATTAGGAACACCTGCAGTTTGGATTGGAATTCAACAAAGCATATAAGTTTGTGGTTGGGTAAAAATCATGAACTTCTGTAAGATGAAGCTAGAACTTTAGACATGTTTAAAAAGGTATCCTTCACTGTATCAGCACATTGTCAAATAAAGGATCTGTTAATCACACACTGCTCAACTGGTCACCATCAGGTGTAAACATGTTTTTAAAGGCAGGAGTTTTGGCAGCATGCAGCTGTGTGTGAACACAATGCCAAAGTGTAAGACATCATCAGTGACCTTAGAGGAGCAATGGCTGCTGCCCATCATTCTGAGAAGAGTTATAAGGTCATTTACAAACCTTTTGAAGCCCATCATTTTACATAGAGAAATATTATACTCAAGTGCAAAACTTCTAAGAAAGCTGATGATCCTCTCGGGAGTGGACGTCCCAACAGACTCACCCTAAGATCCCAACACCTACAGTGACCAAACAAATAACAAAAAAAAAAAACAACCTAAAACCTGCTTCTCAGACTGTGTGATTATATTTAAGGTCATGCTTGGAAGGATTAAAGGCGAAAGCCTCTCTAAAGATAACCTGTCAGCACAGCTTAGGTTCAGTGTGATGTAGTTTTGCAAAGGTGCAGCTGAGTGAAACACAAGATTTCTTGGACAGATGAGACCAAAGTAGAGATTTTTGGGCAGAAAACCAAACACAGCATATCAGCACAAATACCTCATACCTAGTGTTAAGCACGGTGGAGGAAGGATGATGATTTGGGCTTGTTTTTAGATACCCTTCACTGATTGAATCAAGCATAAGTTGATGCTTTTCAAGTGAAGCTTAAAAACCCCAGGTATCTTCTGTCCATAAATGTGTCCGATTAGATAAAATAATAAAGTAAAGGGGATCATATGATATCAAGACATTTTTTTTGTGCTGCTTTTCTGTTTGTCCTGCTGACAAATATGAACAAAACGCTGTCCCAATAGTGTTTCCATGTTACCTCTCAGGCCGTGTTTACACAACGTTTCCTGGTGGAAACATAATAGTTTAGTTGTGTTTCTATTGTGTGTTTACACGATGCACATTTTCTCTGAAAAAATAATTTGAGAAGGGCTTCCAGAGTGTAATTTTTTTGACAACGTCCCAGTCTCCATTGTCGTGTAGACAGGGAAAATTTATTTTTTCTTATGGGGACACCCGGCTTATGCACAGTGTGACTGAAATCCATAGGAATTAATGCAAACGCACACAACCCAACGGCTGCCGACCAGTTTAAAACCACAGAAGAAGAAGATATCAACAGTAATAATGGCGGATGGCAGAGTACATGTGCTGCTAAATTTAATGACGGTTTTCAAACAATTGTTAATTTTCTCCCCCGTTTTATAAGCAGGACGTGTTTGCGCATATTGTTGAGTTTCAAAGAACATACTGCATACTAGTGGCATGGTGGGGAAATTACACTATGTTCATGTCTACTGTTGCCATGTGAACGGAGATTTTAATTAAATATTGTCATGTAGACGTTTTCAACAGATTGTTGTCGTGTAAACAAGGTCTTACACTTCTGGAACAAAGTAGAGATGCTTTATCATTAGGAGAAAACCAAACGCCTCATAATTATGGGAAAGCAGGGTGGTCGAGGGTTGATGATACGGTCAAGTTCACTTACATTTGTATAAACTCCATTTTCACACTTATTGATGGGCCTACTTTTCAGGAAATATTGTTGATAAATAGCATCATTGTCCTGTTTTTGTCCACCTCACTACACTAGCTGTTCTCTTACATGCTTGGAAATGATAAATAATTATACACTGCCTGGCCAGTAAAAAAGTCACCACCAAAAAAAAAAGGTCACACACTCTAATATTTCATTGGACCGCCTTAGGCTTTGATTATGGCACGCATTCACTGTGGCATTGTTTCAATAAGCTTCTGCAATGTCACAAGATTTATTTCCACCAAGTGTTGCATTCATTTTTCTCCAACATCTTGCATTGATGATGGTAGAGTCTGACCGCTGTGCAAAGTCTTCTCCAGCACATCCCAAAGGTTCTCAATTTGGTTAAGTTCTGGACTCTGTGGTGGCCAATCCATGTGTGAGAATGACGTCTCATGCTCCCTGAGCCACTCTTTCACAATTCGAGCCCGATGAATCCTGGCATTGTCATCTTGGAATATGCCCGTGCCATCAGGGAAGAAAAAATCCATTGATGGAATAACCTGGTCATTCAGTATATTCAGGTAGTCAGCTGACCTCATTCTTTGAACACATACTGTTGCTGAACCCAGACCTGACCAACTGCAGCAACCCCAGATCATAGCACTGCCCCCACAGGCTTGTACAGTAGGCACTAGGCATGATGGGTGCATTACTTCACCTACCTCTCTTCTTACCCTGATGCGCCCATCACTCTGGAACAGGGTAAATCCGGATTCATCAGACCACATGACCTTCTTCCATTGCTCCAGAGTCCAATCTTTATGCTCCCTAGCAAACTGAAGCCTTTTTTTCTGGTTAGCCTACTGATGAGTGGTTTTCTTAAGGCTACACAACTGTTCAGTCCCAATCCCTTGAGTTCCCTTCGCATTGTGCGTGTGGAAATGCTCTTACTTTCACTATTAAACATAGCCTGGAGTTCTACTGTTGTTTTTCTTCGATTCGATTTCACCAAATGTTTAATCACGATCATTCAGGATTTTTTCCGGCCACATTTGTTCCTCGAAGACGATTGGGTCCCCACTATCCTTCCAGTTTTTAATAATGCGTTGGACAGTTCTTAACCCAACTTTGGTAGTTTCTGCAATCTTAGATGCTTTCTCTGCTTGATGCATGCCAATGATTTGACCCTTCTGAAACAGACAAATCTTTTCCATGACTTTCGACATGGTTGTTTAAGAAATGAGTAGCAACTCATTGCACCAGTTGGGGTTAAATAACTTGTTGCCAGCTGAAACATAATTGCCCATGCAGTAATTGTCCAATGGGAGGCTCGTACCTATCTGCTTAGTTAAATCCAGGTGGCGACTTTTTTTTTGGCCAGGCAGTGTACAATGCAGAGGTTTGTTACAGAGTTGGATTTAAATTTTATTTACATATTTCATTGGCGTTTGAAGTGTAACATCTACCATTTGTCTTTTGTTTTGCAGGGATGCGTTCCTATGACCTTCTTTGTCGGAAAATGGCGGCGGATCTGGACGCTGTCATCATGTCTGTCGAGTCAGTGTCAGGAATTAAATCAGCAAATTTTAAATGAAAGAATATTCCAATTAAAGCCCTATTTTATTGAGTCATGTAAATTTTTTCTCTTGCTAATGGCGTTACTGCTGTGGCTGTCCCAACTTTTATGAAACAGAACGTTTTTATCTTTAACTTCATGGTGAATTACTGTCCTGAAAAACAGCTATCCGACAAACAAAGAGCTTGTTCAGTTGTCATAGACACGCTTTAATTGATGAGACCAGTGAGATGATTTTGGCCCAGAAACTTAAATATGAACAAGAAAAGTCTGATGATTTCAACTAACAATACTATCATGCTTCAATTATGCTTTTTATAGTTACCGCCTTGCTCCTGAGGCCGTGTTCCCGGATCAGTACTATGATGCTTTGGTGGCATCGCGGGTCTTCCTGTCTGATGAGCTTATGCAGCAGTACGGCATCGATCCGAAAAGAGTTTGTGTGTCTGGAGACAGCGCTGGAGGAAACCTGGCTGCTGCTGTGGCACAGGAGGTAGAAAACCAAACACAAACATTTCAGAGAGGCAGATGCATGTTTTAATTTACTTTTCTATCATCTTGTTATTTAACTTCGAGAACTGATATTTCACCTAAATGTGCAAATGCATTTTCTCCCATGTGGTGGCAGTAAAAATCTCATTGTTGTTATGAGTCTATAGTTTGAGACAATAAATGGATCCATTCACTTCCAGAGATTGAGTCTTTTTCACCCAGTCTCTGTCAAAAGATATCATTATTGCTGTTTTTCATAGCTTTAACTAAAGAAACAAATTATGTGTTTGTGACTGGCTGCAAAGAGACTGAATATCCTATTTAAATCTGGTTCTTTGCTAAATTGTCTGTTATGTGACGACACATCACTGGTTCATCGTGTGAGATTAGGTAATATTTTGTTCCGTGAAGGATTTATAGGTCAAAGGTAAGTGGGTTAACAAACAAAAAAAAGTACTCCCCTAACATAGTCAGGCACTGGAACAAAAAGCAAAGTCCAACAAAAAACGTTGAAAGATCTTGAGAAAATCTAAAGAACCGGTCAGAAACACTTTAAAAGATTACTAGAAAGTCCCTCTGCTTGGAGGCAGAATAAAACTCAACAAAAGACTCTAGTCTCATGACCAATAGTATTTAATTATCTATTTCATAATATTTTAAATAAACCTTTTTAGTTTTAGGAGCTTCTACTGTTAAGCCAAAAATTCTGACATGCAGACAGTAACTCTAAAACCAAGTTGCAGAGTTGGAATGCTAGCTTAAGTAAACAACAAACATCAACATTTTCTAATAATAGGTAAGATTTTATTACTATAGTTTTT
Organism: Crenichthys baileyi; assembly: GCA_036173005.1. NCBI lineage: Eukaryota > Metazoa > Chordata > Actinopteri > Cyprinodontiformes > Goodeidae > Crenichthys > Crenichthys baileyi. The sequence continues at coordinate 673,389 of JAHHUM010000022.1, forward strand.
AAGCAGTCATCCTGGGTGTTGTCCTGCTAATGTACTCACTTTACCAGTTTAGCAAGTAAAACGTAATGTCTGTATTAATCCAAAAATCCCTGGTGTTTAAGTGCCTTTTTATACTTGAATGATTTATACATCAAAGTTAACGTGTCTAAACAAACAAAAAAAAGAATGTCTGAAATTGGTGAGACTGACACTGGGGTGTGATTAAAGCCTGCTGAGATATTGATCAAGGACTTTAACATTTAACAAGCATTACAAGATAACCTGGCAATTTGGAAGTAATATAAAAAGCAAGAGAAGACTCTAGTCTTTTTGTTTGCATCTTTTCAATTCAATTCAAAAATACTTTATTAATCCCAAAGGGAAATTAAATGTTGTTGTAGCTCATATTCTGCAGGTTTCTTCAAAGAGCCATTGCAGATGCTGATGGCTGTGGGCAGGAAGGATCTCCTGTAGAGGTCTGTCTTACAGTAGATCTGAAGAGGCCTCTGACTGAAGACACTCTGTTGTTGTAGGACAGTCTCATGAAGAGGATGCTCAGGGATCTCCATATTGTACTTCATTTTATGAAGAATCCTTCTTTGCACAATGATCTCCAGAGGAGATCATGTTCTGTGGACTCCAGAGGAGTCCACAGAACAGAACTAGCCTTCTTTATTAGCTTGTTGAGCTTTTTTAAGTCCCTGGCTCTGATGCTGCTACCCCAGCAGATGATGGCAGAAGAGATCACACTCTCCACAACAGACTTATAGAAGATATGCAGCATCTTCCTGCCAACACTGAAGGACCTAAGCTTCCTCTAGAAGTACAGTCTGCTCTGTCCCTTCATGTAGATGGCTTCACAGTTGCATCTCCACTCCAGTCTGTTGTCCAGGTGAATACCGAGGTATTTATACTCCTCCTCCACCTCCACTTCTTCTCCCATGATGGAAATAGTTTTTGACTTATTCCTGTTTCTCTTAAGATCTACAATCATCTCCTTTGTTTTAGTCACATTCAAGATGAGATGATTGTTTCCACACCATGCTACAAAGCGGTCCACCACCTTCCTGTACTCAGCTTTTTGTCCATCTCTGATCCACCCAACAACTGCAGAATCATCTGCGTAGTTCTGCAGATGACAGGAGTCTGTCTTGTACTGAAAGTCTGAGGTGTACAGAGTGAAGAGGAATGGTGAGAGTACAGTCCCCTGTGGTGCTCCTGTGCTGCTGACTACCTGGTAGACACACAACCCTTTAGTTTCACAAACTGTGGTCTGTTTGTCAGGTAGTCTTTGATCCAGGAGATTGTTGAGGCCTCCACCTGAGTCTTCTGGAGTTTCTGTCAAAGCAAATCAGGTTGGATTGTGTTAAATGTTCTGGAGAAATCAAAGAACACGATCCTCACAGTGCTGCTGGCTTTGTCCAGATGACAAGTGGGTTTGTTGAAGCAAGTGTATGATGTCGGTCACACACTCAGTCATTGATGTGCTCCCTATATGGCTGGCACAGTGCGTCCCAATCTGTAGCCTCAAAACAACCTCGCAGGGCTTCTTCAGCTTCCTGTGACCATTTTCTCCACAGCGATAAGCAAACTGAAGGGGGTCCTGATAGTTCATGTTTGCTTACTCAGGTGGGCCATCAGGAATCTGTCTAGAACCTTCATGATGTGGGATGTCAGGGCAGCAGGTCTACAGTCATTGAGGACCGATGGATGAGTTTTCTTTGGTACCGGAACAAGACAGGAGGTCTTCCACAACACTGGAACTTCTTCTGGGCCAGGCTAAGAATCCCACAGAATCCCACAGAGCTGCTCTGCGCAGGCCTTCAGGACTCTAGGGCTGACACCATCTGGACCTGCAGTCTTATTCCGATTCAGTCTCTCCAGTTGCATCTTCACCTGACTTCTTGAGACACACAGGCGGAAAGGGAGGCAAAGGGAGCATCAGCATCTTCTGATTTTGTTGAAGGCAAACATGTAGAAGCAGAAGGGTCTAGGACTGAAGTGGAAGATAAAACATTTGAGGTGTTACTGGACAGCTGTGGGTCCTGTGGGTCAAAGGAGGGTGGGATGTCTGTTTGGCTGTGAGCGGGAGAGGAGGATGCTGAGCTTGTTTCTGAACTGAACCTATTGAAGAATGTGTTCAGTTCATTGGCTCTGTCCAGACCTCCATCGGTCTGATCATCCTTCTGCTTGAAGCCTGTGATCTTCTTCATCCCTGACCACACATCTCTGATATTGTTTTGCTGGAGCTTGCTCTCCAGCTTCTTCTTGTACACCTCCTTGCTGTCTCTTATCTTGACTTTAAGGTGCTGCTGTATACTCCCCAATAAATGCCTGTCTCTCTCTCTGAATGCTCTTTTTTCTTGTTAAGCAGGTCCTTCAGGTCACTGGTGATCCAGGGTTTGTTACTGGGGAAGCATCTCACGGTTCTGGTGGGGATGGTGTTATCCACCCAGAAGGTTATATAGTCGGTCACACACAGTCATGGCATTGATGTCCTCTCCATGTGGCTGGCACAGTGCGTCCCAATCTGTAGCCTCAAAACAACCTCGCAGGGCTTCTTCAGTTTCCTGTGACCATTTTCTCACAGTCCTCTTTATTACAGGTTGTCTCTGAACAAGGGACTTATATTTCGAGCAGAGAAAAACAAGTTTGTGATCTGATTTGCCTATAGGGGTTCTTAGTGTAGAGATGAATGAGTCCTTGACATTTCCATAAAACAAATCCAATGTTTTGTTTTCTCGGGTAGAGCAGCTGACAAACTGTTGAAACATTGGAAGTGTGGCAGAGAGTGAAGCGTGGTTAAAATCACCAGATATTGCCACAAACGCATTGGGGTTTTGTGTCTGTAGCTTAACAACAACTGAGCTGATGGCATCACATGCAGTGTCAGGAACAGCGGAAGGTGGAATGGATGCTGTTGCCAAAATAACACTGGTGAACTCTCTGGGTAAATAATATGGATGAAAACTTACTACTAACAGTTCATTATCTGGACTGCAGAGATGACACTTCACAGTAACATGTCCTGGAATACACCCTCTGTTGTTCACAAGTACTGCCAGTCCAACTCCTTTACATTTGCCGCTCCTCTTTAAATCTCTGTCTGCTTGTATGGTTAGAAAGCCAGGCAGAGAGACGCTGGAGTTGGGGATATGATCCATCATCCTGGGTCCTTTGCAGGGCTTGGAGTTCATCAACCAATCAATTCAATGAAACACAAATGTTTTTTTAATGTCTGTTTAAATGCCAATTTCATTATATTTTTATTAAACATTTTATTTTTAAGAGCTTTTGTAGAGTAAAATGTCGCATGCTTCGTGTGTTAGCATGCTAAGTAGCATAATTAGCATGGTAGTTAGTTTAGCATTGTAGCTGTGATTATTAAGATCTGTCTGACAAGAACATTTGGTTGGGAGTACGATACAGCACATATTGTCATGTGATCTGTTTAATCTTCTGCTGTTTCAGTTCAGTTTGTGACAGAATGTCCTCTCAGGTGAATCTTTATCTAAACCTATACATTTCTTTCATGCAGCTAAGCTCGGACAGCTCTCTGAAAGTAAAGTTCAAAGCCCAGGCGTTGATCTACCCTGTGCTGCAGGCTCTCGACTTCTACACCCCGTCATATCAGCAGAACCAGGCCGTGCCTATCCTCTATAGGCCTTATATGGCTCGTTTTTGGCTTCAGTACCTGGGTGCTGACTCAGCCCTTGAACCCCTCCTGCTGGCTAACAATCATAGCTCTCTAGACCAGCCAGCCATCAGCACCACGATCCGCTCCAAACTGAACTGGACCGGTTTGCTGGCAGCCGAGCACAAGAAGGACTTTAAGCCGGTTGTTAAAAAAAAGGGATCCCCAGGCGTGGTGGACAAGGTGCCAGGGCTCATAGATGTGAGGGCGGCACCATTGCTGGCAGAGCAGGGGGTTCTGGGTAAAACGCCCAAAGCGTATGTGATGACATGTGAGTTCGACGTGCTGAGGGACGACGGGTTGATGTATGGCAGACGCCTACGAGACGCAGGCGTCGAGGTGACTAGTGACCATTATGAGGACGGTTTCCATGGCTGCATGGTGTTTGCAAACCTGCCAATGATGTCGAGTGTCGGACAGAGAAGCATGAAGAACTACATCCACTGGCTGGACCAGAACCTCTAAGCAAAGAAGCTGCTCCAAAAATCTGGTTTGCTCTTTGTTGAATTTTAACAGATTGGTTTAATAAAACCCATGACCCATAAAGGAGCAGAACATCACAGCTTTAAACAGACGTGATAAGTTGATGTACTGCTTTAGAGATACTTTAAAACAATTCACTGGATCTTAATATTTTATTGAAAACAGAGGAGAAACCAAAAAACGATATTTATATGCCCAAAACATTATTACGTGGCAACATTTTGAGGTAAACGATATATATTTATGGCCTTTTTATTTATTCTGAAATTTATAAAAAACCTTTTTAGATGTAAACTAAATTTACACTGGATTTAAAAAAAGTTAACTTACTTATACATAGTAAAAAAGTCAGACAGAAAATACCTAATGAAGCAGTGTTTTACTTTATTGTCTGCACAATTTAAAAATGTATACATTTGTAAATGCATATTCTTGTGCATTTTAGTTAATTTAATGTTTAATTAGTTCATTTATGTGCGTATTTTATGATTTATTTGTGTTTTTTACTTAACTGGTTTGTGTTGCATTAGTTTACTTAAAATTCAACCCAGCAGGGTGTTGTATAGGCCACAAAGCAACTGTTTGCGAGACCTGATCTAATGGTGATTTCTAAAAGTTCAAAGTACTTTTTGCCTTTTATTATATTCAAGAGCATATGAGCAGCCTGTCCTCTTTCCCAGTAGGAGCACACCTTTAGCTTTAAATTTTGAAACAAGTGGTAAAGAAAGCATTTGTAGATATGTTTGTTATATAAAAGGCGATCATTTCCGAAATCTAAAGGACAAGGGCTTTCTGTATCTTCCTCCAAACACTGATGTGATTTCTGGTCATGCTGAAGTGCCTTACCACTGCTAGCCACTAAGCCTGCTTTAAAATACTTCTAACTCAATGGGAATCCTAATTACTCATGTAATTTACTGATTTTGATCAGTGTGCCATTTTTCAAATATAATGATTTTCAGCTATATTTACCACATTATAAAGATGAAATGTCAAATGTAATACTTAAAACATTATTTGTTTTCTCTCTTTTTATTTTCAGCCTGTAGTGAAAACATGTAACTAGTTTGATTCTTACCAATGAAATGCAGAGATTTATTCAGCTATGTGTACCCAGCTCTTAGCCTGCTAAAAACCACCTGTTGTGTCCTACCCACAGCCTTATCTTTAACCACAACAACCTTTTCTGGAACCCTGATTCAATGCCTGCCCTTACGCTGCTTTCCATTAACCTCAGAAGTCAGAACTGGGAAGTCTGAGTTTACGTCATCTCTGAGTTGTTGTTTTTGTCTGTATTGCTAGCAAATGTAACTGCGGGCTTACAACAATAACACTGTTCGACACGGTATTTCATGCACATAAACAGCGTTGAAACATCTCGTCTTATATAAGAAACACTGAAAAGTAGTACGTGTGACTGACTAAATGTTGCATACGTAATAAAGAACTGCGAAAAACTATCAAAGTAAGAACGTTTTACTACTATTGATGGGAGTAGCAGCCATCTTGAATGCGGAAGTAGGTAATGGTCATGTTGCCCCGACTTTCTAACTGATAATTCTGACCTTCGGGGTCATTACAGTTGAACTTTCCTACTTGGAAGTCTGACATTCCGGCTTATGGAATTATCTGTGCTCCAGTAATGTTGCCAGATCATAACTACCTCCTTCTTTATACGACCCTTCAATTCCCCTCTTGCCAAAAAGATATTGAAGTCCGCCTCATCCTTCTGTTCTGCCTCCTTCGTCATCCTATCTGCTCTTTCAAACCCTATTCTACCTAAGTGAGCAGGTACCCATAAAAACCCAACTTTTTCCCCATTGCTCACCAACCAAAAGTTAACCTGGCAGATTTCATGCAATAGATTTTTATGATTTCTTGCAACCCCGGATTCAACAGATCCAGAACAGAACTAGAACCATTGCATATCAAGATGTTATTTGCATTACTCTCGAAAGCCCATCCTGTTGCAATAAACAGTGCTGCAAGCTCTACTGCATATACACTTAACACATCTGTAGTTCTCCTCCAATATGCCACTTGAAAAACTGGGATTGCTATTGCAGCCCTAGTTTTCCCAGTCAAGATATTTTGAACCGTCTGTATATATTTGTTAATAACATTGTAATTCCTATCTATATGACTGTAATAGGCTTGAGCTAAATTAACACCTTTATCCTTTGCTTTATTATGCAGCAACGTCAGATCTGCAAGAGTTCCATGTATTTTCCAAATTGGAACATGTTCCCAGAAAGCATTTGGACACACGTCAAGTCAGTTTGCTGATAATTCAGTTGCTTCTTCATAACCCTTTCACGCAAAACTTGCATACTCCTCTGTCAACAGAGTTTCAACATCTTTTTAGCCGGATGCTTACTTGTATACCCCTTCAAAGTCAACCAAAGTCAATCAATTAGCCATTAACTGAATTATTCCTTAACCATAAAGGTATTTCTCCTCCCTCCACCTGGAAGGCACCTACCTTTGCTGACCGAACTGCTCCCATGCATAATCTAAGAGCTCTGGCCTGAATCTTATTCTGTCAACACAGATTTTTCTGCAGGTTCATACACCACACATCCAAAATCCAGTCTGCTCCAGATCATTGCCACATAGATCTATCTCAATGACTGAAAATCTGTCCCCCAATTCAATCCAGCCGGGCACCTAATGACATTAATACATTTTTTCACATTCCTATGATACCGTTTTCACATGTTCTCTCCATGTCAACCTACAATCAAACTGCATCCAAAACAAATAAAAGCTGTCAGCCCTCTCTAAAGGAGTATTATAAAGTCTAATATCAATGTTTTGTCTAACTTTCGTGTTCGCCCTCCCAGTAAGAAAGTCCATTACCCAGTTGAACATCTTGCCTTCAATCCCCATTCCTCACAATTTTATCATCAGAACTTTCCACAAAATATCATATGCTTTCACAACATCACAAAGTACTGTAACTATCACTCTTACTCCAGACACAACACAGGAACCATCGTACACCTGCCTCTTATAAAGTCACTCTGGAACTGATGGAACTAATGGCAACTCAAGCTAACGGCTATTAAAGCTAATAGGTACTCAGAACTCAGTCCACTAATAATTAAAAATCCACCATTTGAAACAAATCAAGCTCAAAACTGCTAGTTGAAGTGAATGCTATATTCTATATTTTTACGCTTTATTTTTTCTGCATGAGACATTTGCTTATTTATTTTTCCACTGTTATCTCAACTGCGTTGCTTTGTTAACTGTATTCTCAGTGTATATTGCATCTGAAACAATATTTTCAATAATTCAATCAGACAACAACTCCCAAGACTTTAATAATGAGGGATTACATGATCAAATATGACATTACTTTTATTTAGGAAATTAGATTGGATTTAAGTATAGCAAAAAGGAGGGGCTTTGATTGGTAGGCGAAACAATATGAATGGTGCTCAGTTGGGGATAAAAATAATGTATTTAATATAGTGTTTATTCGAACGGCAGGGAAGTTTTGCAGATGCTGGAAGGTCCTTGATAAACTGAGATGTCTCTGGCTGCTGTCTGCTGCAGACAAGGTAGTGCTTGGACACAAGTACCTCACTTTGGGAAGGAGAACAGGCTGCTCATACCGTGATAAAAAAAACACCTATTTCTTTTCAGAGTCAGACAGCATTAATTTTTGCTCCTTTGTAATAAATAATTTAATACAGAAAGAAAAATCACTCCTGCATTTCTTTTTAATTAAGCTCTGGATGCAGTATATTAAAAAAGAGCATAAATTTTCAGGTTTGATATCGTAAATGTTTTTCAACCTTTTCCAGAGAGCTGTACCTAGAAACGCTAACCTGACCTACATATCTTAAAGAATACTTCATGATTTGATATTTTGCCAAAGTAAAATGTTATCTGTTACGACTAATTATTCCACTGTTTATAAATGGTCTATAGGTCTTCCATCTTTTTTCTTTTAAAATGATGACTTGGTATCTTTTTGTGCTCTATGTAAAAGTACGCTTAATAATCTGAATGGAGTTGCTTCTAGTTTGGAAATTTTTGACCTCAGAGTAAATCAGACATTATCTTTTATTCTGTAACAAAGCCCTGACGAAACTGAAGACGTCTGCTGACACATGTAACAAGAAGTCAGGGTAGGTTGTGTGTGTGTTGTAGTAAAAGTATGCCAAAGTTCACAGCTGTGTATACTCAACATTGTGCAATACTGTGTGTATCTGTGTCCCTCACACTCTGTAACTTCAAGATCACTGTAAAGCATGGCCTGTGCAATGGGGAGCATGATAATGGCAGTGAAATCTATTAGTAGATTGAAGTACCGCCATGAGAGAGTAGATCCCAGGTGGGCTGTCATGTTTCTCCTCCACCGCTGTCTTGAAATATTGACGTTAAAAGATGTCAACGAGCGCCTGACAGACACTGCTACGGCTTTCGGCCAAAACCAGAACTGATGACCTGATTGTGGTCGTTACTTCTCCAGCAACCTGGGGGTTTCTTTTCTGAGGGAAGAAGTGATTCCAGACTCAACATTGAATTTATCTAGGAAATAAAATAATGTTAGAAGGATGGACCTGCAGGGTTTACTTCTATGATTCATTGTTTGAACTTATGTATTAAATTACTTCATATTAAATATATAGGGTCCTTAAATGAGCTGTGTTATGCAACAGTTTGTGTCAGGTGAGCAAATATGCAGAAATGGGGAGCAGACGGACTCGTGCTGCTGATGAATCCCATAAAGTAGCTGTTTACAAAACTTTAAAGAAAACTTAAGTTTTGTAATGGTTATACAAAATATTTCTGTCCATGTCTTGGTGTGTGTTAACATTCCTGCATCATGTTGCACTGTGGTAACTAGCCTGATGTGCAGCATGAGCCATCAGCTTTTTAAGACAATCCTTGAGCAAAGTGTGTACCTGTTTATTCTACATTCATGGGTTTTATCCACATTAACATATTGTATGTCTTAATGCTTTGGCGTGAATATTGCTGGTACACTGATACATGAATTCTTAAGTTAAACAACATTCACACATGTTCTTTGTCTTTTCTGCTTGCCAGGTTTAGTTCATGTAAATAACATTTTTAGCACGACTTTCTTTATTTTACTGTTCAGTATTTAAAGCAGGACACATTATTGTAAAAACTTGAAATAAGTACATTAAATTGTAAAATACACTTTGCAGAATGTTCTTTGATGTGTTATTCTTTTTTTTTTTGTAAAGTTGCCTTGAGACAACATTTATTTTCAATTGGTGGTATATAAATATAACAGAATTGGGGCAAAACGTTTGGCCACCAATGATTAAAGTGATTTCTTAATTGCGTAGGTGCGGCAGTAATCGGGTGTGGATTTGGTTAGTGAACGTGAACCCAGCTGTCCAAAAAATGAAGTTATTCAGACTTTGAAGGTGGGGCTATTTTTTTTCACATAGCACCATGTTGGTTAGGTTAGCTTTAAATTATTTCATATAAAAGCAGAATTTTGTATTTTCTCAGGTTCTCTTTGATATTTGTTTAAGGACCTGGAGCATTTAAATGTGACTAAAAGACAAAAACAGAAGAAATCTGTAGGGGGACAGATAGTGTTTACTGTTCCCCAATTTCATAGCCACCTAAGCTAGCTAACGGGCTATCAAGCTAGGCAGCTCATTAGCTAGCTTAATCACTAGCTAACTAGCCTATAAGTTTGAACAAGTTTTTTTTCAAGAGCCTAGAATATAGTTATCTACTCTATAGGGTCAGTTATAGTTTATTTAGCTTATTTTGATATTGTTAGCTTGCTGATTAGCAAGTTTGATAACCTGCATATTTATTGCTTTACAAAAGACCAAAAAAATATAGATCCTTCCTTCAAAAATATTTATTTAGGAACATGTGCTCAGAACATTTTGTCAGATCTAATAAGTGCCATCTGCTGAATATTCTCTAAAGTGCAAAAACATAAAAACGAAGTTGTTTTGACATTTAAAAAAAGCCAACACTTTTTGTGACTTTTATTTAGACAAATTTTATTTAGCATTTTGCAAAAAGGTAACATTTTAAAAAAGTGATTACAATTGTATATTCTATCTGTGTCTGGTAAGGTTTTTTCCTTTTGCTTCTTTTGCTTTAGTCAGTTTGCTGCCATAGTTGAATCAGAAACATATTGAAGTATGAAAAAACTAATAACACCAACCCATATAAATATCCTAACTATATACAGTTGTAGTCACTAAATTAGAATTGCATTCTGATGAGGCTCCTTTTGTCAGATTAAAAGTAACTTTTGAAAATAACCTTGAAGCAGGTATTAAACATACAAGTCCATATTTCTGTATTATGAATGTATTTTTTATTGGTCTGATGTAATATTCTAATCTCAAATGTCCTGTGCTCATTACCTGTAAGAACACAATCATAATTAACAAAAATAAAGGCTTGAAAACATTAGTCTTCGGATAATTGGTCTATATAATGTTTCACTTAGTGACTTGAGTTACTGAAATAAATAAACTTAATAATACTTTAATTTATTGAATATGACTATATCTAGTTATCAGGGTTTTATTTACCTGTTTGAATTATCTAGTTTCCGATTTCACAATAAAACAGGAGGTGGCGCCAGATCGCCCTCTGAAAGCCTCCACTTTGCGTAACAGAATACTGGTTCTTCTGACATAATTTATCACTCATCTAATTTTTTTTCTTTATAGTTTTATAACAAAAAGTTCGAAAACATGATAAACCAGTTAGAATTTTAAAAAGGGTTCCAGGATGTGAGATTGTTTTTTTATTTGTAAGTGTGTGGTGTGATGTTCAGAAATATTTGAGGTCTGTAAAAATGTGCGGAGCAGCGAGTTTGTAAAAAAGTGATTTCTCTGTCACATCACTCTTATTTTAAATAAATTCTTCAGCTGTTTCTGGGATTCTCTCATTTTTCAGTTTTTTGTTCACACGTTCTTCAGCTTGAAGCATGCAGAGAGACAGTAACCCATCAGATGGTTGTGTGATTAAAATACGGTTGTAAGATCATGTGATAGAGAGCTTGCAGCGAAAAGGTGAGCAGAAACTAATTCATAAAGGGCATGTCACTGCTTAGTGCTAGCATGCCTACAGCAGCCAGAAAGCTCAATCAGAGCTGCCTAAGGAGTGCCACAGGGCACGCTCAGTGTTTGTTTGTTTGAATGTTATTAGGTTGGATTGGTACTCATCAGAACATATTTCTCTGATGTGTGTGTGGTACCTGCAGCAAGCCTGCAACACTGCTGCCAAACATCCCACACAAGTGAGTGCAAGTATGTGCATATTCACGTTGTTTTCTAAATAGGACCTTAATCCAGATAAGAGCTGAGATTTTATCCCAGCATGACTCTGTCGAAAATGTATTATGTCTTTTACAAATTTATGAACAAGTAACAAAAGGGCACAATTTGCACCAGGAAGAAAGTCATGATTTAAAATAAAAAGTATGACCGTCCACATTAAAGCTTTGTGATACAAAACATTCTTTTGAATGAGTATGTTAATTAAATTCAAATCCATTTGTCAAAATTCATTGGATACCTAATAGCATTGGAACATATTGAGATATTTTTGGGGGAATTTTAACATACTGGTGGGAAAACTTATTTAGTTGTTGGTAACAGTTCATGCAAAGGGTGTTAGAGCCTTTGATTCTGCAGCGGTTCTGGAACAGATCCTGAACAGAGGGTAGGGACACTCTTCTTAGCTTCCCTCACTATCCTCTGCAGGGTCCCTAATTCTGCCATGTTGCAGCTTTAGTAGCACAACGAGACACAGTAAGGATTCTGTGAGAATGATGGTATATAGTGATTTTTGTTTCAGTTTCCTCAGAGAGAGCTTTCTCTACTGGGTCAGTTTCACAATCTCAGTCGGGTTCTTCGATCAGAATGTATCAGTATGCTGAAGATATGAATGTTATCCATTTCCATGTTCCTCTTGTGTACAGTTGCTTAACCTACATTTGTCAGGACCTCCAAAAGTCCCTGCACCAGCCTTCTACTTTGGTATCATCCACAAATGTATTGATTGAATTTGCCTCATTCCACATCCATAATTTATTCTTCATCCCATCATTAAAGCTCTTTATTTACCGGACTGCCTCCGACCTCCAATCTAAGTTGCTGCTCCACATCAAATGAGACCGTTCAGTTGGTTCTGGGATCTGAACAGGATGCCCCTGGGCACCCCGCTTTGGAGGTGCCTGGGAAAGCTATAGGATCCCCCAGATGATCATTTGTTGTAAACAATCTGCAAAACTCTCTTGCACAACACAACCAGATATTAAACAAGTGGATCAAACTTGTTTGTAGACTCGACTGGGCTGGTGTGTCTTGGCTGGTCAGAGGTGCATCATTGTGTCCATCTCTCTGGCCCTGTCCACCATCTCATTTCTTCCTTACCCGTCTCTCAGAAGCACACACAGGAGACAGAGTCTTCGACCAAATCTTACGTTTCTGGAGAACAGAGGATTCATAAAATAACAGATAAGAATATCACCGTCAGAAGAGTTATGAACTTACAGGAAAGATCATTGGATTTAAAAAGCATTCAAATTTATAAAATGTTTTAAAATTTTCATCATCTTTATACTATTTGCATTTGGACTATTTAAAGAGCACAGTATGTGGAATCAAAAGCTGTTTAGTTAAATTTATTACCGTTTGTCTGAATAGTAAAGTGCTTGCATCTGTGCATAAATACATTTGTTAGATTTCAGTTTTTTGTGCATTTCTTAACAGTTAAAAAGATATGATTTTAATGTCTAAACAGAGAAGGTGGCCTCAGATTTCATCTTTCCAACACCGACCCTGCAGCCCTGACTCGCCCCTCAGGTGGTGACCATAACAACTCACATGGCATCATTAGGGACATGTTTGGATCATAAAGCAACAACGATCCAAACACTGAGCTGAATAGAGGGTAGGGGCAGTGACTCACATGTCCTAATTGCCCTATTTGTGACTACAATTTGTAAGCCTGTTACTTTCAACCATGTTCAGAACTGAAGAAGCCTTCTGGATGAGAGGCAAAATGTCTTCAAGAAACAAGAGAAAAGTCCAGTTGCCTTCTTAAGCACTTGCCACCGGGATTTACTTGCAACTATTATAAAGTGAAGTTGTATCTGACACTGTTCTAAGGCCTGAGTTCCAACTTCTGAGGCAAATGGGAAACAGCATTGTCTAGTCACTGCTTCAGACATGCTCTGCATGTTCGGATGTTGTCAATAGTGTTGCTATCGCCACCTACTTGCAGGGTGTTGGTATTACAGTATTTTTGTTGAAATTGGAATGATGTTTTGTTTTTTTACACAATGGGAAAAAATAAAATAATCTGCAGTGTTGTATCTGAGGCCCTAGGTATCAAGATGGATATTCTGATCAGTTTGACCAAATGCAAAATACTTTTTCAATCTGAATTGGCAGCTAAGGAAGTCGGTATTTCATTAACTTAAATAATATTAGTTCAATGAATCCACTTTACCCCGTAGATGTTTCTGGTTTAAACCACTTTCTTGATGTAGTCTGTCAAGAAAGTTCAAAAGTATCAATACTAGTTGCCTTAGTTTCTTTGAGTTACCAATCCAAGCAAACTGGTACCTTTTAGAGGGTGCAATAACAAATCCTTTAAGATTCTCTTGCATTTTGATTTATAGTATAGATTAGATAATCCAATTGCTCATTAGAAATAACCTCTCACTATTTGTTCCTTTTATCCAACATATTAGCTCGACTGATGAATTCCAGTTTTACAAAACAATTTTGTTGCATCTCATTTTATAAAATATTTTCTTTTATTTAGATCAGTTTTGAAATATAATACATAATATATAATACATTTTCCTATAAACAACATGAGAATAGAACAAACACTTTTTACCAGTCAACAAATCTTTAGAGGAAAACAAAAACAAGCATGGTTTCATAGAAAAGAAGTGTAAATGTTGATGAAATTTTGTGAGTGTTGCATATGAAAAAGATTTGCCTTATAAATGCTTGACAGTTTTATTTGTTATGGAGACAAAAAAACTAAGAAGAAAATTAATCTTGCTCAGTTTGTGAGTTTACAAAATGACATGTTATTATAAAGCAAAATATGTTGGAAAATGTTCACAAGGTGAGACTCCTCTTGGCTCAAACTATTTGTTTTCACTCATGTGTGATGTACATTTCCCCCTGAATAGTTAAAAGCACCCAAAGGAAGCCGACTCTTTAATTGCCTGTCCAAAGCCATTATGACATTTTAAGGTCTTTTTGTCTAGGGTTTAACCCAATGCTTACTCCACTGACGTTTGGATAGGTTCTAGCTAAGCTGATTCAGTTTTGAGAATTTTGTAAAATGCAACAAAAAGATTGACTGTAAAACTAGAACTGCAGAAGGTTCTCATTGACGCGATTAGCTGTTAGCTTGAATTGGTGTTATCTCTTCTATTAATTTGAGAAACTTGTCAGGACTTTTAGCCTGAGAATACATTGACTTACATATTCTTTTAACTTGAGTAGCTGTTAGCTTGAGTAGCTGTTATCTTGAGCAGAGGTTAGCTTTAGCTATAAGCTTGAGATGCTATTGGCTTGAGAAATTTTTAGTCACTGTTAGTCTGACTCATCCGTGGGAACTTCTCTCTGGTTCTACAAACTGAGATCTCTCTCATTCTTTTTTACTACAAGATAGCATATACTCCTAAATACTCTACATAACCCAACATAAAAAGAAATGAGCTGAACATGTAGGAATCGGTTACATGGTAATAAATGCAGCATAAAAACCTAAGCAAGCAAGAAAACCTATTTTACTTTAGTTTTACTTTACTATAAAAAGAGAGCAACAGGATTTAGAAAATTACATTTGATGCATGAGAGACAAAACAAAGTGAAGGTTTTTGTGTAGCTGACTGTGTCCATTCAATTTGATCTTTACTGTAAAACGATACAGTTTGAATACTTAGGCGTAGAGAGGGACAGAGGCTCCAACAGCTCATGTTTTACCCAAGGGCCTCATTTTGGCTATGTCATCCATACTTCTGGCTCTCATTTACCCTTATTTCCGGTTTCAGCACACATGACCATAGCAAAAAGGGTTTGAATGAATTTCATGCAGCTTTCCACTCTTCGTACTGATCTAAATTAGATTTCACAAGTCAAGCTGTGACACGTGAGGAGATGAAAACGTATTGAGAAGTGACTTGAGTGTGTGTTTCATGCATGTATGTATGTGTTCGACCCTGCAGAGGCCTGACTTCCTCCCGGTCGTTAATCACAGGTGCCCAGAAGATCATTTCTAAGAAAAACAGAGCCGCTGCGAGAAAAAACAAACCACTGAGAATGTGAAAGTCGCAGCGGCTGAGAATTCACGAGGGGGGAATGTTATCGCTGTGACCAAAGGTCATATTGTTCACCTCTTCCTGACAGGCAGAGAAAAGAAAAGAGGGAGGACAGAGAGAGATTGGTAGGGAGGAAGAGAAACACACAATGTGGGCTTGACATTGCTCATGTTCTGTTCACAGACATGCAACGCAAGAAATAAGTTGACGACCAAAATATCACCTTTACAATGCTGGAAAAAAGTATTTGGCCGATTTGTTCTGTTTTTGCTTTTTTGTCACACTTAAATCTTTCAGATCATCAAACAGCTTTCTGTATCAGATAAAAATAAATATAAAAAAATAAAAAATTATTTCATTTATGAAGGAAAATAAAATCTATTCAAACCAACCTGGGCCTATGAGTAACTACAACTTCCCCCTTACTAAATCATGAGCAATGATTAAACAAATGTTTTAAAAAACTGAGGTTAACTTCACTACCCACTCCCAGGTCTGATTACTGACTGTACCATAAAGTCACTTAAACAGAACCTTTCAGACAAAATGACGAAGGGTAAAAGATGTCAAAAAGCAACAACTAGTTCCCAAAAAAATAAAATAACAACTATCAGCCTGAAAAAGGGTGACAAAGATATTTCTAAGGCTTTGGGACTCCAGAATATCATAGTCAGAACCATCATCAACAAATGGAGAAAACGCGGGAGAGCGGTGAAGCTTCCCAGGAGTGGTTGATCTACTAAACCTTCCCAGGAGTGGTTGATCTACCAGAATTACTCCAAGAGCACATTAGTGACTCATCTAGGAGGTCACAGAAGAAGCCAGAACAACATCTAAAAGCCCCGCAGGCCTCACTTAACCCAGTTAAGGTAAGAGATCATGATCAACAGTAAGAAAGAGAGACTGGGCAACAATGGCCTTCAAAGGAGAGTTCCAAGGCCAGAACCACTGATGCGCAAAAACAACACAACGGCCCATCTCACATTTACATTTACCGAACATCCCTTTCAGACAGCTTCCTCTTGCGTCCACAGTTAATCCTGTTGGATGTGGTTCGTCCTTCTTGGTGGTATGCTGACATTACCCTGGATACCGTGGCTCTTGATACATCACAAAGACTTGCTGTCTTGGTCACAGATGCGCCAGCAAGACGTGCACCAACAATTTGTCCTCTTTTGAACTCTGGTATGTCACCCATAACTGTGATCTTACCCTGCTAATTGAAGCTTCACACTCTGCTCTTACTGGTGCAATGTGCAATATTGAAGCATATTTGCTTTTGCCAGAGAAGCTGCTGAATGATGAATACAGACTGATCGGACTGGACTGCTTCTTTAATTCTGATTCTTCAGGCAACATGTAAATCAGCAAAACAGAAATAGCCTTCATGGGAACTTTGAGAGCTGGCAATGGGGATTTCATAGCTTTTTTCTGCCAATTTAACTGTGTGCAAAAAAAGTCACGGTGAAAACATACTTTCACACTCAGCTGTTGTCGACATATTTTGGTAACGATAAAAGAAAAACAAAATATATCATCCAATATATTAATTATGTCATTTAAATTCTCTTTAGACATGTAACTGGTTTCCTTTATTGTGGTGAAAACTGAAGTTGTCAGCGCCATGCCAAAATCTGTCCTCTGGTGGTTTTCAGAATTATTTCGGGTCAGGAATCAAATGAGGTTCAGTTGAGTACCTTTCAAAGCTGAAAGACAAAAAAGAAAGGAAACTGTTTGTTATTTTACAATTTTACATCAGAGGAATTAATCACAATTTTCTACTTTGACGTTTTAATTTCAGTGAGAAGTTGCAGCATGTTGTTTTTTTTTTGCCATTGTACCAAATGTTTCATTATCATACAATATTTATGAGGAAAAAAACAGGACAAAATCATTATTCTTCGAGTTATATTTGTATTTTTTACATTAAAATTCGCCTGCTGGAACACATCAGCCTGGTGTGTTGTTATAACTCCAACACTAAGGAGTCTGTTCAATGTTGGTCTTTGTTTCTATAAAGGATAGAAAGAAACACTGTCATCAATTTATTTTTTCTTTTAGTTTGGTTTTTAGTGACATTTTAACAACAACAACAAATTTCTAATATTTTTGTAGATTTTCATAAAAAGTTTTAATGAAAAGTAATCACAAAGTACCACCTAAGAAAATATTTGGTGTACTGGGGTCGCTACCTGACAAACATAGTTTAACTAGGACCAAAACCAGGTTATCACTTCATGAAATGTGTGTGTCTCACTGTCAATGTGTGGGACTTAAAAAACCCTACTGACTCCCTCTATAAGGATTTCTACCTGGTTTTTCAAACTAAAATCCTCTGCTGTTTACTGTAGGTAAGATACTGACTGCTCAAAACTGTTGCACACAACCCATAGAAATGGACCTTTTCCTTTTTTATATGATTTTTGCTATGATTTTGTTCTATGTGCTGAATAAACAGCAATAAAATGTAATTTTATTGATTTCTTTATATCATAATTAGGTAAATTAGGTCAGAAATGTGATCTTAGAGGTTGCTTTCAGACTTCTGACCTACCCTAAAAACCTGATAGTTATATTTGAAAGTCTTCAGTATGGCCTCTTGCTCAAGTTACGATGAATCCCTAGATTACATTGTCACAACACAAGATGTAAAAACACAGTCAGAAAGAAATAGAGATCACTTAACATGCAACACAGAAACCAGAAAATAAATCTCTGAGAAAACAATTGGCTGAGCCAAAATAATTTTAGAAAGTTTGGAAAAAGTCCAGTAACATTTTCCTCTTTGCTAATTGGCCGATCTCGAGTTTTCCATCATGCCGATTGGCGGCTTTGGTACTCCTGCCTCTCGCTTCCTGAGGCGTGTGAGGGAGTGTGTGAGCCACAAATCAGTAATATTGTTCAGCTCTGGGAGCTGTACTCTACTGGCATGCATAAAATGAACAGAGTATGTTATCCTAAATGTGTGTGTGTTGGGAGGGTGTTTTCCTTGGCAGACATTCAGAGAGACAGAGAAGGAGGGAAACTTGGAACATATTACTGCTCTTAGTCATTGTTTTTACAAATACTGTGCATGTTTAGATTAATAATCTACTTCAACAAACATTGGAATTAGGTTCACACACAAATTTAGTTTTAACACTTAGGGGGATGTTTCATGGATTTGTTATCAAAGCTTGAGGAGGGTTAAATTATAGTTTTTGTGGTTTAACTCAATTTAAGTTGTATTGTCAGGACTCAATATTACAAAAACACAAAAAATCATTGTCCTTGACTGATATTTATCTACTAGAACTGTGATATCCATAATGTGATTATGCCCTTAACTTAGAAATTTAGTAGGAGATTTATTATTTTTAAACGTTATATTGTATTTTTTATATACAAGGAAAACCTGAATGCAAGCAGCAGTCAACAAAGGCAATAAAACCACATTAATGTGTAAATATTTCTTAATAAACAATACAAATTGTATAATAACTATCGTGTTCAGACTCATTGTCCTTCTGAGATGGTGCTATGTTCCCTTACGTAATGAGATTGATGGCTAACATATCACAATGTAAACACCCAACCATATGAGTCCAAAGAAACAATATACTGAATGTATTTATTATATATTTTATTTCATAGACTTTTCACGTTTTTACTTTGCAACATTTGAGAATGGTCAATGTTAGATAAACATATAATGTGTAGATTGCATTATACAAAATTACATGAAATCTTAGTTCATGGAAATCCAGTAAGAAGGTATGGATTAAGAGATTTGCACATTAGCCTACTAATGACTGGAGTTACAAAGCTACCTGCTACACTATGTCAGATAACTTGTATTGAGTTGTTTGAGACTCAACTCTTGACTAGCTCCTCCTCACAAATGTGGTTGGATTGAGGAGCTAATGGCATTCGTAGCTGTTAGCTTGAGTAAATGTTAGCATCTGTAGTTATTGTCAGCTTTAGTTGCAGATAAACTGTTTAAAAAGGGCCTTAACGCTGTCTTTATGTTACTGTGCAGATTTTGACAAGTTTGTGTAAATTTGTTCGATACTGCATAATCTAGCCTAAAACGGTCTTAGTGCTCGCATTTTTCAAAATTTGTCCATGGACTGGGTTATGCTTTTACATCGGGTTTAGTCCCACTTTAAGGAATATGTAAAAAAAAAAGATCAACTTGATTGATTGCATTGCTTCAAACAAGTGAATATTAGAACAACAAAATGCAATTGGAATACGAGTGAGAAAATAAAAACAAGAGGACCAGGCCTTGGTCCAGATGTTCACCTCCTAATTTCACATACATTGAAGAGGACATATCATGCTTTTAAATTCTTCCTTTTCATACGTAAATCATCCAGCTGTGGTCTATATAAAGTGGAACTGCAGTGCTTTGGTCTGAACCCCTTGTTATTGCAGCTCCAGAGGCCTCTCTTTTACCTCTGTTCTGAGAGCAACTTGTTTTGGTGCCGTCTCTTTAAATGCTATTGTGACACTTCACATCCCGCCACCCTTCAAGTCAAAGAGCGTTCTGCTCCACCCCGTTCAGCCATTTTTGTAGTTTGATCACAGAGATACGATTATCTAGAACAGCAGAAACCTTTTATTCTCAAAATGATTAAAAGATGTCAACAAAAGAAGACTTGTCCATCCTGCCATTGAGCCTCAGTCTGACCCAGAGCAAAAAGAAAATGAAGATGACGAACCTGTAGAACCGCGCCTTCATATAAATGCATTGTAATGGTGTGTTATTACTGTATTTAGTCACTCTCTATCCATACCATTTAATACACCAAGAAGCACAGTTCGAAGTGGTTCTGATGCTGGGGGGCGGTGTAATGAATTGTGGGTTAATTCACCCAACAACGGAGCATTTAGATGTATCCACTTGCAGCTTCGGCATACTTGAGCTTGGACAAAATCGCAGCGAGAAATAAAAATGGCGTATTCGCAAAACTGGTAATCCTGAAGTCCATAACCTTGTTTAGTTGTTCTGTAGCAAATACTGTGATATAACAGTTCAAACAAATATGACCCAAAACAGAATATAAAGATATCTACACAGCACCTGGACAGACTAAATTACACAACAAATGTATTTAAGGGGCTAAAAGAGAAGATTTTGCATGATATGTCCCTTTAAAACTCCTTTTACACTCTGTACCAAACAAGAAAACTTTGTACAAGCCAGTAATTGTTTATCTTTTTGTGTTTATAGCATGTTATACTGGGTACAAATTTGTACCTCTATTAAATCATTACTGGGGCCTAAGTACTGGGTGACAATAAAACTGGACAAGTTGAGTCATAATGACTGTATGGATACATTATAAACTTTAACTACTCAATGACCGTAAAACAGTGGGTTTTAGAAAACAAATAGTGCTGAGACAGAGAGATAACTCGACAAAGAATGAAAGGAAGGGTTCAGCAGACAAAGGAAGAATGAGGGCAGAGACAGAGTTTGTAAGGCGACTGAGGCAGGAGGGAGTCAGTCAACTCTACCTCATCACAACTTGGGTGCCTTTCAGTAACACACTCTGACTCTGCTATTCAGCTTGTAATAATCTAAATGAGGGCACTGAAGCTGTCCAAACTGATTTTTTTCTGGATGGGTTATTTGAAATTTAAACACAAAGCGCCTCTGTTTCTACATGTGATGATGCTATCATGGATGATCTTCACATTTCTCTCTGTGCTCTCTGTCCCAAACACACTCTCTGTTACCCCCAGCAGGCCCTGCGGGTGGAGCTGAGTGAAACCTAAGCGGTGAGCACGTCTCCCAGGGGATGGCGATTGAGGCCAGATGTTGCAGACACATGAGCGAGCCAGCAGAACCACGATCCATTTATAGGCTCAGGCCGCCTTGTTGCAAAACATTATATCGATAACAACGACCAGAGCTTCTCTGACTGCCAAACTTATTATGATGGATGGATTTATAGTACAGCTTGACGTCGTTTCTAAAATATTTGTAGCAATTGGGTTTTTGCTGCACTCTGTAAAGCCTTTAAATGTGGTTTAAAACAAATTCTCCTGACCCACCAAATACCATCAGGTGAGACTTGTGATTCTGACCGTACTGCTCGAAGTTACAGAACCTGTTTGTAAGTCATTAAAAAAGGAAAGAAAGAGACAGCGGTCACAATTGTATTTAATCTGTTGTAGCAATTATAGCGAAATATCCTATTGGGAGTCATTTTAAATAGAGATGGACTGATATGACAAATGTGGCCGATTTCGATAGAATGTGCTGTTTTGGTCAATAACTGATATTTACTGACATTATATATATGATATATTTCCCTACCATTTCGACACAATGAAAAAATGGCCCCACTGCTGACATTGCTGCTCTGCTTCAGTTAAAAACCCCACAATCCTGCGCTGCATCACTATCAGTGTCACATGACCAAACAAATACCACATGGTACCCTTACGGAAACATATACAAAGACGGCAACAAGATGGAAATAAACATCGATTATTAATATGGCCCAGTTTCACTAATAGGACTGATACCGAATTTTAAAAGGGAATAAACCCTCAAGAGCAGAAGAAAATCTGGGCTGTTTTTCAGATTTTTATGTCAGCCAACAAGCTGGTATAGAAGGCTGGTTCTGTTCTGCGGACTGCTCCAGAATCTCTGGAGATGATTGTGCAAAGTAGGGTTCTTCAATGAAGAACATCATGGACAACCCTGAGCATCCTCTTCATCAGACTGTCGTATAACGACAGCGTGTCTTCAGTCAGAGGCTTGTTAAGATCCGCAGTAAAACAGACCGCAACAGGAGATGCTTCTGTCCACAGCCATCAGTGACTACAACAACTCTAGAAGAAACTTGGATAATATGAATTACAACAAACATTTAATTTCCCTTTGGGATTAATAAAATACTTTTGAAATTTCGAATTTACTTTGATCAAGATTTGACAGACTTTGACAGATTAAGAGACATGTTTTTGTTTAACTGGAAGGAAAACACATTAATTTGTAGTTTACACTGACATGTTCACTTAAATCTCACATGAATGTGAACCTTTGCCCCAGTCTTAAGTCTTTTGCAGCCTCCCTGTCCCTACTAAAAAAAAGCATCCCCACAGCATGATGCTGCCACCAACATACAAAGCAATACAGTGCTGCCACCAACAAAGCACTTTGCATGTAGGCCTAATATGTCATCTTGACTCACCAGAGCAACTTCTTTTAACATGTTTGCTGTGCCCCCACCTGAGCTGCGGATCTCTGTAGCTCCTCCAGTGTTACCGGGGTCCGCTTAGCGGCTTCTGTGATTAATGTGAGTAAAACTATTTTTGATCTAATTATAGAGACACTCTAGATGATGCTAAGGATCTTATGGAATATTTTAGCAGTCCTCTGCAGTTTGTATTATTTTACATCCAGTGTTGTGATGACTTCTGTTTTTCCTGAAAACAGAGCTGAAAACAATACAAGAGACTCAGAGAGCTCTGTTTTTGTAAATCTGTGGTTTTAGTTTAATAAACCAAGTAATCGGATTTCCCCAACCTTTATTTTTAATTCTGCACCTGACCCTGATTTCTCTGTTTGGCCTTGGCAGACAATGAAATGTCACTGCTCTGTTTGATACAATGAAGTCATCCATGCTTCCATTTTGTCCTAGACCTGCTGATGCGATGGACTCTAAAAAAATGTCTTAACATGCCAGTCCTTGCTGGCCTTCAGACGCTGTTAGGACTGGATGTGCATCTTGTTTTTGCTCTGGCTCCAGCCTGTATCTGTAATCCTCTGACTCACAGTGCTGACTGTTCCAGATCCTCTGGTAGAGCCCTGCTATAGTGGTTCCAAAAGGTCACCGATGTAGTCCTGGCCCCTCGGCTCGGAATCTCCCCGTTTGAAGAGGTCAGACAGGAAAACAGTGTCTTTCAGGAATCAGTAAAGCTGAAATCACTGCAGTTTGGATAGCTATGAGATTCTGAGGGATGATCTGTTTGATTTTCTCCAACATTAAACTCATAGGTTCAGACTCTCAATTCCAAAAATCATAAAACGTTAACAGCAATAAATAACAGCAGTTTGATACAGTGATCAATTTCATTGGCAGAACTCGGATCAAAGAATGATGTCCCAACCAACTTGACCATGTTCCAGTTTGAAACCAGAAAACTTGTGGGATGTAATTGTTTTGCCACAGTATTTACTGTAAGCAAGACAAGTTGATAATAGCTTTTAAACACAAAATGAACACATTCATTAAAATGTGTTGTTTCGTACTATATTTGTGATGAATTTGGAGAATCCAAACCATGAGACGTTCAACTGAACAGCTTAACCTCAGCCTCCATATTGGAAGCTTGCTGAACTCCACTGCTATTAAGCTTTTACGCAAACAGCAAGGAGTGGACATTTGGTCTCAGGTGTGTTAATTTATTATCTCATATTTTTGTAATTATTTTGTGTATTTGTGTAAAGTTACTGTTAACCTGCATTATTTTTCAGTCACCATTTCCTGCCTTTCTGTAGGCAACTGAAACCAGAAAGTTCTCCTCTCCTGATCTTCTTTTATCCTGAAGATGTGATGTGGAGGCTTAAATATTTGGCTTTAAAGTAATGGTCCTCCAGGTGCCATTCTTCTGCATTTGATTGTGTCAGATGTGTTTTGTCCCTCTCGCACAGATCTGCAGATATGAATCTCACAATAAACTATAGAAAGCTATCTGTGTTTTCTCAGGAATGAAACAATAATCGCTCCATGCAGGAAAAACTCAAAGAGGGAGCAGCTCTTATTCTCCAGACCCGCCTCCTTTTTCTCCTCCTCCTCCTCCTGTGTGCAGGAACAGTGAGGGTAAGAAGTTCAGAAACTACCTCTGAGCCATTGTTCAAGTTCTGGAGTTCTGGAGACAGGTCAGGACGTGCCTGCGCTGCTCGGGACGGCGGTCTGTCGTTATGACGGGCTCCGGTCCGAAGCTCGGCGTCCTGCTGCTGGTGGCGGTTCTGCTGCAGACGGTGGTCGTCACCATCACAGTGCTGCACTTCACCTCGGCTCTGAACTCGGTGAGGAAACGGGGAAAGATGCGGGCTGATGAATCGGAGACGCGGTCTGTCTCCGATTGCGCACCACGCGGTGTGCGTAAAACTGATGTTGGTGCAATAGATTACCTTTAAATTCAGCATGGTTTGCACACTCTTGCATGTTAGATGTTTAAAAAATTCATTTTAAAGCTTTGATGCGCTCTGGTTCCACTACAGCTCTCCAGAGCACATTGGGTTCTTTTTCCTGCACAGCAGAGCACATCAGGCCATGCAAACATCTCTATTTCAGATGGTTTAAGTTTTAAACCATGCATATTGAAATCTCTTTGTTTGTGCAAACACATACGAGAAGACAAGGACGTTTAGAAGTAGACTACAGGCGTATTTTTATGGGTTTCTGCAGAGCATGCGTGCTTCTTCTACTGATCTACTGATCTGATCTGGACTCCTGGCTTGTGTTTACAGCAATTAATCTTTAAACCAAATGAGGTGTCGCAGCAACAAGTGCGAAATGAAACTGAAACATATAAGAAGCAAAGGACTGGACACCTGCCAAGAAACATTTCTGTTTACTTAGGTTTTTAGGAAAACCGTGATGCTATCTTCTTTAAGCATAGAATCATAAAAGGAACATCAAGGATTGCATTCATTAGAAGTTTCTCAAAAAGTTTGAAAGTTTATTTTTGCCTCCACAGATGAAAGAGACGTTTGCCAGGAGCAGTGTTTCTTGTCTGACGGGTTCTGACTTGCAGAGCATGACGGCTGTACGAGGAGATCCATGCTGGCAGGTCACTCAGCAGCTTCACTTGCTCATTGAAAAGGTATCGCAGATTCTCCAACCAAACAACAAAACAACCCTGCAGACAAGTGGGAAAACGGTCACTTTGCAGCTTCTTGCAGCAGAAACTGAGCTGCGCATCAGTGTTTGCTGATTAGTTTGAAAATCATCTCAATCTTTGGCAAGCTGCTGAGGTTCAACAAGTTAATTTTCCCTCCTCTGCTCTGCATCCAAAGTTCCCACACACTGGGTTCTGCAGACATTGCTAACCCCCTCACGCTTCCTCTGCAAAGACTCAAAACTCCCTTGAAAATCACAATTTAAAGTAACTTTTATCAACTTATATACTTAGACAAACTTTCCACTACTTGTAGGTCTACTTTCAGATTTAATGTGAATTTAAATGTGAAAAACCTACAACTATCACATTAATTTGGTCCTTTTGTAAAGTTTTCATGAAGCTGAGAATAATAAAAGCTCCTTTTTTAACCCAGATACTGGAGGAGTTAAAGTTATCCTTATTAATATGATTATCAGTGGCTTCCTGTGAACATGGGCGGCAGGAAAAATGCTGAAATGATCCAAATCTCTGTCACAGTTGCACAATGAGCTCCTTCATAGATGTGATGTGATCCTCTGTGGTCTAATCAGCGCAGGAATGCATTCACCTGCTCTGCTCGGACACACAGTCACACACAAACTTTTAGGTTTTTTGTTATTTTTATGTTCATATTTGTACATTTTCCAACTCCTCTGCCTTCTTCAACTTTGCTACTTTCTTTCAAGTTGAAATAACTAGAAAAGCAATCATAATACTTAGACAGTTTGACCCACAATGTTGGAGTTTATTTTAAACTCACAATGCAGAGTCAATTCCCGTTAAAAATTAAAACTCACAATTTAATCTCCAAGCTAATTTTCTGTCACATTACAGTAACAGTGGTTTACCTCCATATACTAAAAGATGAATGTCACCTTATTCATGTAAGGTCTCCTTAACAGTTTGACAGTAAAAATCTGCAACCAAAAAGATCTCACGAAGCAGCTAAAACGTACAATTCATGTTTTTCCCTTTGCACACAGATTACCATTTGCATTGACTTCACTGCTGGAGAGGCACACCTCCAAATTGTGCCAATGCTAGTCAATTTTCTGGGAGAAAGAAGAAAGTTGTATATTGTCGTAGTAGTTTGAGTGCAAAATGTATTTCCAATGTGACTAAGGAGAAGCCTTGGCAAGAGAGAGGAGTAGTAGAAGGAAAAATACACAAGGATCTTCTTCTGAAGTCGGTGGTATAATTTTACAGAAGTCGCAACTCTCATGTTGGTTAAAGTTACCCCCTCCTGCAAACTGGAATCTGTCTTTTTATGTTGCTTAAGATTCTTCCTCTCTGAGTGGCTTTTCAGCCCATGTTGGTCAGCTTCAGCCGCTATCTTCATAAGATGTTTGGCTTTGTTCTGGAATGGATGTTTTGCATTAAAAGACTTTCATCTCTGGGACACAGACCCGTCTCCTTACTAAACAATGCAACCTCTGGACATTCCCATGATGTTTATACTTGTTTTGATCAATGAACCCTGCAGGCGTGTCTGAGGTGTTTCCTTCAAATCCGTCCACAGGTTTGCCTCCAGTTAACTCAAACCCTGTGAAATTATATGCCTACAAAGCCATGGCATCATCATTTGTCATCAATTAATTTATTGTAATATTTATGTTTGTTTTAAGGCCCAATTACTTTGATACCCAAAAAATACAGTCATGCATATAAACAGTTCATCCAGGTGCAAGAAAATAATCTTAGATTGAATCGGAAAACAAACACCATAAGCACCATATGCTCAAATATAAATTTTAATCCTGCCTTTTTTCTAAATTCAGTGTTACCGTTCGAAACTAAATGCAGAATGCTTTTCACTAGTCTCGTTGTAGCTGTGATTAACGCAGCAACGGAACGTATGACGCGGAGAAGCAAAGAGGGATCGGTTTACAGGAAAGGATCTGCTGCCCTTCTGAACACGAAAGCTCCTCGTTATTCAGTGAAGGAAACTTCCTGGTCCTGAAGTCAGCATATTTTCAGGGTCAAAGTCAAACAACAGCCTGTCAGGCAGGGCTGTGGCATGAACAGATTGTTTTTCGCTGCAGATAAACTTAAAAATGAAAGTTATGTTGTTGTTCCATATTAAATAACATTTTCCGATGCCTCAAAGCTTGTGAAGGAGGCATTTAAATCGAAACCTGTCACAGAAAAATGCTGTTGATTTTGTCAAGGTACCGTAGTAACCAGCAAAGCGCCAAACACACATCTGTGTGACTCTAAATAATTGTTTGCATCTGTTCTTCCTGCAGTCTCTGTCTCAGCGTTACCAGAGGCGGATTTCATCAGCAGTGAGAGGTGAGAAAACTAAATCCCAGTGCTAAACAGAAAAATGATAATTGAAAAACAAGTAAAACCCTCTGTTGATGGCATGATAGAAAAACAATCTGGTGCGTAGCGGGTCTTAGATTAGATGAAATAATCCCAGAAGCAAACAACAAAAAGATTGTAACACCTTTTTTGTTATTTATTCAACAAGACAAACACACAAAGTCAATGAAAATAGAAGCCAGGTGCTGCAGATCATATCTATAGAAAAGCAAACGTTTTCTGGTCTGCTGTTTGCTCCCACTATGCCAAGGTGGACAAACATCAGCAATGACCTTATTGCTGCCCATCAATCTGGGTCATAAAACCCATTTCAAACTATTTAAAATTAGAAAGAATATCCACAAGTGGAAAACAGACAAAGATCCCTTGAGGAGTTCCAACACTCGCAAGAAAACCCCAAAGCTCCATGTTAGACTCTGCAGGCCTCAGTTAGAAAAATACTGTTGTATGGCCTGTTTGGAAAGGTTTGGTAAGGTAAAGCCTCCTCTCATGGAGAAAGAAAAACCAAACATCTTAATCAGCTGTCGCGCATGGTGGTGGGTGTTGATTATCTGGGCTGGTTTTGCAGACATTGGACCTTGAAATCCTTGCAGTCATTAAGTCAACCATAAACTCCTTCTGCATAAAGTATTTCAGAGTAAAATGTGGGGCAATTTATCTGACAGCTGAGGCCTGGGCCAAACTGGGTCACCAACAGGACAATAATCTCCAAAGCAGAAACAAAACTACAACGACTGACTGGCTGAAAAAGATATGAATCAAGGTGTTGCAATGGTCTTAAAGAGAGCTGAGCAGAAACAAAACATTGTCTGTTGTCCTTCTGAGCTTGTAATTTCAAGCCTTAGTGAAGTCCAGATTATTTTCAGAATGTTTCTATAATCAAACACATGTTGAAAATGTAACATTTAAAGTGATTTCTTATCACCTGTGTCTTGACCTTATTTTTCTCTTTATGTCAGATGAAGTGTCCCGTGTGCTGCCCTCACTTATGATGGAGGACAGGGCTTCACCTCGCCCCAAAGTTGCTGCTCATGTCACAGGCAGCTTCGTGCCCAAACTGGAGCACGATGGAGGAGGTGAGAGAACCTTTCACTGACCCAGGCTGATCTAACGAAGGGAACACTGTTGTTGCTCATTGAAAAGCTATTTTAAATTTAGTTCATTAGACCTGAATCAGTTGTACAAACAAAACTGAATCCTTGAGGATAAAACATCCCACATAAGTAAAGCTTGTAATAATAAATACATCATTCTGTGTAAGATCTCCATCAGAAGAGTAAAAGAAAGTTGTTTAGTCTAAATTCAGAGACACTTGGTCTCTATGGTAATAATAAACATATAAATAATATGCTTATAAAATGCACAGTGGCACTGTTGCCTTGCAAAAAGAACATCCTGGGTTTAATTCCTGTTTGTATGCTCTCCCTATGCATGTGGGAATTCTCTCTGGGTACTCCAGCTTCCTCCCACAGTCTAAAAACATGACTGTTTGGTTAATTAGTCACTCTAAATTACTAGGGTTGTCTGTGCATGGTCTGTCCTGTGTGTCTCTGTTTGTTCCTAATGACTGCTGCAGACAGGCACCAGCCCCCCTCGACCCTGGAAGGACGATGGCTAGATGGCTGGATGAATGCATATAATGATATTATAAACAATCCTATGAACTGCGAAGTTTGAAATTTCAGCCTTTTAAACCTCCAGTAGCAGGTAGTCATGCTCCAGGGCTCGCACTAGCCTCTAAGTTGCCATGAACAATAAGTCTACATTTCTTTTTTTTAATCTTATCCTCCTTTAGAAATCTGTGCTCTATCTAAAAATTGAAATTGTGACAAATTAAGCAATAGTCAGTCAGTCATTTTCTACCGCTTATTCCATAGTGGGTCGCGGGGGAGCTAGTGTCTATCTCCAGCAGTCTATGGGCGAGAGGCAGGGTACACCCTGGACAGGTCGCCAGTTCATCGCAGGGCAACACACAAACAACCATGCACACACTCATTCATACACCTAAGGGCAATTTAGATTGACCAATTAACCTAACAGGCATGTCTTTGGACTGTGGGAGGAAGCCGGAGTACCCGGAGTACCCGGTGAGAACCCAAACTCAATAGTTTATGGTGATTTTAAAATTCCACTTTTCTACCTTCCTGTAACAGCTAGCAATGCTGCAGTGCAAACACTAGCTTCTAACTAAACAGAAAAAGTGTGCAAATGTTTGATTTCAGCTGTTTGATTTCAGCTGCTATAAATGCATGCTCTAGCTAACAGCTTAAGTAATTAAAGATTAACCAGTAGTTCAAATTGTAAAATGCTATTTCCTAAATTCCTGTAGCAGTTAGCTGTGCTGCAGTACTAATACTAGCTTCTAACTAAACAGGAACAGTTTGGTCAGATTTGATATTGGCGTTTATTTTTATTATGTCCTCCTCTAACAATGCCTGCTCAAGCTTGCAGCTTAAACACTTACAAATTAAGAATCTTCAAATTGTAAAGTGGTGTTTTTCTAAAGTCCTGTAGCGGCTAGCTGTGCTGCAGTACTAACATTAGCTTTTATGTGAACAGGAACTATTAAGTGTAGATTTAATTTCTGTTTTCATATTTTTTGCTTTCCTTGAGTAAATTGAATGTTGAACTGCAGAAACTTTCAGCCGCAAAATAGCCCTGGCATCCTATGCTAATGCTTTAATTTGCGTACTGAAGAAATACTGAGACAATTTATATCATATTCTTTTTTCTAACACCAACATTTAAAATCTGATTGCACTCTGTTGGTTTTATTTTAAATGTTTTAATTATTTGCTGGTTTCAGCTCCTGTCCCTGCTGGGCGACGAGTTCAGGGTCAGAAGATCTCGTGGTGGGAGGGTCAGAAGGGCCTGGCGTTCCTGCAGGATGTCCAGCTGCTGGATGGGGAACTGGTGGTGTTGCAGCCTGGGCTCTACTACGTCTACGCCCAGACGTACTTCAGGCACACCCACTCCCTGGAGGAGGATGGCGAGGAGGCGGAGGACAGGGGTAAACCCCTGCTGCAGTATGTCTACAAAAAGGTGAGGTACACTTGGTAGAGACAATGGTTTTTCTTTTGATTCTGCAGTTGTGTTGCTGTATTTCACCCATCAGCTCCCTCCTAATGTTGGTTTTGGTGACACCACCCCTGCTGTGATGGATTTGAAGAAACATTTAAATCTTTTTAAATTAAATTCTGATGTCGGTGATAATTGATCCCAACCTTCCTCGTGTCAGCCAGCCTATTGTGAGCACTTTATGTCTTTAGTTTCTGTTAAACCCGACAAATTGATGATTCACATAAGTAAGAGCCAAAATGTTGGGACCCCTGACATCGATCAGTCAAAAGTAATGACTAATGTGGAGCCAGACAGTGAGCATGTGTTACTTCATGATATCTCAGAGACCTGGAGTTCATTAAAGGCTTGAGAAAAAAAGATTTTTTCAAGTGAAATGGTAAATAACAGCATAGTAAAGTTTGCTGTGAGGTTCTCTTGTTGTTACTCTTGAACAGCAGAGTTAAACCTGAAAGTCGCATGTATGCTCTGTTGGGAGCCGCTTTCATGGCCAGATATCACAGGATACATGTGAGCTGCTCCATTAAAAGGCCTCAAGACAGTTAGTGTCATGCCAGATAGTTTTTCTCATTTATTGAGCCCAAGAGTCCCCACATGTGTTGGTTCTGGTTTGTGTTATTGTTTTTTTTCTGCACCTTCACAGATGTTGAGCCCCGAGAAATTGATTCTTTGAGCAACAAGACTTTAGGAGGAGAAAATATTTATAAATATTGTTGTCATTTAAAAGAAACTATTTCTGGAGTTTTTTATGATTATCAGTCACATCAGTACCCCATCAAATAGACAGTTTACTGACAGCTGTGTTCAGGGGAATACGTATCAGAAAGCTATTTAGCCTGTCAAAGTCTATTACACAATATTCTGTTAATTTTACGTTACCATTACCTTTTTTTGAGCATTCCTTTTTGCATTCCTTTTGTCCTAGTGCTGTTTTTTCTAATATCTACTTTTTAAAAGACAAGAGGCATAATTTTATTTGAAGCATTTTTTGAAATCTTCATCAATAGCTCTGAAGGTGCTTTAGTTTTTTTTGCCGTTTTTACTAGTTTTCAGTCCTTTTTCTATTTGTTGAGCAACATTTGTTATTTAAGCCTTAACTGTGAACTATAAATGATTAAGACAAAAGTGCACCAAAACCAAAGGAATCAATCAGCAGAGTGGGAGAACACTGTACACTCACCGGCCACTTTATTAGGTACACCTTGCTAGTACCGGGTTGGACCGCCTTTTGCCTTCAGAACTGCCTTAATCCTTTGTGTCATAGATTCAACAAGGTACTGGAAACATTCCTCAGAGAGTTTGGTCCATATTGACATGATAGCATCACACAGATGCTGCAGATCTGTCGGCTGCACATCCATGATGCGAATCTCCCGTTCCACCACATCCCAAAGGTGCACTATGGGATTGAGATCTGGTGACTGTGGAGGCCATTTGAGTCCAGTGAACTCATCGTCATGCTCAAGAAACCAGTCTGAGATGATTCGTGCTTTATGACATGGCGCGTTATCCTGCTGGAAGTAACCATCAAAAGATTTGTACACTGTGTCATAAAGGGATGGACATGGTCAGCAACAATACTCAGGTAGGCTGTGGCATTGACACAATGCTTAATTGGTACTAAGGGGCCCAAAGTGTGCCAAGAAAATATCCCCCACACCATTACATCACCACCACCAGCAGCCTGAACCGTTGATACAAGGCAGGATGGATCCATGCTTTCATGTTGTTGATGCCAAATTCTGACCCTACCATCTGAATGTCGCAGCAGAAACTGAGACTCATCAGACCAGGCAACGTTTTTCCAATCTTCTATTGTCCAATTTTGGTGAGCCTGTGTGAATTGTAGCCTCAGTTTCCTGTTCTTAGCTGACAGGAGTGGCACCCGGTGTGGTTTTCTGCTGCTGTAGCCCATCCACCTCAAGGTTCGACGTGTTGTGCATTCAGAGATGCTCTTCTGCATGCCTTGGTTGTAGCAAGTGGTCATTTGAGGTACTGTTGCCTTTCTATCAGCTCGAACCAGTCTGGCCATTCTCCTCTGACCTCTGGCATCAACAAGGCATTTGCGCCCACAGAACTGCCGTTCACTGCATATTTTCTCTTTTTTGGACCATTCTCTGTAAACCCTAGAGATGGTAGTGCGTGAAAATCCCAGTAGATCAGCAGTTTCTGAAATGCTCAGACCAGCCCGTCTGGCACCAACAACCATGCCACGGTCAAAGTCACTTAAATCTCCTTTCTTCCCTATTCTGATGCTCAGTTTGAACTGCAGTAGATCGTCTTGACCATGTCTACATACCCAAATGCATTGAGTTGCTGCCATGTGATTGGCTGATTAGAAATTTGCATTAACGAGCAGTTGGACAGGTTTACCTATTAAAGTGGCCGGTGAGTGTATATGTTTAGAGTAAAAGAGACGATAAGTTGGATTTACTTGCTTGGTAAACTCCCTGATTGCCCTTGAATGGATACCGCGAAATAGAAATAAAAAGCTTTTACAGCATGAAGATAAGTTTTTCAGTCAGTTAAGTTTGCAGGCAATTAGGTTCTTCTATACAAAAAATACTGAGGTTTTATCCATGCTTCTTATTTTGCTACTTAGCATAGTTAGCATGCTAATTTGGTTAGCTTACTACTTAGCATTGTGGCATAGTTAGCAAATAAATAAAAACATATGGCCAGACTTTGTTGTCATCTTTAAAGGTGGTATTGATCAATAATTCTCCAGGTTTTCTGAAGGTCTTTCAACGTTCTTTTTTTTTTACTCTTTTGGCACTGTCAATATTAGGACTAAATTAGACATCGGGGTTCGCATAACACAAACTATTATTGTCCGCTGTCTCTAACTCTATTACCCGGTTTCCTCCTGCTTCCACCAGGTGAACTCCTACCCCGTTCCCATCCTGCTGATGAAGACCAGCCGGACTTCCTGTTGGTCCCGGGGTTCCGACTTCTCTCTGCACTCCGCCCATCAGGGGGGGCTTTTCCCGCTCACAACTGGCGACCGCCTGTTTGTGACCGTGACCAACGCCTCTGCTGTGGACATGGATGAGAAGAGCAGCTTCTTCGGAGCGTTTCTTATCAGTTAGAGGGTTGGTTGAAGGAAATCAAGCTTTTGTACTCGTCGTCTTCAAAAAACATCAAACTGCTGCAAGCATCAGACTGTCCTGAGACGTCTCTTCTTTTGTCTCAAGCGATCAAAAATTGAACCAAACTTTGATAACACTGGTTTACTTGGCAGAAGGGACCCAACAATGGATCGGGATTCAAACGTGTGGGTAAACTGAGAATGAACCCAACCGTTTTTGCTACTCTTGAGCAAAAATTTGAAGAACATTTGTGGTTGGATCAATTCCACACCAATCCTGGTGTCAGAGAAGATCCTTCTTGAAGCTGACTGTCTCCAGCTTTAAATACCTTGCAAAGTAAAAGAGTAGTGTAAGATTTTTCTAAGGGAAATAACTCAATTACTTCTAAATTCATAATTTTCATCACAACAAACGTTTAATCTAAGGTTTGCCTGGGTTGTTTTTCTTCAGTATTTCACAAGTCTATGTATGCTAAATAGACATATTTTTCCCTTTAAACCCTTTAAGCAACTGAGCATTATGAGGACCGTAGAGACGTTAAACTTTAAATGTGGGAAATTTACTCCATAACCCCTGAATTTATTTAAAATTATACAAAAAATAATTTTTTCTGTTTGTGCCGTCAGGCAGGTGCAAAATTATTTAGAGATTGTTAATTTAACTATAGCACATACAACTGATATAACATTTTGGTTTTTTTTATTATGCAAATTAATGTAATTAGCAATAATTGCAACCAGCAATTGGCAGGAAAGTTCTTCCAGGACAATCGTTATTGAATACGTTTAAGACAAATCAGTCAGCATTTATGGCCTATGAGCTCAACCATAGCATTTTGAGACAAATTTGCAGGGAAAGTCCAAAAGAGTTATTCATGGAAGTCATAAAAGATAGAAAGAAATTTAGCATTTGACCACTAGAGGGTGCTGCTTAGTCATTGAGTGCTCATGTCCTAATCACTGCCACCTAGAGGAAAATACAAGTAACTGCAGCTTAAAAAATTAATTTAAAACCTTAAAATGTATATAAGGATAACAGTAGAATTACATCTAAACTTTCTCAGTGTTATATACGTTCATCCTTTAACATCTAAATTCACAGCCTCAAGATGAACTAATGCCATTTCATCTGTCTTGTCTGAAATGTTCCTTTAATATGTGACCTTTTTTTCCAGAAATGTCCTAATTCAGATGGAGATGAAAACGGCCCACCGTGTAATAACTTTTCCAGGCCATTAGGAGTCACTGGAGGCACTTCTCCCAGAAGTACGGCAAAAACAAAGAAGGCAGGGAGAATGTGAAAATTATTCCCTAAAAGAAAAAACTACGAGGACAATAGAAACCTCTTGATTTTAAAAATCATGCATCCAACTTAAACTGATGTATAGAAGTAAACATTTGACCACAAGATGGTGCCTTTTTAATTATTTCAGGGCTGCTCTCTCAATCTCTGCTATCTAGTGGACCACATTAGCAACTGCAGTTTACAAACAGACTCGCAGTTTGATGCTTTAAAAACTGATGTTTGCTGTCAAACTCTTGTATATTTTTGAGTCCATTCATGAAAATGTGTGCTGATTTTATGGATTTATTTTTTTCTTAAAGATGTGCATACTGAGCTATATTTTGTGCATTTTATTTTTATAAGCCTTTTTATAATTTTTTTTAGCGATGTGATCAACATAAAGGTGGAGTGATGACCTTAAAGGGACAATTAAAAGCCACTGAAACAATAAAACTGGCTTTGTACATTTTAAAATATTTTACTGCCTTCATTTCTGATTTTGTGGTGCGTTTTTCTTGGAAAAAACACTGCAATCCCTCTCATATGCATCACATTGGCTCGTATGCTGCAGCTTTTAAAAACCTACCCAATGGTTGGTATTTCTGACCTGCAGAACTGGAAAAACAATCATGTCATGAACCGCTGCACTGAGCAACACCAGATGCTCCCAGAGGAAACAAACACACATGATTATGAGATGTTAAAGGTTGCATCTCTGCATTCATTTACCTGCTTTCCAATTTTTAGTGTTTTGGGATCAGCTTCGGAGCTTGTCATCAGCTGATTTTGTTACAGTACGAGACCCTGCAGCTTTACCCTGAAGGAGCATGAGGAAAACAATATACAGACAACACAAGGAAAGGATTAGCTGGGGGAGCCTGTGAGATGCTGCAGAAAGCTACAAGCAAGTCTAATGAACTAAACATGACTTCCTGACACAGGGAGTAAAGTAAGAGACAAAAAACAATTTTTTACAACACCACATCAATGCAACACTCAATAAAGAGCCTGCGCTTTACTTTCCCCCATGACTAATTTAAATCTGTGTCTAATGGATGATTTTATTGATTTCTAAAACTGATCCAGGGAGCAAACCTGTTGTTAGCAGTGAACTGTTTTGAGACTTTGATGTGAATATTGAAACCATTCGAACAGACCAAGCCTCTGAGCGTTATCCAGATTTAGTTTTTATTAGCCCCCTGGAGCTGGAACAAAGCAGCTGAACTCAAATTAAGTTGTTTAAGAATTGTGTGCCTGATGGAAAACACCTGAATGTGAATGTAAATAAATGTTTTTCAAAGTGTCAGTGTATGTGAAATTAAAACACTTTTTAAAAGGAAGAGGGAGCATTTTTAACTTCACAATGTCAAGCTCTTCCTAAACAAAATTCCTAATCTCTTTAGGAAGGCAGAGAAAAATGCCAATTAAAAAAAAAACAGTCATGAATAAATATTGTTTCTTAAACCCAGTAATAACTGATGAAGAAAAACTAAAAATGTTTCACAATTTATAAAGGATTTTCTTAGCAAATTCAAATTTGTGCAAAGTAAACATTTGCAGCATTGCTCTTTCCTCTTTTGTAAATCTCTCTGACCTTCTGGATTAAATCTTTAACAGATAATGGGTTTGTTCCTCTAGATGTCCCAAAGGGGAATGTCAATAACGTCTTTGCCCTCAAGCTTTCTGCAGAATTTCAGTCTGACCTTGATCGTTTTCTTGGACGGACGTAGTTTTGGATGCACTCACACCCTGCTGCCAGCATTGGAGCAAGCTCTGCACCAGTGGCAACATGCTTGTGGAGCTCACTGGATGTCCTTGGACATCCTGAAGTCTTCTTGACTGCAACTAAACCTCTTGATAATATTTCCACATAGAATCACACCAGCAGTGTAAGGAATATTGTTTTTTATGAAGCTATATTTTTGTCTTTTGCGTGGCAACTATGTGCCTTTTCCTGAATAAATTTCTATAAAAACCTAATGATCTTTTGTAGAAAAGGTTTTCATTTCCTTTATATAAAAGTTTGATGAATTTTTTTATTTTAAAACCTGAAAAATGAAATTTGTGATGATCCAGAAACCTTTCATTTCACCCTAACCTTATTTAAACAGATTATTCCACAGATTAAAACCATAATAAAATATCAACAGTAGAATAAGAGAAAAAAATTAATACAAAAATAAAAAAACTGAGATACAACAGAGTATCATAAAACACTAAAACTTGCCTGAATAAAAATGCTTTTTAAATGATTTTAAAATGTGGACAGAATGTAAAGCCTCCTGCTTTAAAGGAGTTTCTGTGGGTTTTAAAGAGTTAGCTCAACCGAGGCAAAGATCTAAAACTGACTGGTAACCAGCGAAGAGACGTCGGGACAGGAGTCAGGTCCTTCTACTCATTCAATTAAGATGCTGAAGATCAGACCATCTGGAGATAATCAGGGGCTTTTTTGTTATGACAGGTTAAAAAAAAACAAAAAACCATTACAGTAAATTAAACGAGAAGAGATAGAAGTTTTCTATGTTTTATACACAAACCTACTTAACTTAGAAATAATGTTGTGAAAGAAAATGTTTTGCAGCGGTTTTTAGGAGTGATTTTCAAGAGACATTGATGCGTTGCACCTGATTTGTGAAGTCATGGCGTCAGGAGCGATGATCAAAGTTGAGAAGGTTTGATTACTTATGTAATTCAGAATCCTTAAAGGAGCAGGACAGCTGGATAACATCTGCATAAATTTGGCCAGAGATGTGAAATTTATTTATAATATGTAAAAGAAGA
The DNA here is from genome assembly GCA_036173005.1 of Crenichthys baileyi. Lineage (NCBI taxonomy): Eukaryota > Metazoa > Chordata > Actinopteri > Cyprinodontiformes > Goodeidae > Crenichthys > Crenichthys baileyi. The sequence goes on from JAHHUM010000022.1 coordinate 711,316, forward strand.
AATATGTACAGGACTAGAACCGGTCCTAAAACAGAACCCTGTAGGACTACTGTACTGATGACTTAGCTAAAATGAAGTTGGCTGATCATTTTTGACAGCAGTACTTTGAAAATGGCCTTTATAGGCTAATAAAACAGTTTAATCTAACATGCACCTAATCACACAAAATCTAAGGATCAATATTGCCACCAGAAACACTAGTTTATAAAACTGATTGATCGTGTCTGAGGAACATCTGCAAATTGAAAGCATAAGGCTGCTTTGTAGCAGCTAAATATATTGTGTCTAAACATGTTGAACAATCAAATCAAACAGTAACTTTGCATGAACACAGATTTACTGTTTGATTTTATTTTGCATATAAATATGTATAAAAAGTAGCATTCCTGAATAGAAACCATGACTATTTTAAATGCTTTTTATAAATAGTTTTAAATATTTGGGTCCTTGCTGCCCTCTAGTGTTTCTATTGTGCATTACAAATCTGCTGATAAATGTGTGGAAAAAAAGCATCACAACACACCTTTTCTGATTTTCCTTTCTTTTTTATGGAAATATGTTGCACTTATATTACAGTTATTTAAATGCCCAGAGGAAGAAACAAACAAAAACTGTTTGGAGACACTGGAAACAAACACTAAAGAAGGCGACTGCAACTTAACTGAGACATAAATGCTAAGAGTCGTCTGGCAGAATGGGCGAAACAAGAAGCCCGATGTGGGATTCGCGTTAGGGAGAGATTTAATCCTGCAGATGCTGTTAATGCAAATGAAACAGAAGACCGGGTGGAGGAAAGCCTGAGCGTCCTCCTCTCCTCATTCAGTCCTCTGTGGTGTTTTAGCAGCAAGTAGACCCAGAAACTCGTTGGAAACGGCGCACAGCGTCGTCTGCAATCAACCAGAGTTTTTAAACACATAAAAGAGCAGATAAGCAACACAGTGTGTGTGTGAGTTTTCTAAGCTGTGTGCGACCAGTGTGAGAAAGTGCTTCATGTTCACAAACACACAAATGACATTTAAAAAACAGCAAACCGGGGATTTTTGTTTTTCCTCCAGACTTAAAATTCACAATTTTACTACTTAAATACATGTTTCTGTAAGTATACAACATCTCAGAGTAATATTTAGTAGCTTAAGTGGCTCACATAGTATAAACATTCAACAGGCATATTAAACCTTGGCTGGTGGTGTTAAAATTCACATCCTGGCTCTACAGCTAAGCAGGTAAGAAACTATTACTGTAGTTGAGCTTTTAATGATGTTTTGTGGTTCAGTTCCCATCTGCCCTTCAGCAGTGTGAAAACATTCTGGTTGAAAGCAGAGCTGCTCCTGATTGGTTAGAAAACGTTGAATTGATGCATCCGGGTAGAAAAATGTCTTTTAAATAAATTACGCCAGTCTCTGATGATGATGATTCTGTCTCCAAACCCAGGCCCTCACACACTCGTACACACACTCACACACCTCCGGACCTACCTACACAACTTAACGTCTACACGTTACCCGAAGTAGAGAAGAAGACAAAAGAAAGGAAACTATTCTCTGCACATACAGTATCGCTACATCTCTCTCCTCCATCTTCTTCTTCTCTTCTCTAAATGAAAGACCACGTGCTCGGTGCCGCTGGACCGCCCATCACTGGAGCTGCCTTGTTCTGGTTCCGCCGCTGCAGGTCAACCTGGGAATGTAGGAAGGTGGGGGAGGGGAGGGGTGACCTCAACAGTCAAACCGCATTTCCAGTGAATCCTCGAAGGCCCGGTTGTCGTGGCCGGCCCCAGACAGGAAGGTGGCAGAGACTGGGGCGCCCGTCGCCGTGGTGACGTTGAGGAGGGTGCCGCCCGGAGAGCCGCTGGCTGGGCTTCGGAGGGCCGCCGCCGCGATGCTGGTGAGGTTGATGCCCAGCGTAAGTCGGGTTTGCTCTAGAGCCTTCTCCGGCACGGCGAAGGCCTCCAGCTTCTTCTCTCCGTTGGCCATGTAGGAGTTCTGGCAGCCGCGGCAGATGCAGTCCAAACACGCCTGGAAACGGAAAAAAATAAATAATCAGGTGAGACGGAGCCTTAAACCTTTCCACGTTTATGACGTTACAACAACAGACTTCACTATATTTGAGGAATGTCTCTAGCAGCGTTGCACATCTTTGGACTGAAACTTTTGCCCAATCGCCTTTCTAAAACAAGGCTCAGTCAGATTGGACAGAGAGCATCTACGAACATCAGGTTGACTGGGCCCTCCTAACACACATGCATGCTTCAATGTAAACCAGGGGTCTTCAACCTGTGGCTCCAGGGCCACATGTGGGTCTTTAGAACCTCCACTGTGGCTCTTGGTAACTTTGGCCAAATTGGCTGAAGAACTGAGCGAAGATTTGAAAATGTAAGGTTCCTTTATCAGTTTTTTTGTAGGAGTTTTCATGCAATAAATGTATAATATTTCCACAAAGAATGACACCAGCAGTGTAATGAATATTGTTTTTTATGAAGCTATATTTTTGTCTTTTGCTTGCCAACTATGTGCCTTTTTCTGAATAATTTTCTATAAAAACCTAATGATCCTTTGAAGAAAAGGTTTTCATTTCTTTTATGTAAAAGTTTGATGAATTTCTTTATTTTAAAACCTACAAAAGGGCTGTTCTACGATTAACTTATTTAAAGCGTTCCTCTGTATCTCTTGCTGCAATGTTTAGGCTCGTCGTTCTGCTTGAAGGTGAACCTCCACCCTGAGCTCAGGTCTTCTGCAGCATCCAACAGGTTTTTCTCCAGGATTGTCCCGCTTTTAGCCCCATCCATCTTCCCCTCGACTCTGATGAGTTGAATAAAACAACCCCCAAAGCATGATACTGCCACCACCATGTTGGACAGTGATGATGGTGTGTTCAGGCTGATATTCGGCATTTGTTCAGGCCGTACAAAGCTTGAGATATTGTTTTATAACCTTTATAACACCTTTCTCCCTGACCTGTCTTGGTCTTCATGATGCTGTTTGTTCTCTAACAAACCTCTGAAAACAAATAGATTTATAGTGAAATTAAAGTACATGCAGACAGACTTCATTACCGTAAATCCCGGACTACAGAGCGCACCTGATTAAAAGCCGTATGCTCTAATTTTAGAAAGAAAATCAGTTTTGTACTTGTACAGGCTGCACCGGATGTTAAGCCGGGGGTGTCCCACGTTGTAATATGATTTACACAGAAAGATATTAACACGTGAGGATTTTTTAACTTTTAATTTAATCCGTATGGTAATATAAACAAATGCATATTGCAAATGCTTTTTTTCAGTGCCTGTAACACGGCTACCTTTAAATATACGTACGTTATCAGTGACACACACAAATTTCGTTGCTTATGTTTTTTTACTGAACAGTGCAAGAACAACATTCCAATATCTCCTAACTGATTTACACTGCAGCCTACCAGGTCAAAAGTCATTGATCATCTTCCTCATCTTCTTCCTCCGCACTGAAACCATCTAAGTCCAGTTCTTCAGTGAATTGAACAGCCTCAGGATCTCGTCACTCACTTCAGCCTCTTCGTTGATGCTCTCACTTGACCGCACCTGGTCCTCTTCATCACGCAGCAGTCCAGCCTTTCGAAACCCGTTGGTGATTTTTCATGTTGATGAGGGTGAAAATCAATGCTACAGATTTATCGCACAAGTTCATTGGACCGCTTTGAACTACTCATCAAGTTGATTGGTCCACTGTTACCAGGCAAAATGTTTTTGGCGGCGTGAAAAAAACGCAGCGTTCAAAGTGTAGGAAAAAAGTAAAGCGGCTTATAGTCCAAAATTTACGGTAACTGGCTTACATCTGAAGGCAATCGGTTGTGTTGCATTTTATTTAGGGGTATCAGTGTAAAGCTACAAATAAAAGTCACTGCAGGCTATTCAGGTTTTTGTTTGCAAAAAAAATCATTCTGTTTTACAATTATAAGTCAGTTTGTGTTGGTCTATCACATAAAATCCCAAACAAACACATTAATGTTTATGATAAAAATTAAAAAAGATAAGAGGCATGATTACTTTTGCAAGGCCTCTCTATATCCCCATTACTGGACTGCATCTTGACTGAATTTCATCCTTCTGGTGCCTTTACAATACTGTTTTTTAAATTTTCATTTTGGTTTCCATTTTTCAAATCAAGCCTCCTATACACACTTTCATAAGTTTGTGGGATAATCAGAACAACAAATCAAAGAATTTGCATCAAGTGGTTTATTGTAATCAAGATATTTGTTAAATCATTTCAACCCTGGATGCCAGAGATCCCGTTTCCAGTAAGTTTGTCAGATCAATAGCCCTGATTACCAGTTTGTCTGCTACATCCAAGTTGATGTTGTTCGTCTACAAATAATTTAATCCCCCTATTTGTTTAAAATGGATTTATGATGCGCAATTATAAGCATAATTTTGCTCTCACCTTGCGGTTAGAGTAGCAGGGACAACGCTGCCCCCTACAGGTCAACACTGAGGGGTTCTGGGTAGCTCGGCCACACTTGCAACCCTTCTTCTCCACAGGTTTCTTGTACAGCGGCTTCGAGGGGCTTGGAGGATGAGAGAGGGGGTGGGTGTGGGGGTGTGGGGGCACTCTGTCACGGGGTTGTGCGCGAGGTTTGGGGGCCCCTTGCCGTGCCTTTGTGTAAGGTTTCTTGTTGGCCCCGTGGTGCTCCATAGTCTTTTTCAAAGCCTTGTTGGGAACCAGCACAGTCTTGCCTACCTTTGGGGGGCCGCCGTTAGGGACAGGTGCAAGGTGGGGGTGGGGCGTGGCTGCAGAACACTTGGGCTCATGTTTGGTGGTGGCACAAGGGTTGATGGGGTTGTGGGCAGTGCTGATGGCACCGAGTGTGGGCCCTCGTAAAAGGCTGGTAATGTTGAGGGGCTGTACCTTCTCACTGTCGCTTTCAGAACGAGAACGTTTGCGGTGGCAGTGTGGGGGCACATGGGGGGTGACTATGGAGGACTGAGGGGGAGGCGGCAGGTGGGGATGTAGCAGACAGGGGCGGTTCTCCAGGATGAGGCAGGAGGGGTCGAGGCGATGCGGCCCATTCAGGCTCGGCAGAGGTACTGATGAACGGTAGTCTGGGTGGGGGACAGGCTCAGCTGTATTGTCGGGGTCAGTGTCCGTCTCCAGAGTCCTGAGCACCTCCTCAACACTTAACAACAGAGACCCCCCGCCGTGTTTCATATCGTCCCCAAAAGTGCTGATGTCACAAAGCCCCCCCTCCCCGCTAGTTGCCACACTTACACACACTGGTATCTCCTCTGAAAAGCTCTCCTGCTTGGCAACACCCCCACCTGTTTCTATGGTGATGGGCTGCAGCGAGTCAGAACTGATCAGGCCATTACAGTCATGAAGTCCATTTACGGTTGTGGGGCTACGCTCCTCGTCTTTGACCTCTGTCGAGGGCGGACCCTCATCAGACTGCACCACCTCTGAGGTGGAAGTAGCCTGAGACGGTGAGGCCGAATCAGACACATCCTCTGACTCCAGCTCGCTCTCAGCCAACATCAGGCCCTCTTCCAGGATGGCCTGGAGGTCCGGCGAGTCGCTGGCAGCACTGGCGAGGTGCGGTGCGAGCGGCGACCGGGTGATGTAGAGGCAGAGCTTCCTGTAACAGTGGACGAGCAAAGAGAGCTGACGGTTTTCCTCAAAGCGGGTGTAGTCCTTACACCAACTGCAAGATGGCTTCAGCTGCATCCTCTGACCCCTACAGCCGCGACAGACGTAATGCTGACATGATGAGTTGGTGGGAGCGATGGGGTCCTGCAGCAGGTTACCTGAGAGGATAACGAGGCATACATCAGTATAAAGAACAAGCCACTAAGTCTCTGACTGCTGTTGTTCGTAATGCATCTAAGCTGGCGTATGTACTCTATGTGTTGCTATTTAACCGTCAGAGTTATGTACAATTTCACTACTTCAAATACAAAATAGCTAGTCGTATTTACTGTATGTGCTATACTTCAATTAAAGAACTTTAGCAGTACTTGCATTACTACAACTGAAATATATATTTTTAGGATTTTGTATGAAAGAACAATGCAGAGTGTTACCTAATTGTTAAGTGGAAGGAAAATAGTTTTTTTTTTTAACATATTATGAATCTGAAAAGTGTGGCCTGCATTCGTATCCAGCTCCCTTTACTCTGATAAATCCGCATAAAACCCAGTGCCACCACTTCCTTCTATCAATCATCCGAAAACGGAACAACCAAACTGCAAACCGCACCAGACATGGCCGCCCAAACCGACAGGCCAGGTAAAGAGAGCCTTAATCAGAGAAGCAGCCAAGAGGCCCATGTTAACTCTGGAGGAGCTGCAGAGATGCTCAGCTCAGATGAGGAAATCTGTCGACAGGACAACTACCAGTCATGATCTCTACACATCTGTCCTTTATAGAAGAAAGGTGTAGGTGAAAGAAAGCCTGAAGAGGTCTGCCTAAAAGTTTTCCACAAACCATGCAGGGAACAGAGCCAACAGGTGGAAAAAGGTGCCCTGGTTGGAGACGACTAATACTGAAGCTTTCCGCCTACAAGCAGAAAGCTTGTAGGCCAACCCCACAATGTAAAATGGTAATGCCAGCATCAACTGTGAGGATCCCTTTTTTCAGCAGTGACAGGGAAACTGGTCAGAGCTGATGAGGGGATTGATGGATGGATGAGGAAAACCTGTTAGAGGCTGCAAAAGACCTTAAGTTTTCCTGAGGACCAAAACTCTCAACATACAGCCAGAGCTACAATAGAATGGGTTTGTTAGAAAAGCCTGCTCAAAGTCCAGACCTAAATCCAATGGAGAATCTAAGACCAGTCTTGAGTTTGAACCATTTTAACCACAAAGAATACTGTGCAAACATTTCAGTCTGGACGTGCAAACTGGTAGAGACAGAACTGAGAAGGTTGCAGTTGTTCCTTCAGCACAAGATGGTCCTGCTGACTCAGAGCAGTTGAATACGCCCGACATGTCACACTTCTTTTTATGTAAAAAGATTTTAAAACCATACATTATTTTCTTTTCATTTAACAATCATGCACTACTTCTTGTTGGTGTACCACATAAAACCCAATTCAGTGGGAGGTAACAATTTGACACAGAAGTACAGAAGTTCAACATGTATGAATATTTTTCTCTAGACGTTATATGTGACAGGAAGAGGACAACTCATACTGATAAGATTAACACTTTTGCAGGTTCAAGAAACCCCAGCAGTCAAAACTAAATAAACCAAAACCCTAATTTAATCCATTGGTTTGCATTTGTAAACCTAAGTGGTGCTTGGCAAGCTGCCGGACTGAGCGACAGCTGCTCTTTGAGAGGAGCTTCCTTAGCAACGCTGGCTTTTAAAGCACGCAGCTGCAGATGGGAGAAAGGAAGAAGGTCCATTCATAAGAAACAACCAAGCACCCACTCAGAGAATCCTGCCTCTCAACAACACAACGTCTATATTTAACATACAGCATAGTCACACTGCTGCATTATTATTTACAAAGCAGAGGTGGATTTTATCTGTAAGCACTGTGAAGCTGGCCTGCTACAGTAAAGTTAAAACATACTCTAGCAGACCAGCTTGTATATTTTACACCATACTTTGTATATTTTTTATATTTGCCACGGTTTTCTCATAACATTCCTACACAACTTGTTGTTTTTTAACTACATATTTCCAAATGTATTTATGTCAGCGGTATGTTTGTCTAAGTGTGAAACACTACTTGGCAATAAAGTTTTTTCTAATTCTGAATCATTTTGTTTCATTTATTTTCTTCCAGACCTTCTGATAATGACTTAAAGCAGTCATATGATGCACCTCTTAGCTCCTGTGTCAGGGTTTTTTCGTAGCTACTAAGTAAGGTAATAGACCAAAGAAGACATGTTAACCTAAAAAAGATCTCCAGCAGATAGAAATCATTTACAAGTCATGTCCTGGTCAGCACAAAACCGTTATAAAAAGCATACTCGCTCTATACACTGCACCAAAGATTGGCAGAAGTTTCATTTAGTTATCCATCCATCCATGTATTTGAAAAATCAATCCTATTTTTCCCTGTATTGGGACAAAAACATAAAATTTAAATATTAATAGTATTAGTTTTCAACTAGAACATTTCAAAAGAGGCATCAAAACCATAGAAATGACTCCATATTAACTATATATTAATACATATTATTATGGGTCCATATTACCTAAATGTATTAAAATTGTTGATGATAATAATAATGATACACATATTATTTTAATTAGTTTTGACTTTTGTAGGACATATGTAAATAAGCACATATCCAGTTTAATATCAATTACGCAAATCAAAGAGTAAAATGTTTAGGCAAAAACCTTTATATTACTAAATTCATAATTTATTATTTAGACTATGTTTGTATTTACTAATTTACAATAATTAAACATACAAAACGATATTCCATTAAAATGTCTTCCATGTTCGGTGTTAATTTTTAGTTATATCACTTGATTTAACATGAGAAGTGAACAGTGTACGTCTCTTAGAGGACTGGAATATAAACATCAGCGGAAGCGGCCAAAACGCCACACAAACGGGGGTGTGTCATGACGCATTCACTGCACTCAGGAATTTACAGCTTTACAAAAACCCCTACACTAGATTAGGTGTTTTTGTTGCCTTGTTTTTCAAGACTACCGCTTCAGTCAAAAAAACGGAATAACATTCCTGCAGAATGTTCACTCAGTGATGTTATTTTAATTAAAATACACAAATAAGCAAATACGTAATTAAACAAATAACTACATGAAACAAAGTAATAAAATATCTCAGATATGACACAAAGCCATTTTATCCAACAGCTTAAGGTTTCGGCTTTGTAAAACCGAATTAAACAAATATTATAGCTGCAACAAATAGCACAGATCCAACCAACATTAAAGATTGTAATATTTCCCTCAGTCCTTGAACGCAGCATAAATATGAAAGCTCGCCCCCACCGTCACATTCGCTCAATAGAGAAAAAAGCCTAGTTTATTACAAATATAATGTATAACTGTTGTTGGGTGAGCATCAAACGAGCCTGCTGGTGACTTACCGCAGACCAGGCAGGACAGAGACTGGCGGAAGAACGGCAGCACCTTGCAGAGCTCCGCCAGCTCCCGGGGATCTCGGGGGTCGCACTGCAGCACCGAGCGGCTCGCCGACACGTAGAGAGCGGTCGCATTCACCGGGTTCATCTCAGCTGGCAGGCTCGGTCCGCCCCGGTTCGTTAAGGTGGATCAGTACGTTAAAACACTAAAAACACAGATAAATTACCCGATCAACTCCCGCTTTCTGTGAGATAAAAATATTTGATAAGGGAGTCCGGTGGCTTTGGAGAGAGCATAGATGGAGGCAATAACCCCAGTCAGTGCTCCGTCGGGAAATCCCACATGTATAACAGTCTGAGCGCAGAGAAACCCGGGATACACATTTCCAGTCACATCCCATCCATCCTCGGCGTGATGACCCGGTCTGGGAGAGCAGAGCTTTTACAAGGGCCTACCATGCACATAATGTCGGTTTATCCACATCAGATCGGTTTGTTTCCATGCCACATGAAATACAAAACAGGAACGTCCAGAGAGCAGCGCTTTTCCTCCACCTTAAAACGCCGCTTTCGCCCGCTTAACTCGCAGCAGCTCTGAAATTCACATGATAAAATGCTCTTGTTTGCGATGTGCTCCTCCACAGAAATCCATTATCCACATGCATGCTCCTCCGGTGTTCTCCACAGCTTGTAGCGCATGATGCATTGATTAAAACCTCCAGTTGCGGTGCAGCCCCGGCAGCAGCAGGGTAGTTATTTTTATGGTTTTGTTATTGTTCGCAGAGATTCATGGCGGCTCGAAAACAGAACAGGCCGCTCCGGGGTTTAAATGGTCCTTTTTGGGTGAGAAACACCGGCACCTGCCGCTCAGCGAGAGGAGGCGGTGACACGGTAGATTACTGGCATAAAAACAACAACAGCAAAAATAATAAAAAAGCTCAGCTGGTTCTGTCGCGGCAAAGAAAACAAGCGAGTGGAAGCACCGGGCTCTCCTGACAGCGCAAGCCGCCTGAGGTGCACCGGGAAGCCGGCTACATAAGCAGGCCGCGTCCCCGTTCACGGGAATAAAAAGAGTCCTTCCGTCTCAGTGAAAATGTAACAAGGAACAGAAAAAATTACCTCCTCTCGCAACTGTTACTAGACCTCAAAAGTGTCAGAGAACACAATATTAAATAGTTTTTCCTGTTAGTGGTTGTTGCTATCATTAGCCGCTGTGCTGCTTCACCACACACAAACAAGAGGGCGCTGTTGTCCACATCTCGCGAGAATTCACACGAGGCGGTAAATTAAAATGTTTCTAAATATATTTCTGCAGAGGAAAATTATTTTGTCCTAAAAACTAGCAAAGAAATTGGAGTTGTGTGTTAAAACGTTACATCAAATCATATTCTTCAAGAGAAAAGACCATATTAATTAATTGATCAATCAATTAATAAGAAAGAAAAAAAGAAAGTAAAATCTTTTTAAACTGACCAAGTCTAATAAAAGTCCAGGGCCTGATCGTATATGTCTCCAGGTGCTAAAAACACGTATTGCCAGATTATTAGGCATCTTTTCTCATATCTTTCTCTCATCAATACAGCAACAATAGGTTCCAGACATGGAAAAAGTCAATTATTGCTCCTGTTCCACAGACCATAAACTCTACCTCACTAAATAATTTTAGGCCTGTTGCTTTAACATCTCTAGTGATGAAGTCCTTTGAAAAGAAAGGAGAAGTTGCTGTGGTCATTTTAATACATTTCCTGTATTGTCACCCTGATGCTGGCAAAGCCCAGGGCTGTGCTCCTATTTCTTGACTTTTTTCAGCTTTTAGTACTATTCAGTAGGGCTGAAATAATCAGTCGGGTTAAATGATTATTGAACTAATTATCAACTAATTAAGTTATTGAATAATTGTTAACTGGAGTATACAGACTCTAAAACTGGCCCTTTGCTGAAAGAACAACCCACTCAGAGCAGTAATGAAGCCAAAACGGTACAAAAAAATCTAAACATTTAGCATTTCATTTTAAAAACCTTCTTTGTCTGTAAATATGCTCTATGCAGAACTTCTCAAGTGGCTTAGCTTTAGCTTGACCTGGTTCAAATTCTGTAAAACAATCTCCTATTAGGCGACTTTTACTATGAAATTATTAATTGGTTATTAGAAAAAATTGTCAACAGAACAATTAGTAAAATAATTGTTAATTAGCTGGTTTTAGCTGGTAAGCTTCTTACCCAGTTTAAACTTGATTTTAATCTTGCTAACTGACAGATCTCAGTGAGAGTTAACAGCTGAACATTTCTACTGGTTCACCACAGGGTTGTTGTTTCTTACACCTATGTAATGACTATTCTAGGTCAGAGGCTAATTTGTGAATGATAAAATCATTGTAGGTCCTCTTAATGGTAAAGAGCATCACCATGGGCATGTTTTGAATGGGCTTCTTTGTTGGTATAGTTATTCATTTTTAAAGATCAGCACCCTGAAAACTCAGGAGATGACAATTGACTGGGGGTCATTGCCCATCCTGCAACAGTAGTAAATGGCGCTGCCATTTAATTGGTGGATAGTTATATAAGATAGTTATAAATATTTGGGGGGTGTTTCTCTGTCCATTGAGTGACATTTTGCTGCTATAACAAAAAAGATCCAACAACAGCTTTACTTTTTATTTAAAATGATGACCTTTTTTAATAAAAGTTTTATTTAGCCTGTTTAAATGTTTTGTATTATTGCTTGGTAAGGTATTCTGTCTCTGATCAATAAAACCAGACTTAGTGAGATTGTTAGAGAGGCTGCTTAGATTTCAGGGAGGACTCAGGTCCAACGTGTGGACTTTTATAACATGCCAGAGATGAGAAAGGCAGCCTCTGACCTTAGTCATGTTATGTTCAGAACATCCTTTCTATAGAGATTTTCAGCCGCTTCCCTCAGGAAGTCGGTATAAAGTGCCTCCGATGAAGACCAAAATGTTTAATTCTGAATAGAAATTGGATGCAGCAAATATTATTATTAATATTTTATTATTAATTAATGTATGCCTAAAAGGCTGCTGGTCTTGCCATTTGTTTCGTCATTAGAAACATGAAAAACACCGAGTGAAACTGTTTATAGGTTGTTAGTGCAATGCTGAACTTTAGGGCGCAGTCTCGTTAAGGTTTTCTCAAACTCTTTAGCAATAAAGGATGGTTGTGAAACATCTAATGACTCGCTGGTGATTCGCTGATGAACTTTCAGATTTCCTCATTTGGGGTGATCCTGGGATAAGGATACATCACATATCGTTAAAAGATTTCATATAATATTTCCCAACTAGCGATAGTATTTCAGGGTGTTAAATTAAACCATTAATAAATTAATCTATTCAGATGTAATTTTAAAATTTTAAAAATTTGGTATCAGAATCTGGTTAACAAACTGACACAATTTCACTTCCAGTTTTATACTCCAGTAAAACTGAAATTCTGTAGTCTCTAATATCAATAAAGCACATCTTAATCTCCCTGCTTATTCTCCCCCCAGAATTCAAGTTTATGGTTGATCACAGAAAATATTAAGGACTGCTTGACTGCTGGTCTGATAGTTCAGGGTGATGGAAAGTATGAGAACGTTGACTCTCCGTAAAGAAATAGCCACAAACCACCACTCATTCTGCAGAAAGAGTTCTCAGTGTTCATGATGCAAACATGCTGATAAAATCTACGTGTGGTTGTTTATCTGTCTCTTCGTTGTTGATTTACCGAATGTTCCACTATTTATTGTAAAAAAAAAGTACTTGTATTTAAATAATTCTTTGGCAAACACAGTACCTTATGTTAGTATTTTGGGGCAAAAATCTGCACCAAAAGGTTCTGTTATCTGCCATGTTTCTTACCTGCGTTGAGATTTATCAGGACAAACTAAAAATAAATTTGAATCCCCACATATGCTTTGGATTCAAATGCTGTTTTATTTAATAAAATTGTAATAAAACGTGTTTCATGAAATATACAGCTATTATACAGCCAACATCAAGGAAAATTAAACATCTTTTGAAGACATTTAAAATAATTATTGATATAAGCATGAAGGAGCCACAGTCAAGTCCAACTTTGTCTTTTAATGATGATTTCTTACCATCCACAGCAAAACCATGAAAATAGTATTTGAAAACTTCCGATGCAGCAGGATGCTGACATGCATTCCATACATGTGGGTAATAACCCTTTCAATACATTCAGTGTGTCAAACAGCTTTGACTGTTTTTTGAGGCTATTATGGTAACATTTGAGACTAAAATACTAGTTTTAACCTCTGAGTCTATTTTTTTTGTTTGTGACAGAAAGTTTGAGTGAATCCACCTGTGCACAGCTCCACCTCTCCAGGCTCTCCTCCATATGCTATATACAGGTCACATCATCGTCTGCTAACATTATAATCCACAAGATAGGGTTATAATGCATTACCGTCCTGCCTGACTTCCATCACCACTGCAAACAAGAAGGGTCTCAGACGTAATCCCTGATGTATTCCCACATCCATCTTTAATCTATGACTCCTACAACACACTCCACCGCTGTCTCACTGTCCTCCACCTCCCTCACAAACTTCTCCTGCCAAATCTTAAACCACAACGCATCCCAAGAGTATTTATTACTGTACTTTTTCATGGTTATTCAACTTTTATTCATTTTACTACAATGCAACCACAAACTTTGATGTATTTTTTAAAACTTCATGTGATAGGCCAACACAAAGTATTGTATAATTATAATTATGTTAAAACATTTTTTTATAAAAAATCTGAAAAGTGTAGCATGTGTTTGGATTGAGCCTCTATACTCTGAGATATGTAAATAAATCCAGTACAACCAACTGACCGCAACACCTCGCAGAGCACATTTCAATCCATCATAAAAAAAATGGAAAGAGTGAGCCGTGACTGCAAACCTACAAAAAACACCTAAACTATAAAACATTAATCAGAGAAACAACCAAGTGGAATGTGGTAACTCTGGAGGAGCTGCAAAGATCCACTGTTCTGGTTGGGGAATCTGTTGTCAGGACAACTATAAAGGCCAGCGAATAATCTGCAATAACAGAAAGGTAGAAGAATAAAATGACTTAATGTTGTTGTTGCATATCTGGAAGAGAGAACAAATGTCTCTTCTCTTGCAGAGCTTGTCTTGGCCTTATGTAACGCATGCAAAAATCTTCATGAAAGCATAGCAAGAGTAAAGTCTTTGTTGAAAAAATACCTGTTTGTAATTTGCAAAAAGCCTCGTAGGGGACACAGCTAACATGGGCTTTGATCAGATCAGAATTGATCCTTTTGGCCTCCAACTAAAAGCTATACGTACTGAAAGACTAACTCTGGACTTCACCATTATAACATTATTCCCATAATGGAGCATGGTGGTGGCAGCATGACGCTGTTTTGTTTCTTTTCCAGGGAAGTTGGTCAGACTTTATGAGAAGATACATAGAGCTAAATCCAGGACAGTCCTAGAGGAAAAACCTGTTAGAGGCTGTGGAAGATGTGAAACTGGGGTGGAGGTTCACCTTCCAGCAGGACAGCCACCCTAAACATACAGCAAGAGCTACAATGGATGGGTAAGGTCAAAGCATTTTCATGTGTTAGAATGGCCGAGTCCAAATCCAGATCTAATTTTAATTGAGAAACTGCAGTCAGTCAGTGTCAGTGAATATTCATCCATTTGGTCAAATTTTGTATTTGCATGGGGAGCATAAATGCATGGCTGCTAAAACATAAAAGTCTAACATCCAATCAGAGCTGCACGATTACCAAACTGCACACAGTAATGTTGAGATGAAAGTTTTGATTTAATATAATGTGCAGCTTTAATCGTCTATGTTCCTTCCACTGTATAGTTTTACATCATGTTATGTTGGTCTATCACATAAAATACCAATAAAATACAAAAAATTGCTGTTTTAATGTGACAAAATGTGATTAAAAGGGTATTAACAGTTCAGTCGGCCACTTTTTATTTACTGTCACCCAGAAATCCCTCAAATTAAGAAGTTTAAAACATGTTTTTAAGTCTGTTCAGTTTACATATATTAAAAAAATAAAATAAATACAAATTTTGTCAACTCATCAGGCAAATATCTTGTTGAAATAAACATGCCTAAATTAACATTGATCTTTTCTACTTTAATGTTGTACTAAATGCTACAAACTAGACAGGTTTTAACCTCAAAGTGCATCTTTGAGTCTCTGTTTTGCTCTGGTGGGTGCTGGAAAAAGATGACAGAAGAAGCGAAGTCACCTGTGTAAAGGTGTGTTCCACAATAAGCAGCTTCATCACACAAAAATAAATCTGAAATCTGTTTCCTAAGTGACACAGTTTCGATTTCTGCCAGGTCAGACTGGCTCATGTTTGAAAATGAAAATAAGGACAAAGCAAATGAATGATAGCCACGTTTGATCTCTACACTCAGATAAAGGTCTGATGAAATCCTTCTGAGAATCAGACGCTGATCTCAAAAGCTGGTTACAAATCATTATGTGAAAACATTCTGGTTAGAGGCTGTGGAACAGCGATAACATCAGGCAAGAGTCAAACCGAAACAGGCTGTAACATATATGGTCTTAAAGGACAATTAAAGGACTGGTGTGTGTGTGTGTGTGTGTGTGTGTGTGTGTGTGTGTGTGTGTGTGTGTGTGTGTGTGTGAGAGGGTCCTGTCATAACTGCAGTGTGTAGTTAGTTCCACTGCACATGTGTTGCATGACAAAGCAGCTTCCTGTTTCTGTGTGTAGCTCTGGTATAAAGGACCAGCACCATCCATCCATCATCCATCCATCCATCCATCCATCCATCCATCCATCCATCCATCCATCCATCCATCCATCCATGTGCATTGTTAAGATATGGTGGACTCTTCCTCTCACCCGTTGTGTCTTTCTGCTTAGCCTGGCTGTTGTGATGCTCCTCTCAGTTTCAGAAGGTAGAAAACACACAGTAAATTAGATTCAAGTCATGCAGCAAAGGTCAACAGGCCAGGACTCCGACCCGTGATGAGGACCGTAGCCTCCGACATGGGTCACACTCTTTACCCCTGTGCCACCTTTGCGCCTGTTCTTTGTTTATTTATTTTTTATCAATTTAAATTTCACTTCAGTTTTACTTTCCTTCTTAATTTTGTCTTATTTTAATTAATTAATTAATCAGTGCTATTTTCTTTTCTTTTATTTCTTTTTTATTCTTTATATTGTTTTGTTTTATAATTTTGTTTAATCAATTGATCTTTTTTATGTTTTTTGTTTCAATTTTAAATAAATTTTAACATGTCATTTTTTAATACATTTTTTTATTTTGTTTTATTTTTAGGAATTTCTTAAATAATTTTTTGTGTTTTTTTATTTATTTAGTTTCACATGTAAAAACAGCTTTAATGAAAACAGAAAGTGATTGCATAAATTAACTCTTTGCACTGGAAGGTAAATCTGAACGATTTATAGGGGTATATCACTGCTACATGAAGAGCTCAAAGTTAATAAATTGCTTTAATTGTAAGGAAGACTATTTAGAAACGCTTGTACATATTTTACTGAGATTAATAGCTGCTGTATATTTATGATTAGGGATCATGATTACCCGGTTTTTTAAAATGCAGAATAGAGAATGAAAACACTCATTCTTATTAATGAAAACTAGCTCTAACTGTGACTCATGCTGAGTAAACCAACAGTTTACTTTAGGTGGGTGTGGGGTTTCATTTTTACTCTGTTACTGGTTAAAAAGGTCATTTTGCAGATGCTGATGTCAGCGTTCTCTTCTCTGTTTCTGTGTTTTGGTGATGCAATGGAGTCCTTACCTGCCAACATCATCTTACCCTGCTGTCATGACCTCACCAGCAGAATTCCAGCAAAAATCGCAAATGCTACGAACAGAAATCACGTTCGAGGCTGCAGGACTCACACCTTTGTGTAAGCAAACTTCAACTGTTTCTAGCATTTCATTTTATTAATGAAAGTATTTCCCAGATTAGACATCTTATTGCACTACGGCAAACACAATCTTTAGCTAAAAATGTTCACTGTTTGTGCTTATAGGATTACTGACCACAAAAAGCATGTGTGGTGCGTTAAACCCTCCACGTCGCTCAATGACACTACAGAGAAGGTGCTGTTGTCAAGACCCTAAAACAGTCATTTCTGATTCCTCTGCTCATACCTTTTAATCTGGCAAGCCAGCTAAAGTTATCAGCAGGGTAAAGGAGAAACATTTACATAGTTGGTCAAATGTGAAGTCTATTTATTTGATCCAATAACAATCATTTCATGAGTTTCATAATTCTGTCTGATCATATTTGTTCTTTTATTCTTGCAGAAACACGTAAAATGTCCTCCTGACATCTATGTTTTATCTTAAATCCTGGAAGCTGATGAAGAATAAACAGAACAAGCAAAAAAGAAGCTACTCTGGACATTTTCTGATCCTGTACCTCTCCTATTATCACTTCCTGTGTCAAATTTTAAAACTTACTTTATTTTTAAAATGTATTTACAAAGAGATTAATTTAAAGACCTTTTTTAGCTAGACTCTGAATTTGTTTGTAGGATAATAATGGAGGAGCTGTTCTTTCTGAGCCTGGGGTAAGAAATAAATGTTAATTAGATAAAAAATGATAAATGGTCTTGTCTTTCCTTTATCTTTCTTATTTGTTCTTGCGTGATACAAAAGCAGTTCTGATGCGGAGTGAAGAGCTGCAACCACAGCATGACTAACAATAATCTAACAATCTCACTTCTGTCAGACACAACTCCGGCCTTGAAGGCACCACATGAGCAATATGTGCTTTATAAAGGGTTCAGTATAGTTGTCTAACATAAAGCACCACACCGCAGTGGCTAAATCACTTAAGTATATTTAGTATATATACTCTCAGATGACAGTAGAAGAAACCATACGAGTGTCCCTATGGTGCTCCACACCATATTTACACATTAGTAGACAATAGAAATGCGGTTGACCTTTCACCTTTTAAATTTTGTAGCACATTTACTCTTCTTTTAGATTGAACACTCTGCCATCTGTTTTTTATATGTTAAGCAGAAGTTTAGCTTGGTAAGGCAGATGTGATTGGTGTGATTCTTGACTCCTGTGTTGACTCTTAATGAGCAATATGACTCGCATTTTAAACCAGACTAAAGGGGCGCACATTTGCAGCTGCATCTGCAGTGTGCATTTGTGGCTTCAGAAATTGCAGACACACTTGTCCTAATTCTGCATGGTCTTGTTTCCGGTTTCCAGGTACAGTTTACCCTACTCATCAGTTAATTCTAGTTCACAGTCTTTTGCATGTTGAAACAGTCCCTTTTGTACACGGAAAACAGAACTGTACCGATACCATAAATACTATCCATCATTCCCTATCGGTAATAAAACCTGTTCTTAATGCCCAAGCTGTCAGTCAGTTGTTTAGAAACCTTTCGGAAACATTCGTCTTTATATTTGCTTTAAATAAGATGAAATCAGCTGTCGAGATGACTCCGTCTTAAACAAAAGAAATGTAACTGGACAGCAGAGCAGCTGCACAATGTTTAAAGAGAAAATGCGGCTGCATGCTTGGGGCAGAGATCCTCATTGCTCAACAAGATGGCATCAACTCGTCACGCTCCCAAAATGGAGAAGAGGAGGAAAATGCTTATTTTAGGAGCTAATTTTCACTATACTTGGTCAAAGTTAAGTTCATCCAGATTAAACCTGAAATATTTCATGTTCACAGTTCAACACGTGTTGAACACTAACAGTACTTGTTGGAAATTCCTGCACCCCTCTCAGTGTTGATGTGAGCTTCTTGGCACCCTCCCTTACTTGTTTCTGTCTCATCTTTCCATCAGTTTCGGAGAAATCTCCAGTTTAAAGTTACCTCTGTTGCTGTATATTTATGGTCTGGCTGTGATGAGAGTTCAGCTGGTGTGCCCAATCAATTTGGACATTTCTGACTAAAATAAATATCAATTTATCTATTTGCTACATGTTGGATTTGTGTTAATGTATGTTTAGAGACATAACTTTGAAATAAAAAAAAGTATTAAAAAGAAAGTCTAATTAACCAATAATCCCATAACCTCCACTGATACATTCCCCTGTAACTGGTCTGCAAACTAAAGGATTCAAATGAGTAAATGCCAAACAAATCCTGCTAGGAAAACTTAACTTTTTTTCAGATTGATCAGATTCACCATAACTGATAGCAGGTGTTAACTCAGGAAGGTTGATACTCAAATGTGCTTTTTTCACTTGAACTGTAAAGGATAAATGTAACATTATAGGTGGAAAAAGTGTTTCAGTGATTTATGAAAATGTTCTACATCATAAATCTAGCATTTTATTTGAAGTGTGTACACTCCTGATAGCCACTTTATTTACCATGACACAGTAAGGACAGTCATCAAATAATAGGATAAATGCAACAAGTATGATGACACTAAAACATGGCATTTCTTCAAAACTGAGAAAGAGACGATTGGGTTGTATGCGTGACAACAGTCCCTTTTAATCTCCCTATGCCTGGACTAAGAAGTAGAGTTGCTAGACAGAAGCCTTTTCTTCCAAAGAAAACATCCAGGACCCAAAACCATAGCTCCAAGAAAGTTGGTACAAAAATAACACTGAGCATCACCAAGAACATAAAACTCTCAGTAAAAGATGGGTAGCGTACAATAAGAGATAATGTTTTAGGCAACTGGAAGGATGCTGGTTGAAGCTGGTAAGCGTGTCATTATCAGTAAGGAAGAAGCATTTATTCCAAAAGTAATATAAAAAGCCAGATTACAGTTTCCACCCAGGGACAAAAACCTTAATTTTCGGAGAAATGTCCTGTTGTCTGATGAAACTAAAATTTATGTGTTTGGTCATGATGACCTTTGTTGCATTTGGAGGTACTGTAAAGTACGTCGGTAGCATTATGTTGTGAGGGTTTTTTGCTGCAGGAGGGACTGGTGCATTTCATAAAATAGGTGGCATCGTGAAGAAAGAACATTATATAAAAATATTGAACCAACAATTCAAACAACCGCCCAGGAAGTTAAAGATTGGGCATAAATGCATCTTTCAAGTGGACAATAACCCTAAGTATACCTCCAAATTAGTTACAAAGCGGCTTAAAGGCAACTAAGTCAATGTTTTGGTGCGGCCATTGTAAAGTCCTTATTACAGTCTCACAGAAAATATGTGTTTGAAAAGGTGTGTGTGTGTGTGTGTGTGTTTGTGCAAGGCGGATGACATCCTGACACATTTACACCGGTTCTGTCAGGAGGAATGAGCCATGGTTCTAATAAAGTGTTGTGACAAGCTTGTAGAAGGTAACCCCAAACCTCTCGACCCAAATTACACGGTTTAAAAGGTAATTTTACCAAATACTAAGCCAAGGTTTTTAAAATTCTAAATTTGCTGAAAGTTAAAATAAATTATCTAAAACATTTTGTCTCTTAATTTTGTGTCATTTAGCAAAGAGAAACAATTTGCTAGTTGACCTCAAACATGAAAAGTTTAGTCGGATTTTTTTTCAGACTGTGAGATTTTGTGTCTGTTTATGCAGTGTATGTAAACATCTGGTTCCAACTGAAATACTGCTTCTGTTAGAACCTCATATAAGCTATAGTGTGTAACATTTACTACATAGCATCAGAGATATCATCATGCTGTATTGAGCGGATTTACAGCTGACAAACTATTCCTGATAACATTACAAACTAACAGCTGCTAACAGTGTTTTTAACCTGTCATCTATGAAGCAGAGAGGAAATCACTCAGACTTCCTCTCCCCACTCAGACAAAAAAAGCCTAAGAATAAAACCAGCTGAGTATTTTAAGACTCTGTTACTCTAATAAACTCAAAAAGACGGTTGCATGACACTGAGGGGAATTACATGGAATATGGGTCGATGCGCAACTGCCTCACAGATAATCAGAATATTTTTGGGTGTTTCCGTGCGTTAGTATGATGCAAAGTATGTTAAGGGTTCCCTTTAGTAAACTTCCACCTCACCCAGGCTCCATTAAAACGGCGTAGATTAATTCTCCAGAAATACAGAGCTTCACAAAAATATTTAAGCCCCATGAATTCTTTCACATTTTTTACACCTGAAAACTTCATTGTGTTATATTAGAGTTTTATGATAGGTCAACAGACAGTAGTGCATCATTTCAATTTGGAAAATAAATGATTCATGGTCTTCAAAAATGTTTCCCAAATGAAACTTTGAAGGGTGCCTTTGTATCCAGCCCTGCTGAGTCAGTACTTTGACTCACTGGGGCTTTATTTAGCTTCAGCTCAGGAGCTTTCTAATTTTTTTGTGTCTGTGCTCCGTTCTCTCAAACCCCCAGTCGGTCGTGGCAGATGGCCGCTCACACTGAGCCTAGTTCTGGTTCTGCTGGAGGTTTCTTTCTATTAAAAAAGAGGCTGCCTTTCCACTGTCGCTACATGCATGCTCAGTATGAAGGATTGCTGCAAAGTCAATGCAAGCAACTGTCCACTGTCTCTACATGCTCATCCAGGAGTGAATGCTGCAAATCACTGACTGGATGCAATCTGCTGGGTTTCCATAGCTAGATAACGTTTTAATCAACTTGAATAATAAACTGAGTTTCACAGCACTGTTTGACAGTTAGGATTAATTGGAATGTAAGACGCCGTATGATTCGATTAAATTGACTTTGTAAAGTGCCTTAAGATCACATTTGTTGTGAATTGGGGCTATATAAATCGAATAAAATTTTCTGTCAGGTCACTCTCAGAGGGTCAGGCTGGGTCCCGTGCCTCCACTGCTCTCACAGTCAACACCGGGACGCCACAAGGTTGTGTGCTCAGCCCTCTCTTCAATACCCTCTATACATACGACTGTTTCCCCAGCCACTGCAGCAAGATTTCATAAAAGTAGGAGGTGGCACAACGGTGGTTGGACTCATCTCAGGCAAAGAGGGTGAGCTGGCATACAGGGACGTGTTGGAGCGGCTGTCAGAATGGTGGAGAGTCAATAACCTGCTCCTCAACACCACAGTAACGAAGTAGCTGGTTACTAATGTTAGAAAGACTAAGACTGACATGCAGCTGCCTTCCTTTGGTACGGCAGCTGCACTTCCTTGAAAAGAAAAGCGCACCACAGGGTTATTAGGTCTGGAACAAATCTATACCTCCTGATGTCTCAAAAAAGCAATGAACATGTCACAGGACAAGGACAAACCACCTTAGAAACATTTTTTACCCAAAAGCCATTATGGTCCTATACTCACAGTAGAACAGCTTGATGTCTTTTGTTATTTAATTATTCCCACAAGGTCAGTTACAGAACTCAAGTCAATCAGTGTATATTACCATTTACTGCTATTTCAACCACTTACAGAAACCAGCTCTAAATTTTGATGAACGCTGGGTGGTGTGGAAAATAACTGAAAGGAAGCGCCAACTGACGTGACATTGTCAAACATTCACACACAGAGCAAAGTGTCCTAAATATTTCTGACATAGCAGCATATTTACATACATTGCATCTACATGAGTAATTACATTGAGCAATTACTGTCTTATCGGGTTCATTAGGTTATCGGTGGCGGCTAAAAATACTCCACTGGTTTTATTTTTCGGAGTGGGACAAGAAGTTTGAGTGATTCCCTGTCTTGTTTCCTAGACGACTGTTAGAAAACATTCAGCTGTTGGTTCGTCATTTCCTCTGGAATAATTCGTCATGTGTAAGTCAGTTCATTGTAACACGATATCTGTGTTACTATTTTCAAATACTGCGTATGACAGGAGCTGATTTACAGCATTTAGATTTCTTGAGGTTTTTTAACATTCTGTCAGGTTTTATTTTTATTTATTTTTACAGATTAATATCTGAAAAGCAGGTCATGCATTTGTATTCAGCCCTTTATGGTCGTGGTTCTGATGAAATGTGAACCACCATCCCAGTTTTCTTTTGGGATTGTCCTGTATTTAGCAACTCTGACCAACATCCTTGTCCCTGCTGAAGGAAAGCATCCTCGCAGAATGATGCTGCCACCATCACGTCTCATTATGGGGATGATGCAATCATACTGAAGTGCAGTCAGTGTTTTAGCATGCATAGTATTTACACATAGGTCAATAAGTTAAATTCTGATCTAATCTGACCAAAGCACATGTTTGCTTTCTCCCCACAGCAAATATAGTGAGAATGGTGTGTTCAGGGTTATGTGCAATGTCTTCCAAAGTCACCACACATAGTATTTTGCATGTAAACTAAAACATAAAATGTTTTGGTTTTTAGCTTCTTCCTCCACATATTATCTGTGTTCTGGCACGCTGCAAACATGACTTCTTATGGCTTTCCTCTTGTCACTCTTCCATAAAGTTCAGGTTTGTGGAGTAGATGAATAATAGTTTTTCTGTGGACAGATTCTCCCACCTGAGCTGTGGATCTCTGCAGCTCCTCCAGACTTGCCATTGCCCTCTTGGCTGCTCCTCTGATTAAGTTAAGTGCACTTGATTGTATTTAGGAGTATCAGAGTGAAGGGAGCCGAATACAAATGCATTTCCCACTTTGCAGATTTTTCATCCTTCCACTTCATAATTACATAAAAAATATCTTATAAAATCCCAATAAAATACACGAAACTTTGTGGAGGTCATGTGATAAAATGTGCAAAAGTTCAAGGGGTGTGAATACTTTTGCAAGACATGCTAAATATGCAATAAAGAAATAAAAATTGCTCATACTACAGCAAGAAAGTCTGAAGAAAACAATAAAATTCATTATCTTATGTTATACTATCTTTATTTGATTTCTTGATGAAAACAAACCAACTTTAATTATAATGCACTTTGAAAACAACAAGCACTGACTGCTGAACATAAAATTAATAAAAAAAATAAAAAAACAATAAAATACAAAAAATAAAATAAATATAAATAAAATATCTGCAACAATACAGAACATCTACATCAGAAAATAAATAGTAATAATAAATCAATAAAATCCAAATAAAATGAACACCCTGTACGGGTTTAAAAGCCAAACTGAAAAGGTGGATCTTCAAAGCAGATTTAAAAATGCGTAGTGAGGAGGCCTTTCTAATTTTTTATGGCAGAGCGTTCCATAATTTAGGAGAAACGACTGTAGCTGAGAGAGGTAGTGTGGGGCAAGACCATTAAGACTTCTAAAACAGATAAAATCATTTAAAATAAACTCTGAAATGGATAGGCAGCCAGCGTAGCGAGGATAAAACAGGAGTAATTTGCTCCCAAACCCAGTTAAAAGCCAAAGAACCGTGTCTGAACCGTTCCAGGGTTATTTTCATCCTACTGATCTTGTAGGGGCAGACTGTGGATAGTTCTCAGGGTGTGTGACCCTGAGGTCCAGTTAGTAGTTATTTCCACTGCAGACGTGTCAACACAGCTTCCCATTTTCTGAGAGTGGTTCTGGTATATAAAGTCCTTCCTCTGTGGTTCTTTCATCACACTTTGAGAAGCCGAGCAGATTGTAGACTTCCTCAGATCCAGAGTTCAGCTTGGTTCTGCTCATCATGTCGACTCTTTCTTACAGCCGCTGGATCTTTCTGCTCAGCCTGGCTGCTCTCATGTTCATCTCACTATCAGAAGGTAAGAACAGGATGTTTTCTGTCTTGAACGAAATCTTTCAATGATGAAAATCTGACAGTGGGAACAATTTTTCCCACCAGAAGAGCATTGTTTTAATTTGCTGCTGCTTTATACGTAATTTTCTCTGTTTCTGTCATTCTTTCATATATATTTGTTATTTTATTTGACAGCAATTTATTTAAATTCATTTTTTTTAATAATTGCCATTTTGATGCATAACCATTAGTTTACATCAGATTAATGTGAAAATGATTAAACAGATAAAATATGACAGAAGTGCAGTAACATGAGGTTTATTATCTTAGCTGCAGTTTCAACAGTTTAAGGCAGAACACTGTAGCCGCCTGCTGGTTCTGCTTATGATCTTGTGGTACCATTCAGTTCAGAAAAGATTCTGAACAATTCTAAGCTCCCCTCACTATCGTCTGCAGGGCAATTGGACAGCTGTTAAAGGCTTAGTTGTGTGTTCTTGTCTTTAAACATTTAACTGTCAGGAAAAAGTTGCAGAGGCAAAATATATCACCAGAGGTGGGTACTAGTAACTAGTTACATTTACTCAGTTACATTTACTTGAGTAACCTTTTGACAAATATGGACTTTTATGAGTAGTTTCACTGCACCATAATTTAAACTTTTACTTAATTAACATTATTATGAAGTATTCCCCCTCTTACTTGAGTAAAATTTCTGGCAGCTCTACCCACTGTAAGTAACTTTACTGAATAAAGCACATTTTAACCTAAAATGCAGCAGACAGACATATGGTTTAAGTTTCACTAAAATTAGTTTTCTTTTTTAACACAATCTTTGTTGTTTTAATGTTACTTTTATCTGCTGAGACTTCTATGACATGGAGGTTAAGGTAATACACAGTAAAAGGTATATATTGTCACTGGAGGTAGTTTATCCTGTTCTAACATACATACATCATATAATGTCAGAAGTGGGTTTATATGTTTCATGTTCTCAAAAAATGGATTTTGAGAAGTGTTTATTTTCTAACTATTTTTATTTGTATTAATTACTCTTTTTTTCTTTGAAACAAAAGAAATTTGAACATAACTTTATATTATGGTCTGTCTGATTATATAATTTTAAATAGTAAAACAGTACTTACTCAGTACTTAACTAACGTTTTTACCAAATACTTTTTTACTCTTTCTTGAGTAATTTCTTGGATTCCTACTTTTTACTTTTACTCAACTAGAAATATGTTAAGTAGTGCTACTTTTTACCACAGTACAATGTTTTGGCACTCTACCCACCTCTGTATATCACTAAATGCCTCGTTTTTTGGGAAACAAAGTGCTAATAAATAATATATTGAATTAAATTTGTAGAAAGATCAGAAAGAAAATCAGAAGAAAACTAAAAGAACAGGAATTTAAAATCAGTTTCTAAGTTTTTTGCTGATTTGACATTTCTGCTCTATAACCAGGAATCTGACCCTCTTAATGTTGTCGGATTATTAGAAAATCTGATAAAAACACATAGAATAAGGAAAGTAAACATCTTGCAACCAGAGTATTTAATCTCGCCATAAGAAGAGATTAAATCCTCTTGTCATGACAGCAGTGATGCTATTTGACGGATAGTTTCCACCGTATGTTGGGTCATTTCTACAGTGTTGCTGCAAAGATAAAACCTTATGTGAAGCTGATGGCTCTGTTTTCTCTTTCTGTTTGTGTCTGTTGGTGGACGATGTAGTGGAGTCCTTCTCTCCCATCATAAAGTTAGACTGCTGTCAGAACCTCAGCAACAGAACCTTTCCCAGAATCAAACAGTGCTATGAACAGAAACGTCTGGACTGCAACATTCATGCCTTCATGTAAGTGTGGCGGGACTCGAATGAAGCAAAACTACAGTTACGTGTTTCCATGTTTGTCACTATCCTGCAGTATTCTGTTGTGCTCACTGTCCTTTTCTTCTCCCGGTAGAATCAAAAACCATAAAGGAAGACTGAGGTGCATTGATCCAAAGTCTGAGAAGCTCAGAAACAAAATAAAAAAGGTGAGCATCTCCTGTTGAAAACTAATATCATAAATTTGGTGATTTTCATATGAGAGTTTTCAACTGTCACAACTGTAATAATTTAGAAAAACAAACAAACGCATCTCAGCATTTCAGCAGGTCATTCAGGTTTGCAGAGGCTCGGTAAAAGGCAAATTATTTGATTCAGGTGTGTTGGAGAAGGGATGCATCTAAACGTTGCAGTAAAGTAGCTCTCTACATTTCAGCATTTTGAATTTGACTTGCGAGTGAGGATTAAATCCTGCTTAAGACAAAGGAAGATAGAAAATATGTTGATGTAGCGAAGAAATTTATGGAAGAATTAGCTCATCTAAACTTTTACTATTTACAATGAAACAACAACCGGTGTCCTGCATGTTTTAGATGTTCCCCTGGTTCAACACGTCTGAACCACATGGACAGTTCATTATCAGACCTCTGCAGACCTTGGAGCTAATCTGCGGAGGTAATTCAGAAATTAATTCAGTCGTGTCGGAGCAGAGAGACGTCTAAAACATGCAGAAACATTGGCTCTGGTGAAGGTGGAGAATGTGTCAAATCAGCAGTTAAGCACCAACATACAGGTGCATCTAAAAACATTCAATAAGCTCAGTCACTTTTGTCCCTAATTTCAGAAACGGAAACTTATATTTAGATTCATTACATATAAAATGAAATATTTCGGGCTTTATTTAATGTGATTTCGATGATTGTGGCTTTCAGAGAATGAAAACCCAAAGTTCTGTGTCTCATAAAATTAGAATGTTGCATAAGATCAATAAAAACATATTTTAAGCAGGAATGTCAGGCTTCTGAAAAGGATGTTAATTTCTATGAGCTCAATACTTTATTTATTATACTCTTTATGCATGAATAACTGCATCAATAAAGTCACACATTGTTTGAACAAAATGCTTTCTAGTTCTAAAACATACAATTTCTTTAAAAATAATTTGTGTCTTTTAAACTTTTTCAGATTTTGAGATGTTTCAACCAGAAACTTTAATGTATTTTAGAAGGATTTAATGTGAAAGATAAACACAGCGTAGTGCTTAACTGTGAAAGGGGGAAAAAAAATCATTCAAGCTTTTAAACATTGTTGTTTATGGACGAAAAATAGACCAAAAATGAACATTTTAAAAACTAAGACTGCACATCAATCCCCCTCAGTTTTCTACATTTAGAGGGTTGATTAGGTGCAATCTTTATAAAAAATATTAATTTATCAAACAGAGACATGCAATAATGTCCTTAATTTCTTGAAGTTATTAAAAACGTTTTCCTCTTCTCTTCATTGCAGGGAGAGTTAAGGTGTCCTCCCGACATCTCCAGTCCAGAATAAACCCTGAGGTTTAATGCAGCTTGAACAACAAACCAGCGAAGCAGCAACATTTTCTGCTCATGAACTTGTTATTAATACTTACATGAATGTATTTAAAATGTAATTTATTTCATTTATTTATTTGCTAGATAATATTTTTTTAAACACTTATTTGTTGCAAATTACAATAATGGGAGATATGTTGTTTTTTAAAACCTCAAAATGAGAAATAAATATTTAAAATAGTAGCTTGTGGTGTATTTCTTTTCACTAACACCTGGACCAATATAAAAACACAGCTGGATAATGAAGTCTTTAAAGCAGACAGCTAAAAACCTTCCACTTTGTATTTATTTTGTGTGATGACATCACATGAAGCAGTAAGACTGGTTGATTTTCATGCATGCTTGGCATATTATGTTTGCATGATCTTTAATTAAATTCAGTTTATTTATATTGTGCTAATTCAGAACACATGTCGTCTCAAGTCAATTCAATCCAATCATGCAGACAGGCTCCAGGTGGGTACATACACTCCTAACTGATCACTTCTCCTGGATGAGCATGTAGAGACAGTGGACAGTCGCTGTCATTGACTTTGCAGCAATCCCTCATACTGAGCATGCATGTAGCGACAGTGGAAAGGAAAACTCCCTTTGACAGGAAAAAAACCTCCAGTAGAACCAGGCTCAGTGTGAGCAGCCATCTTCGAACGACTGACTGGGAGTTTGAGAAGATAGAGCAAACAATCAAAAAAGTAACAGAAGCAATCACTCAGAGTTACTCTCTATATTGAATAAAAGCAAAAAAGTTAATGACTGTAGGAGAAAAAGACAGCTAAACAGATAAACTGAGTCAGTTTTCTAAGTCTAGAGTGTAAAAGGGAGCACAAACTGTCTGTAGAAGACGAAGATTAAGTTGTTGGCAGCAGTAGCTCAGCCGATGCCCCCCTTCAGCAAGGTGCCACAACTAAACACAGAGTCAGGCCAGGTGTAGCTTCCAGGAGGAGAAAAAACAGAGAGAGAACATAAAGTTAAAAGGTGAAATAATATCAAATAACACAAAATTGGAGAGTAGTAGACGAATTTAGCAGAGTAACGGAAAGTGGTCATTATGTCCTCCATCAACCTAAACCAATAGCAGTATATCCTGAGCTAACTACAGAGATAGCTTACTTAGTTAGCATAGCAGGTTAACCTCAGCCACTCTAACTACTTATAAGGTTTATCCTAGCCTCAAAAGTAGACAGGGTATCTGCCGCACTGACTACAACTAGGGAGTTTTTCAACAGAAGAGGAGCCAGGTTGCTAAAGGATCTGTCTCACATTATTTTTCTAGAAACTCTTGGAACCACCAGTAAACCTGCAGTCTGTTATAATTAGATAACTTAAGTATGATGGAGCTAGATCCTTAAGGGCTTTATATGTGAGAAGGAGAATCCTAAAAATTAGGTAGAGAGAACTAGAACTAGGACAACTCTGTTTTGAAATTTAATCAGAACTCTCTGTTGGATCAGCTGAAGGCTTTTAAGTGCATTTTGTGGACATCCTGATTACAATAATCTAGCCTTGAAGTAACAAAGCAGCTTCGTTTTCAAAGACTCTGGTCCAGAGACTACAGCCTCTGTCTTGTTTGACTTTATTTATAAATTTAAAGTCATCCGGGATTTTATGACTTCAATATGTGATTGTAGTCTATCTAACGGATTGGATTCTTTAGGATTTATGGATAAATATAACTGAGTATTATCAGCATAGCATTAAATAATTAATTACCGGTAATCCATTTTACCAAGTGCAAACAGACATATAGTAACAAGAATTGGACCAAGCACAATGTCCTCAGTATGAAGACAAGAGTAGGCTGCAGATGTTTTGAGCAAAGCCAAATATAAATTATAATATATAAAATTATAATATATAGTAGGGACCAATCACAGTGAAGAAGCCAGAAGAAAGCTCTCTGTAAAGTAAAATAAACTCATCAATATCACATCCTACTCATTAAAGCATGAATATACAGTGATTTGAAAAAGTGTCTAACTCCCTACTGATTTCTTCTGTTTTTGCTTTATTGTCACACTAAAATGTTTGATATCATTTAATGAATCTCGATATCAACAAAGATAACTTGAAAATATTGATGTCTTTTAAAAAAGTTGAAGTTCATTTATTGATAAAGGGAAAGCTGTCCAAACCAACATTGGTGTACTTCCCTCGGCTGCAACAACTGACATGAAGAGCTTGTGATAATTGTTAATAAGTCTTTAAAATCCTTGTGGAGGAATTTTGAAACTCTTACTGAACTGTTGTAATTTAGCCACAATGCTGGCTTTCCAGCCTGAACAGACAGGTAAACTGATGGCCAGACATTCTCCTTCAGGATTTTCTGGTAGAGAGCAGAATTCATGGTTCCATCAATAGCAACAAGTCATTCATGTTCTGAAGCAAAAAAGCAGCCCCAGACCATCATACTACCACCACCTTGTTTGAGTATCAGTTTGAGGTTCTTGTTCCGAAATGCTGTTAGTTTTATACATGATTTAATGGGACACACATCCTCCAAACTGTCCATGTTTGTCTCATCATTCCACAAAATATTTTCCCATAGGTCTTGTGGATTCTTAAGATGTTTTTTTTAGGAAATGTGAGATGGACCTCTGTGCTTTTTGAGTCTGATACCTGTCTCCAGCGGTCATTGGGCGAAAAGGGAGGTAAACCCTAGACGGGTCATCACCCCTAAATAACAACACAGAGACACAGGACAAACAACCAGGCATGCACACACCAGTTAACATAACAGTAATGTTTTTGGACTGTGGAAGTACATGCAAACTCCACGCAGAAACACCCCAGGCCGGGATTCAAACCAAGGACCCCGTTGCTCTGAGGCAACGGTTCTAACAACATCGTGCTCCTATTTAAAAAACAAAAAACAACTATCAGAACAAATCATAACAAAAAACCTTAATCATTTGTGACAAGACAAAATTATAAGACAAAGAATTGATTTTCTGCCCTACTTAAAAATAATAACACAGATATAATCGTGCTGTAATATGAGCTGAGTCACACCTGAAAAACTATTTAGGCTGAATGTCTTTGACAGTCTTGGAAACAGGAGGGGAATCACTGACAATTCCAGTCCCACTCAAAAAAAACCTCCAAAAATAAAACCAGTTCAGTATTTTTAGCTTCCAAAGTTACATTAATCACCTTAAAAGGACAGCTTTAGCTGTGTGTCACCAAGGGAAATTACTCATGGAGTTTATGTAAATATGTGGTTGCATTAGATAATCAATATTAATAAGTCTTTGTTTTTCTGACAAATTAATATCGGTTAGTAGTTCCAAATGTTCTTTCTTCAAACAAGTTAAGAAACAAGAAAAGCATAGTATCCATGTAAAAACCCATGAAATATGTTCTGTTGTTTAGACTTTGGCAACATATTATGAAAAAGTGCAAATTACTTCATCAGCTGTTGTAAATCAGCTAGAAAACATTGAGATGGTTTGTAAGAGGAGCCCATAATTTATTTATGAAGCTTGAAACTAAGTTGGAAAAGCTAATCCAGGAGTTGAGTCACTACTTCCGAAGACTTAACCCACTAATGTGAATGAAGCTTTAATACTCTGTTGTTATTTGACAAAAATCATCTAAATGAACCTGTTGAGCTCTGCTTATAAAGAGGCTGATTTGTTGGAGGAAACCATTGACCCTCTTATTTATGTTCGTCAAACTGCTTCAAATACTTTTAGATAAAGATTTCAAATAAAACTAACTAACCTGAACAGCAGCGACATTTGTTACATTTCTCTGAATCATTTGTTTAGCAAATTTAAATGATGTTTGTCAGATGCCGTCATTATGAACCACTCAATCATGATGTCAAACACTGTTTTTATTATTGTGGTTGTGAGCAGCAACACAGAGATAACCTCAGGTAACCAACCAATTAGGTCAATTCGATCTGGTCAATGAAGGCAGAACAAACCTAAACATATATGGACATAACAGTCATGGTGAGTGGTCTTTTCAGTGTGGGTGTGATTGTTTATTGCCACAGTTACTAATTACTTCCACTTTAGATGTTTCTTATGACATTACAACACTTTCCTGTTTCAGAAAAATATGAACCTGATTTAAACGCGGTATTAAAGATCCTCCCTCACTGGTTCGTTCTTCCCACTTTAAGAAACTGAGCAGTCTACAGACTTCCTCAGATCCAGAGTTCAGTTCGGCGCTGCTCATCATGTCGACTCTTTCTTACAGCCTTCGGATCTTTCTGCTCAGCCTGGCTGCTCTCATGTTCATCTCGGCATCAGAAGGTAAAAAAGAAAACAACAAAACAAAATCATCATCAAATTTTATTTTCTTTACTTTAAATGAATGAATGAATTATTTAGTTTTGTTATCTAATAATTTTGCTGTGTTCCTTTCAGTTTTTTTGAAAAAGATTATTTGTTCTGATATTTATTTAGGTTTATTTGATCAGGTCAGTAGTTGTGGATTATTTTGGAAATCCGATGCTAAAACAGAGATTAAAGAAAACAACTATTATGTTTAATATCCTGACAAGTAAACCAGGGCAAAAGCTTAATATTTGATGAGTAGCTCCAGCTATGGAAGGCTTGTTTTGCCAGTTTTCAGTTTGAAAAGTAATGTTATGATTATTAGTAACAACATTTTCCTCCCTGTTTATGTTTGTTGGCGGATGGTGCAGGTTTGCCATTTGTAAGTTTACCCTGCTGGAAATCCTGCGACTCCAATGCGATACGAAATATCAAAAGCTGCTACGAACAGCGACCACGCCAGGACTGCAAGACCCACGGCTTTGTGTAAGTGAGCCATGACTTGTTTCAGTCCTCCTTGTTCTTCAGCATTTTTGTCAAAGCTTTTAGTGGTTTTAATTAGCAAAGTAATCTCACTGATTTTTGAGTAAAACCACAGTGGGTCTGGAAAGGACAATCAGCTCAGTGACTGAACATTCACACGTAAAAAATGTTTTGTTTTCTGCTTTTAGGGTTACAAACAAGGATGGCAAAGTGTTTTGCATTAAAGAAAATTCAAAATGGATCATAGTAAAGACATCAAAGGTAGGTTTGGAATATATTCAGCTTCATCATATCATAATCTAGAGGCCTAAAAAGCCAAGTAGCTCCTGTCCTTAAAGATTATTGAGAGTTCATATTGGGACAACATTTA
Organism: Crenichthys baileyi; assembly: GCA_036173005.1. NCBI lineage: Eukaryota > Metazoa > Chordata > Actinopteri > Cyprinodontiformes > Goodeidae > Crenichthys > Crenichthys baileyi. The sequence continues at coordinate 744,472 of JAHHUM010000022.1, forward strand.
CCTCCATTCTGAATAGTTTTTAAAGCATTTATGCTGATAACATTGGAGATTTAGATTTTACAAAATATTACGCTGTAATAATAACTCTAAATACTACCTTCTACATGTCAAAAACAATAATAATAATAATAATACACAAAATGACCATTCACCTGGCTGAATTAGTATTTTGATACATTTAAGACATTCGTTGTTTAAAGGATTTTCTTCTTCTGGTTTTGCCACTGTAAGCTCCTTTTAGGATTCCTGAGAAATATTCACAAACCTTCTAAATTTAAACTCCTTTTATGCTCATAGTTCCATTTCCCCATGTGCAACCTATACATCCAAGTGTAGGTAATTTTGTCTACTTTCACCCAGTGTTTCACTCATTATTTTTGTCCAATCATCCCAGAGTGCAGAGAGCACATACCCAAACTCTAATTCACTCCTGCACCTGCCGTATCTCAACCAGAACCTCCTGCCTCTCAAGGTTCATTGTTACTTTCAATGCAGGTGATAGTTTGAGGCTTGAGGTCTTGCGTTCTGGTCTGATGGAAGCTGTGATGCAACTTCATACTTCACCCCCCCAGAAAGGGAACCATATCAGACAGTGACCGAGCATTTTCTGAGTTTCTCGTTTTGAAATCGCTTAGCATGCTCTGCTTTCCTAAACGAATGCACAGTTACGCAGCTTTGACTTTATTAACACGAGTAACAGAAGAAAGTGGACGTATGTCGGGTTTTTGGTTGCTGCCGAATAAAAAAATAATAATCACATTTAAATGGTGGATCATGTTTGATTTTCTTGTAAGAATTGATGATTTCTCAAACATTTTGTCTTTTTGTTCTTTTCATTGCAGGGACAGATAAAATGTCCTCCTGACATCTCCCCTCCACAATAAGTCCTAGGATTTGATGAAGTATGGACAACACCAGCAAAGCAGCTACTCAGAACATTTGCCACTGACCTACTTTTTGTCAATATTTTCGAGAATGTATTTAAATGAAGTTTATTTTTTATTTATGTAAGAGAAAATAAAGATGCAAATTTATTTTAATTTGTTCTAAATTTTTAATAAGTTTAAATAATTTTGTAACTGTTATTTTCTTGAACCTTGAAGCAAAAAACGTTTATCCTGTGTTTATCCAGTTTTGTATTTACTTTCAGCGATGATTAAAACAGTTCTGACATATGGAAAATATGGATTTTTTTCTAGGATTTTTAAGTTTAATGTAGCAGCGCGGTTCGAACAGAACAGCCAGAACTCATTTTGACAAATTTTGATGTTGGATTCCCCCTGAAGAAGAGCAACGGGACGAAGCTCAGAAAGAGCAAGACGTCCAGGTGTTATCAGGTCAACCCTAAGATGCTGTCACACTTCTCCTAACTTGCCATGTTTGTTGGTGTTTCTTAAATTGTGTTTTATGTTGTTCTAAACGGGAAGGGAATGAAGAAACTTTTTCCCAAAATGAATTTTCCGTCAATCTGGGGACAATGCGCCCGGGTGAGGGCTCCTCTAGCTTTTTTTTCGGGATTTCCCTACATTTAGCTCCATCTGACCAGCTCCCCAACGAAAATGCGGCCCACCACCACTTCTTCACTGAAAGGGTGATGTTTCAGGGGGGATAGGGCAGTTTCGGTTTACCCCCCCACCCACTTTTTTCCCATGTAGACCAGAATGATCAGTTTTCACTTTTTTGGACTATTTTTTCCACTTTTTTCCCTACCCCGGGGGTTTCTTAAACGGGTGGAAAGGGAAGTAACCCCCGGTAGTAGTTTGGTTTGGGTCATGTACTGTCAGGGTTTGGACTTTGTTTGTGTTTAGTCACTTATGTTTATATTTAGTATTTTGGTAGTCGTGGTGTTTTGGTTACTCCCTCTCTCTCCTGATTGTTTGTTTCCCCCCTAGTATTGTCACCCTCCTCGTTCATTGTTCCTTTGGTTAGGGTTTGCTTTTTTTATTTTTTGACTTAGTAGGGTTTTTCCCTTTTCTTTTTTTGCTTTTATTATTATTTTTATTATTATTATTATTAGGGCTCTGTTTTTTTTTCCCCTAGCCCCCCCTGATTAGGTTGGTTTACTTAAATTGTTTTTTTTGGGGGGGGGTTTACATCCAAAGCCCTCATTTTTTCTCTGTTCCCTTCCTGTCATTTTCTGCCCTGTGTGGTGTTAGGTTTGCTGTATGGGTTTTCCTTTTTTTTTTTTAGGTTATGGTGTTATGTTCCCTGGGTTTTCCCCATTTCCCTTTGTTTATTCGTTACCCTAATCTTCAGTTTTTAAATTTGTTTAAAATTTTCATTTGGGGTATTATTTTATTCCCCCCTTCGTCATTTTTTTTAATCTATGTATTTTTTTTCCCAACCTTTTCCCCCTCTCCCTTCCTTGCCCCCTTTCGTTAAAACCTGTTCTTATTTTCCTTGATTCCCCTCCCCTTTTGTTCCTTTCTGTTTATTATTTTGGTTTTTTGTTTCATTGCCCTTTGGTGGTTCCCCCTGTCTTTTAAACCCTCGTCCATCCCACGGAGTTTTTTTTGGTTTTCTGATTCTGATTTTCCCTCAGTGTTTTTGTTATTTTGAATAAAGCTAAAGGGACTACTTAAAAAGGGCTGCTGCCAAGCTTTTGGGCCTGCGTTTTGGGGTTCCCCCCAAAAAACCTCACCGGGGAAAATATAAAAGAAAAATTAAAAAGTTAATTAACTGAAATTTGGGGAGCTTTAAACCCGGGATTCACAATGAAACCGAATCTATTATTTCTCCAAAACCTGACAACCCGGGGTTCAGACCGGGAAAGGGCGGGGTCGAAAGTTTAACACCCCTCTCTGCAGCTTCTTTTACTGCTCCCCCCCATTACCCTATTAAACAGTGTTCGCCCGGCCAAAATTGAATACCTTAAAAAATAATCAAAAAAGGGAAAGGAAATCGGGAAAATCTCATAAAAAAAAAAACACTCAGACGGGAAAAGAAAAAAAAACAATTAAATGGGGCTTACTGAACATAAAAATCTCTCTCTTCAAAGACTTTGCTGTTAGTGCCCCTGTTTTGTGACAAATCAGTTGACAAGAGGATTTGTTACTAAAAATGGTAAACTCCTACAAATTATTTAAATTTTCACCTTCTTCGAAATACTGGGGAAGGGGAGGGGGTTAAAAACCATCCTTCAGCCCGATTTTTGATTAGCCCCAAAAACCAAATCAATGCTAAAAATTTCCTTTTGAATTTTTTAACCTTTTGGTTTTTCCCTCATAAATTGCAAAGCAATAAAACCACTTTTTGTTTTTTGGGTTTTTGTACCCACCCCACCCCCTTACTCTCAATTTTTTGATCATTTTTCCCAGACCTTTTATCGGGTTTTTAGGTTTAAATACGATAAAGTTTTTTATAGGGGGGGTTTTTTTAACATTCTTTGTTGAACTGAAAGTGATGCTTAAATTTTACCTTTTAATGCTATTTTTAGACTCATTTGGCTTTGCTAAAAACATTAAAAAACCTACCCACCTTTGCCCTTCATTCTCTGTCCCTTTTTTGGCGGGACATATGGCATTGACTGTAAAGTCATAACAATTTTTTCCCATAAAACCCCGTGTTGGGGAAAATGGAATTTTAAAAATTTTTAAAAATGGGGGAAATGGGGGGAACGCAGGGCCCTTTCCCCTGATGCCACTGGCTGTAAAAAAACACCCCCTTTTCCCAAACCCTGATCTCTTTCCCAAACCGGGGACCACAGACAAAGGGGCAGACAGGGGGCGCTTGAAGTCCCTTTTTGGGGGTTTTTCAAAAGGACTTAAACTCATCAAATGGATCCAAGGTCCCCATATGATCACCGGGTCATATGCAAAAATTGAGTATTTAATGAAAATTTCTGTTTGGGGGTATTTCCGGGATTCATTCACGAACGGGGGAATTAAGGTAAACCGCATTGTTTGACCTCTCTCCGAGCCCCCCAGACCCACACGGTGTTTTGAGAAAAGTCCCCCGCAGAGACCCCGGTCTCTAAAAAACCCGAGTGAAACGGTTTTTCCTGCCTGAGAGAAGGACGATGAGTATTTTGCATCACCGGTACCCTGCAGTTTTTTCCCGGGGGACAGAAAGGGCCGCCCCCCCCGCTTGTTTTTGGTTTTGGGCCCCAAAAAGGGTAAAAACCCCTTGTTGACTGTGGACTTTCTTCAAAAATTCGCCGCCCCGGGAATTTTTTTCCTCGCCTGGTCAGAAGTTAAAGGGTTTGGGCCGAACAACAGTTGGTTTAAATGATTCTAAACCCTTTTTTTATTTTTTGAAATTTTTTGGGTTTTTTTTGTGTGGAAAAATGCTATCTTTGTGGACAGGCTATCTGCGGCCCCACGTGATCAGTGTGTGTTCTGTGTTTTTGTTTTTAAAATTAAGACAAACTTTATTTAACACTAGAACTCCCAGAATTTTAAACACACTAAGAACTTTCCCAACCCCTTTAATTGACGGCGACATTTTGGGTGCGAGGGCCCCGGGATGACGGTTATCGCATTAACGTAAAAAAATTTTGGTTTTTTACAAGAATTAATGATAGTAATTTTACAAAAAATTTAAGTTTTTTTTTATTATTTATAAAAAAGTACTGAAAAAAAAATCAGAGTAGAGGAACATTTTTTAAATAAACTTCCCCTAAAAGTGACCAAAAAACTGGGGCAAACTCCATGTTACGCCCCCCTTTAAAATTGGGGGGGACAAAACTATGCTAAAAAAGCCCTTTACTCATCCCCACTCATGTCCGAGGGGGAATCATGTCCCCAAAACTCCCGCGGGCCCCCCGCCACACTGCAGCCCTGAATGGGAGGGGGATTTGGGCATCCACCAAAACAGGGGAACGGCGTTTGGGCATCTTGGGTCTGGCGCTCTGTCCAAAAGCGTTCTGGCTCTGACGCCTCCCTCTACCTTCTTCCTCCCCTACCCCCGGGCCACACAGCCCCATCCTTTCCCACTCCCTCCTCCTTCCCGGTGTGGGCTCTTTTACGATGAAAACGCAGCAAAGCGCAGAATAGATTGTTTTATGGGGCTACTATTGACCCAACTTATTGTTTATTTCTTTTTCTTTATCAATGCCTTATTTGTAGTTTCTCCTGCCAGGGAGCTGATTGCTGGGTTTATAGCTGGCACGGGGCACCTGGCTCGTCTCCCTTCCCCTGAACCGCAGGATTGTGCACTTTTTGCTGTATTTATTATTTTTATTTTCTAATCTGTAAACTATACCCTAAAATGAAAAAATTTTCTTACACAGGTTAGTTTTTTTATTACTTGAAATAATGCGCCACAGCCTCTTGCTAATGGGACGACCCGTGTTTTTTTAGCGGGGGAGGCTCACTCTCTGACCTGCTGTCACTGGAACTGAATACTGACCAAGAGCGGTCAGAATCCCTCTCGACCAGGAGTCACGATCATGTAATTTTTGAAGCATTTCCAATTTTTTGAGCAGAAATTTCCCTTCTAGAAGCCTTTTTGTAGGATCCCAAAAACTGACTGCGTTCTAGAGTGGGGGTCGCTAAGAAAACGCTCGTGCGTATACTCAGCCGCGGAAAACAAATATCAATGTAAAAAAATAGGCCGTAAAAAATAGCGGCTGTGGTAGTTAGAGGTAGAAATAATTAGATCTTTTTTTACTTTGTTTTTTTTTAAAAAAATAGAGACATAGGAATAAAAAAACACACTTTTTAAAAAAAGTCAGGATGCCAGGAAGATCAGAGTTTTAAAAAAACCAGAATTATATCATGTCAAACTTTAAAAAACCGTCAATTGACGGCTCTGGGGAGTTCTAGTGTTAAAGGGTGATTTTAAACAGAAGGTTGCTCATAACGCGCCGTCCCCGCTTATGCATTTTAAAAACCCTTTTTTTGACCCTGGTATTTTAAAGGTATGTGTTTTGTTTTTGGTGCTAAACTAAGCTATCGGCCTCCTTTGTTAGCTTAACTGCTAACAGCTTTAGAAAACGTGCTAAAATAGAATATTTAAACGGAGGTTTTTAGTTTTCCAAGTTAGTGAATAATAGTCTCTAAACATTATTCTAAATAAAACTGATAAAAGGGGTAAAAAACATTAAGCCCCATTTCTCCAGAAAGATTTTTGGTTTTTAAAATATTCCCTTAACACTAGAACTCCCGAAATTTTTAACACTACTAGAACTCCCAACCCGTCAACTTGACGGCGAGGATTTTGGAAAGGAGGGCGGTGATGACGTCATCACATTAACGCTATAAAATTTTGTTTTGACAAGAATTAATAATAGTATTTTATCAAAACCTATTATGTTTTATTGTTATTTATATATAGTAATGAAAAACAATACAGAGTAGCGGGTACTTTAAAAAAAAATGTTTTACTAATGTGACCAAAAGCTGGACAGCTCCATGTTACGCCCACCTTTCACTTCGCGGACATAAACTAGTGCTAAAAATGCCTTCAGCTCATCCACACTCATGTCCAAGGAGGAATCATCTCCTAAAACTCTGCGGGCCTCAGCCACCCTGCAGCCCTGAATGTGGATGAGCATTTCGGCATCCACCACGCAGAGGAACGCGGTCTGGGCATCTTGGATCTGGCGCTCTGTCAACGCGTTCTGGCTCTGACGCCTCCCTCTACCTTCTTCCTCCCCTACCACTGTCCACACAGCGCCATCCTTTCCAATCTCCTCCTCCTTCCCAGGTGTGCGCTCGTCTTGCGATGAAAACGCTGTAAAGCGCAGAATAGTTGTTGTTACTGGGCTACTATATGACCTAACTTATTGTTTATTTCTTTTTCCATTATCAGTGCCTTGATTTGTAGTTTCTCTCCTGCCAGGGAGCTGATTGTGGCACTGTTTCTATAGTTTTCTATAGTTTATATATTATTAGTTTACCAATCTGTAAACTATTGCCTAAAATGATAAAATCGTTACATAGGCTAGTCTTTTACTACCTCGAAATAATGCGTCACAACCTCCTGCTAATGGGATGACTCATGTCTTTTTAGCCGGGGGAGGCTCACTCTCTGACCCACTGTCACTGGAACTGAATACTGACCAAGAGCCGTCACTATCCCTCTCGACCCAAGAATCACAATTATGTAATTTTTGAAGCATTTCCAATACCTCTTGAGCAGAAAATATCCTTCTAGAAGCCATTTTTAGGATGCCAACAATCTGACTGCGTTCTAGAGTGGCGGTTGTTAAGCAACGCTCGCGCGTATACTCAGCCGCGGAAAACAAATATCAATGTAAATAATAGGGCCGTCAAAATAGCGGCTGTGGTAGTTAGAGATGAAAATACTTAGATCTTTTATTTACTTTGTTATTTTTTAAAAATAGAGACATAGGAATACACAAGACACAGGTTTAGGAAAAGTCAGGATGCCAGGAAGATAAGAGTTTTAATAAACCAGAGTTATGGCAGGTCAAACTTTCAAAACCATCAAATTGACGGCCCTGGGAGTTCTAGTGTTAATAATATTTCTTCAAATACTATTTTAATAAATAAAGGCAACTAATTAGACACCATTGAGAAATTATTCATCCAGAAGGTTGGTTTTATTCAGCAGATCATTCTTGAAAGCATTATTTTGATAAAATAATATTTTATCTGATCTTGCATTGTGAATGGTTGTCTAAACGTTTGCTAAATATTGTTTAAGTTGGTTCCAAGACTAACTTAACTTCATTCCCAGATTCTTCAAGATAATCCTTGGTTCTCAAACATAAACATTGCATGGTAATGTTGCATCACTCCTTTGGTCATGGTTTCAACCATCTTTAATCAACTTGTTTATATTGTACATAGCCCATTAGTCTTCCCTATTCTTTAATTATGCTTGGTAGTTTAATTGGATTGTTTTAGCATATCAAAGAGTTTGTTGATTGAAATATGTTTGACTTTGAGTTGACTTATTTTTGTGAATAAATTCTTGTATTTTAAGAAATTGTATGAATTAATTCCATGTGTGTGCAGAGTTTATGCTGTTCAATAATGTCAGAGCTTAGCTCACACCTTTCAACTTTGTCCTAATACCATCGCCTTACTGGGCTGGTATTCACAGGACAACCCTTAACAGACCGAAATATTATTTGATAAAATATGAAAATATTAATATTAAATATTAAATAATATTGTCAGATTAATAATCACAACACCTGTCCTGTTTGACCATTTCTTAATAACCTTTGAGTTTAATTTAACCGAGTACTCCACACCTGAAAGAAAATTTCATTATAGTAGATCATTATCAGACGATGCTGTAACAACCTTTAAAGAATCTGTTCCACTTTTAATCTCCTCATTATTACTGAAAAACACAGTGGAGGGCAAAAATTCAGTTTCTGCCCCTTAACAAATTGATTCTTTTGTTCATAGTGTTTCTTCGTCATTGCGTGATGCATTAGACAATGCAGCCCCCTTGAAAAAGAAGGTAATCATTCATAGGAGGCAGGCTCCCTGGTTTAATTCAGAGCTGCGTACTTTAAAGCACAATGTTAGAAAATTGGAGAGAAAATGGCGCTCTACACACCTAGAGGATTCCTACTTAATCTGGAAAAATAGCCTACTGTTGTATAAAAAGACACTTCGCCAAGCCAGAACAGCTTATTTCTCATCATTAATAGAAGAGAACAAGAATAATCCTAGGTTTCTCTTTAGTACAGTTGCTAAACTTACACAGAGTCATAGCCCTGTTGAGCCATCCATTCCCTTAGCTCTTAGCAGTCATGACTTTATGGGATTCTTCTTAAATAAAATTGATTCTATTGAAAATAAAATCTTTGACATACTCCCGAAGATTATTACTTCATCCTCAGCAAGTGAGACAACATTGGAAATAACTGTAGAACCTGATTTCTGTTTGGACTGTTTTGATCCTGTGGAGCTTCCTGAGTTATCAGAAATATTAGCTTAATCTAAACCATCAACTTGTATGTTAGACCCAATTCCAACCAAATTATTTAAGGAAGTGTTCCCTCTGATTACCAGCCCCATTTTTGATATGATTAATCTATCTTTAGTAAATGGATATGTACCACAGGCTTTTAAGGTAGCTGTAATTAAACCTTTACTTAAGAAACCTTCGCTTGATCGAGATGACTTTTATTTACATAAAAAATAATACAGTGCAGTTATACAATTTACCTGCTTGCATATTTTCTCATTTTTTGCTTTTTTAAATTTGTTTCAGAACATTAAACAAGTTTTGACCTATTACAGACCTATATCCAATCTTCCATTCTTATCTAAAATTCTTGAAAAAATAGTTGCTAATCAAATGTTTGAGCATTTACACAGCAATTACCTGTTTGAAGAGTTTCAGTCAGGCTTCAGAGCTCATCATAGCACTGAAACAGATCTGCTGAAAGTCACTAATGATATTCTTATGGCCTCAGATAATGAACTTGTGTCTGTACTGGTTCTGTTATATCCCAGTGCTGCATTTGATACAGTCGACCATAATATTCTCTTAAAAAGGCTGGAATATGCTGTAGGGATCAGGGGAACAGCGCTAGGCTGGTTTAAATCTTATTTGTCTGACAGATTCCAGTTTGTTCATGTAAATATTAAATCATCTTTAAACTCCAGGGTTAATTGTGGAATACCACAGGGTTCAGTACTTGGGCCAATTCTCTTTACTATATATATGCTTCCAATAGATCAAATTATCAGGCAGCATAGGATACATTTTCACTGTTACACTGATGATACTTAGCTTTACTTATCCATAAATCCTGATTAGCCCAACCAGTTAGATAGACTACAAGCATGTCTTGAAGACATAAAAACTTGGATGACTTTAAATTTTTTGCTTCTAAATTCAGACAAGACAGAAGTTGTCGTCTTTGGACCGGAGTCTTTAAAAAGAAACTGCTTAGTCAATCACCTAACCTGGATGGCATTAAATTGACCTCCGGTAATAAAGTAAAAAACCTTGGTGTTATTTTTGACCAGGACATGTCATTTAAATCCCATATTAAACAGGTTTCTAGGATTTCCTTCTTTCATCTTCAGAACATTGCCAAAATTAGAAATATCCTATCAAGGAGTGACGCTGAAAAACTAGTCCATGCATTTGTTACTTCAAGGCTGGACTATTGTAATTCTTTACTATCAGGATGTCCACAAAATGCAGTTAAAAGCCTTCAGCGGATTCAAAATGCTGCAGCAAGAGTTCTGATGAAAATTAAAAAGAGAGATCATATTTCTCCTATTTTGGCTTCCCTTCATTGGCTCCCTGTTAAATCCAGAATAGAATTTAAAATTCTCCTCCTCACATATAAAGCCCTTAATGATCTAGCTCCATCATACATCAGAGATCTAATTGTTCCATATGTTCCTAACAGAGCACTTCGTTCTCAGACTGCAGGTTACTGGTGGTTCCTAGATTCTCTAGAAGTAGAATGGGAGGCAGATCCTTTAATTATCAAGCTCCTCTCCTGTGGAACCAGCTCCCAGTTTTAGTCCGTGAGGCGGACACCCTGTCTACTTTTAAGGCTGGGCTTAAAACTTTCCTTTTTGATAAAGCTTATAGTTAGAGTGGCTTAGGTTATCCTGAGCTATCTCTGTAGTTATGCTGCTATAGGCTTAGGCTGCTGGAGGATATAACGACCACTTTCACTCTCTTTGCTACTTTTCATACTACTCTCCAATTTTGCATTATTTGCTGTTATTTCAGCTTTTAACTTTATGTTCTCTCTCTTTTCTCTTAGGAAAAGATGCCCCCTTCCTTCATGGAGGGGGGCATCTTTTCCTCATTGTCCGAGCTTCTGCTGGCAACAACTTAATGCTCACCTTCTACCGATGATACACTTGGCCCTGTCTTTCAGTGTTTAACCCTGTCTCTCTCCTACTGACTGAGCTTTTACTGTGACTAACTCTATATGCTCTCTTTCAGACTCGAACCTTGAAATCTGGCTCAGAGTTTATCTGTTCTTTCTTTCTAGATGAAACGACTAAAGGAGCTACATCCATTAACATTTACTTTTCCTTCCCATAGAAAGGACTCCTTTATCAGTGCTTCTTTGTTCTCTTTGTGTCTCTACTCTGTTCTCTCTAACCCCCAGTCGGTCATTGCAGATGGCCGCTCACACTGAGCCTGGTTCTGCTGGAGGTTTCTTCCTGTTAAAAGGGAGTTTTTCCTCTCCACTGTCGCTACATGCATGCTCAGTATGAGGGATAGCTGCAAAGTCAACGCCAGTGACTGTCCACTGTCTCTACATGCTCATCCGGGAGGAGTGAATGCTGCAAGTCACTGACTGGATGCAATCTGCTGGGTTTCCTTAGATAGAAAATCTTTTTATCCAATTTGAATAAATAACTGAATCTGACTGCACTGTTCAATGATTAAGATTAATTGGAATGTATGTACCTGACTGTTGTGAATTGCCTTGAGACAACATGTGTTGTGAATTGGTGCTATATAAATAAAACTGAATTTAATTGAATTGAATTACAAAGTTAATTAACTGTAATTTAGAGCTTAAACAGCCATGATTCACAATGTACTCATTAGTTTTGAGTTGTTCTGAAAAATAATAACTAATAAATTTCTGCCTAAAACAGAAAACCCTAAAAGAACCAAACCCTAACCAAGAAACCAAGATGAAGCGCTGTTGGCCACATCAAATCCAACTCAACTGAGCTCCAGTTTCAAGTCATAAAACGGGAAGGAAATGTTAATTGTTGGGCTCAGTGACAAGCTAACTACTATTAGCAAGAAAAGCTGATAACAGCAGAGTTCTTTGCATTGTATGTCTTCCAATAATGATGGAACATGTTCACTAACAGTGGTTATGCAGTACTATCTGTGGGAAGATTTAATGAGATACAAACTGTTTATTGCTACATGTTGAGAAAGCAGCAGCCATTTTGGATACTTTGCCATCTGACCAAGAGGGATTTTATTATTCAGCTTGGCTCTGACATTTGAATAATGTAGTAATACTGTTTTGAAACATCTTACCTTGTGGTGATACTTGGTATTTACTTAGTATTTACGAACGTGGTTCAAGTGCTGGTTCAGGTTTAGGAACCACTGCCCTACATGACTCGAGACAACCTGCAACTCTGACTTGCATTACTTTTTTCTTACAACTCTTCCATAAAGGCCAGATTTGTTAAGGACAAATAGTTGTCCTTTCAACAGATTTTTCAACCTGAGTTGTGGATTTCTGCAGCTTCTCCCGAGTAACCATGAGGTTCTTGACAGCTTCTTTGATTAATGCTCTCCAGGTCGAGCGTGACAGTTTAGGTGAACGTCCACGCTTTGTAACCATCTATCATTCCATGTTTAGATGAATGAGTAAACACAGCTTTCACTTGGTAGCACTGATAAAAGGGTGACATTTCTTTAAATAAAAACGATGAGCAGGTGGTGCAGTGGGAACATCAGTTCAACAGATGTCTGCTGGAAACTGAGCTGTTTCATTTGTAAAGTTGGGGTTTTTGCTTCAGTTAGAGCTTGAAGGAAAGCGTCACCATATTTGTATTTGAGTGGGGGCATGTGTTCATTGTTGACGCTTATTTCATAAATATAAACTTAAAAACAGTCTTAGATCTAATCTGATAACCTGTGCTTAGTGTTGTGCAACATTTAGAACATTTAGTAATATTCTAAACAGATGGTAAGATTGATTGAGGAAGCATCAAACTGCCGTGTTTAACAATGTGGTTTCTTATCTGTCAGATGAGCCCATTTCTGGGTATGCACACTCATATCTCTGCCCAAAGTAGCATTTCCTGTTTTTTACACTAATTTAAGGGCCTTAAAGGTTGGAAGGGCCAACATTTATCAGCAGGTAACAAACGGTTTTGTAGCAGAGATCCAGTGGGCTTTACTGCAGAGCAGATTTCAAACATGTGGACGGCTTTCACCATCAAAGGCAACATTTTTCTGCCCATCTTGGTGGTTTGGATCCTCCTCAGTGTGTCTGTCGGTAATGTACATTTTAAAGGTTTTGGGCTTGTTCACCTTTTTGGGTTTTTATTAGTCACAGACTGCAGCTCTTCGAGATTTAAAGAGTGAATATTTGATTAATAATAATAATAATAATAATAACATTAATATTAAATCTTTATTTTGACCTTTACAGGAACAATGAAAATCTGTTTTTGTAAATCTTCACAGAGACAAAGCGCAGTAGTCAGTGTGTGTAAGGCAATAATAGGAAATATTTGCGCAGTCATTCATTCAGTATGAGTAGTGATGCTGGTGGTGGAGTGATAAAATCTGTATATAGAAGCTTTTGTTTAAACAATCTGTCTTTGGTGTTCTGTAGCGCCTACCAGAGGGAAGGGGGAGGAGACTGAGGATCCAGGGTGTAGGTTCTGTTGTGATGGTCTAAACGGGCTTAGAACTGGTTCAGGGTGTCAGGTGATGCTGGTTGAGTGGTCTGTCGATCTGCAGGTTTCTTTGTTGCACATGTGCCTTGGAGCTGTTGCTGTTAAAGCGCACCTTAAAGAGCTGTTTGTTCTCTGGTTTTGCCTGTCTGCTGCCTTTCACCTGTGACCAGTGGGCCCCTCTATAAACCTGCTGGTCACCTGACTTGAAGGCATTGCCACATGCTTTGAGCAGGGTCCATTCTTCCTTCTTGAGATACGGCTTTTCATTCGGGAACACTCTACACAGTCTGTACAAAAGCCTATGTAGCAGAGTACAGCAGATGTGTGGTCCTCCAGGTCTGACCCTTCTGCAAATATCCCACAGTCTGTGGTGTCAAAACACTCTTGTAAGGCAGCGATGTTTTTAAGGTTGCAGTTGTTTTCTCTTCAGCCACAAACACAGCAGGGGCAGGAGTAATCAAAAAGAGAGAGAAATGTTTTACTTGATTGAAATTTGAATTAACAAGTTCTGACCTGTAAATGATGCTGTAGATTGGGAGACAGAGGAAAGGAACACCTCTCTGATTCATTCAGATATTAATACCATTGACTAAGAATAAAATGAAAAGGAGAAACAAACTAACGGAGGAGTGGACAGAGTAACGGGCTAAATGTTGATGGAGGTGTGGAGAATGACATTGATGCTGGTGTGTTAATCGGGGGACAATAAAGAAAAGCTGAGTCAGAAGGTAGGCAGGGAGAATGAGGGAGGGTGTCGGCTCGCATGCACCCTCCTGGGTCCAACTAAAGAACCCCCATCCCAACCGAAGTCCCTCCTCTGACCCTCACCCTGGTCATGCAATAAAGATAGTCCTTCCTTACAGGATTCATTTATGGTTTATATTCTTATATGAAGACAAAACTCAGAAATTATTGGCAAACATATCAGGAATCTCTCACTGGACTGTTTCTGCCATTTTCTGACAGCCTTCACGTCGTTTTCAGTTTTTTTTGTTGTATTGCCAGCTCAATTTCCTACTCTGTTTTATCTTTTTATTCTTCAGCACCAAAATTACCACAAGCTTTCACCAGATCTCTTTTATTCTTTTCATTGACACAAAAAGTTCTGTTTCTTGAGAAGTTATTTGATCTGGCTGTTATTCGCATGAATATAAGTCATTAGGGGCAAGTTTTCTTGTAAATGGATGCATGATGCCTCAAACTGTGTCAGCACAGATTTACGCTCTCTGCTTTGAGAATCTACAGCTGGGCCTGAAATGATTCAAACCCCTGGTAAACTTAGATCTAAATATTCATCTTTATTCTGACTGGAGCTAATTTTAACATTTTGGAGTGGCCCTGCTTAAGTCCAGACCTGAATCTAATAGAAAGTCAGTGCAGGGATCTAAAGATTAAGGTGATGGCAAGGAGACCTTCAAACCTAAAATACTTGGATCTCAGTGCAAAAATACCAGCAGGGTTAGAGTGCTGTACTGCCAATAAATATTTGTCCAATTATTATTTAGAAGGGTACAAATAATTTAAAATACTCCAATTTTTCAAGAAAATATAAATAAAAAACTAATATTTTATTCTTTTCAAAACTGATATCATTTGATAGATGCCTGTCTCATTTTCTACCAGAAATAAAATTCCTGTTTGAATGAAAATTATTTTAAGTCTTAATTTCTTACATCACTTACATCCAACCGTTTATCTGCTTCTGTCACAAGTCACAAGTAAGCCTCAAGTCTTTCCGCCAAAGTCTCGAATCAAGTTTCAAGTCAAAACATGCCAAATCTAGTCCAAAGTTATGGCAAGTCGACCTGCAAGTCTCAAGTCGGGTCAAACTTTTAATTTCAAGTCCTAAACAAGTTATCGGTTTACCACAGTAAATATTAACCTAAACACACAAAACATCCAGGAAATAATAATTTAAAAATAACTAGAATTTTTTAAAAAAAACAACATTTATTTTAATGTCAACCAACTACACTACAATCAGGCTTTTACACTATTACATCAATAGCATCAAACTATTAAAATAACAAATTGAATTAGTTGTACAACAGTAAAAAAAAATTTTTTGTGATTAAATGGACAGGATTATGGTGCTGCTATCTGCCATCTTGGATGTACTAACTTGATTTTTGGTTCAGGCTGAAAGCACAGAGACTTGGTACACATAATAACCAGAGCAAATCAGTCAGTCTGAAAAAGGGAAAGTTTTACATTGCAAACTGTTGCAACCTTCTAATTTATTGCGAGGTTAGCAGACTGCATGATCTGATTTAAAAGCCAATCTGTAATCTTTAATAGGTTTACATTAGAGTGAGAACCTTTGAATTTCCTGGCTCCATGTTTATATTACATAAAACGAGGTTACTTAGCTAACATTAACCATAAATTAGTTCACTTTTTAACTTTCATTAATCATCCTTTGTGTAAGTTTAAATGTCCGAAGGGAGTTAGATTTTGTTGGTTCTGTGCTTCAGTTTTCAGCCCACATGTTTGAGCACCTTGTAATCTGTGCCAGCAAATGATATCATTATAAATAATTTTTCTCTGTTATGTTTGATCTGAGGTATGAGAATTAACTAAAAACTGGAAATTAATTTTTTTGGAAATTACGAGAATAAAGTAATAATTGTTTATGAGAACAAGCACAGTTTTTCCATGTGATAAAGTGAGTAATGTTGAGAATCTTGTGAAGTTATACTTTGGTATCTGTTTCGCAAATAAGGAAATTCTTAATCTTTTAGCACATCGGCATCAAATTATCACCAGTATCTGGACTTTGAAAAGATTGTGCAAATGGCTGTGTCCGTTTCAAAGAAAGAACCACATGCACTCGGAAGAAAAATTTTGTTTTGTGGAAGAGGAGCTGTCATTACTTTTTCTCATAATATTATGATTTTATTCTTGTTTATTCTTATTCTCTTTTGTTCTTCTTATTCTTAATATTAGCCTACTACTTTAATATTGTAATTTCTAAAAAAATGTAATTCTCTTAGCCCGGCCCTAATATTCTGTCATACAATCATGTAAATTTGAATTTAGATAAATAAATACATAAAAATGCATGTTTAGCATAATAGTGTCATTAAACCCAAGCATAAAACTGAAGCTTTGCAAGCACTATATTAATTAAAGCAAAAATAATAAAATGTATATTTTTGGCTTTCTTTAGTTTTATTTTTTATCTAAAAAAAACACTTCCATTGCGACCTTATGGAAGACATCGTGACTGCTCCCTATTTTAGAACATTTTTCGCTGAGTTGATCACCCAAAACATGGCCACACATTTCTGGCAGCTCTAGCAACCCTTACTAATTGTCACTACACCTGCTGACAGCACTCGTCAACGTCTCCTAGCTTGCAATAAAAATACCGTTTTTCATCACAGTCAATAATTTATCTCAATTATATTCTCAGTTATCGTTTTTATGCCAACGCCAGCTTGTTGGAGAACAAATGTCCTTCAAAGGCAACTAGGCTGCCAGGAATTAAACTCTTCAGGATGTTAATTGCAAACATTTGTTGACGTTAGCTTTTAGTCTGGTAACTTCTATGGTTTTAGTGATATATGAACTTAGATGCTTGCATATCCTTTTGCTTGGTTTTTGACACATCAGAATTTCCCAGCTGTGGGGACAATAAAGAATTTTCTATTCTATTTTATTCTGTATTAAATACACTTAAATCAATACAAATGCAGTTGAGCTAATTATAGTTTTGTACTTTGAGGCTCATATGTGATTCAGCCACACAATCAGCAGTGTGGAAGCCAAATAGCCTCGGTCTGTGCATAAGCATGTGTTGAATATAGCCAGTCAATGCTGTGTAATTCAGTCAGTAAAGGTTAAACATAACAATAGCTTAGAACTGGACCCTACCTAATTTAACTGGATTTTTATATTTCATATTGATTTCCTGCCACGTCCTTTTTGCACCTGCTGGGTTGCACCTAGACACATTTATTGCACACACAAACTTTATTTATTTATTTTTGGATGTTGAATAAGTGTAGTGTTGAGGATTCAACTTTAATTCTCTGTCAAATAACACTCACGCATTGACTTGGTCTCTGCCACGCTAACGCTCGCTATTTTGCAGCAGCAACAGTTTTTCTTTTCTTCTTAAATATGTGCTGATATTGTCCATATGCTGTTATTAATATTTCTAACTCCATCGGCGAGAAATACGCACTTCAAAGCATCTTATTTCTTCATGGTGAATCATGTTGTCTGGCTTCCCTTTATGAGGGCTTCTTATTTTCTAATGCTTAGGGTTAGGGTTAGGGTAACCTAATTGTTACCACCTGTTCTGAAACAAAAAACTCTGAGTATAACAGTAGGTCCACTCATAGCATCTGCTTTCTACTCAGAACATGTTAACCCCGCTGAAACGGGGCCAAGCATTTGGTGGAAGATGTCAAGACTCGGGTCTGACTAGATTCCAAGTCACATGACTTGAATCCACACCTCTGCTAAAATAAATGAAATACATTGTCCTCATTTTATTTCTCTATGTTTCTGTCTCTTGCAGCCTCAAATTTTGTTAATCCACCCTGCTGTCGTAAAGGGTCAGAGAAGGTCAACGGGAAAATCCACCAGTGTTTCGAACAAAGGCCAGGAAAACCCTGTCAGAAACATTTCTTTTTGTAAGCATAGCAAATATAAAAGAAGTTCATCCTTCCACATACTTCCCTATCTCTCTTCCAGCAACAACCAAGAGGGCGCACACTCATGCCCAAGAGCAATTTTAGAGTTACCAAATAATAACAGGCTGTGGAAGTAAGTAATCTGTGTCCAGATAGAAACTAAATGTTTGGCTGAACCCTGGGTCTGAACCCCTGGACCTTCTTACTGCAAGACAACAGTGTTAGCCACTTTTATGCCGTACCCCCAAAGAACACTGGTCTCTGCTTATCCTTAATGTGACCCAGGAGGTCTGTGACCTCCCTCTGGTGGTTGATTGTTTAACAAACTGTCAGAAATATTTATTTATGGTCTGGTTCATTCAATTCAGGGGAGTGTTGAGGTATTTCATGTACTATTTGCAGTTTAGGAAAAAAAAACTGAAGCAACATCTCAAGAGATCAGACAGGAAGTTAAATGGAGTTAGATGGAGGGAGGGATAATAATGGCAATGAATCTTAAATAATGAAGTGGATTAAAATGGCTTACTGTTCCTGAAAGATTGGTTTGCTACTAGAAGATGTTAAAGGAATTGCCAAAATGTCTTGTTTCTTTCTTTGTAGGCTTGATATCCAAGGACGTACACCAGTTTGCATCAATCCAGATTCCAAATGGCTCCATTCGAAGATGAATAAGGTGAGCATTAACTGGGTGGAGTCACACAGAGAAGATCTAATTAATCCTGCAAACATTTTTTTTTCTGTATACATCTCTCTCTCTCTCTCACTATTAAAACAACCAGTAATCTGTTCTCTTTCCTATTTCTTTTTCTTTTTATAGGAACACTTAAAGTGTCCTCCAGCTGACAAACACTGAGGGTAAAAATCACAAGACTGAGATGTTGCTGGAAAACAACCAAAACAACTTTTTCCAGCTTTCCTAACGGCTACAATCCATGAAAAGAGAGATAAACAGAATGTTTTATATAACTTGGTTATTTATCAATCAGTCAGCCTGTGATCAAAACCGACCTATTTGCTTTTGATCGGTTCTGACTGCTGATCTGCATGTTAAATACTGTAAAATCTGATTTTTTCCTGGTTCATTAAATGCATCAAAGCTGACAATACCTTTTAATCTGCCAATTGGTCGACGACCAACATTTCTGTCTCTGCAACATTTATTTCTTTTATGCTCAATCTTTGTTACATTTAATCAATAAACAAAAAAATGCTTATACTTATAATTTTATATTTGTCATTTTTAGAAAAAAGAAAAAACAAACATTCAATCTGCAGATCCAATTTCACAGAAAACAAGAAATTGGTGATTGGGGAATTTAAAATCTTTTTCTGTATTTTTACAGTTATACATTTTTAACCAAACAATTCTTATTTTTTTATTACTACATCTGCAGCAGTAGAAATCTGGTTTTATCTGGTTAATTTCTCCCTCAGTCATAACTTCTTTTAGGAAGGGTAGCTTTAGGAGTAAGACCAAGATGCAGACAGGCAGAAGCAGATCGAGGAAGGGAGGAGGTGGACAAAAACATGGAGCAGAGACAAAAAGGCTAGGACACGAAACTGGCTTGGCTTGGCAAAAACAGTTGTGGACAGCAGAGCAGATGCCATGAATAAACCCTCAGGAAACAAGCAGAAATAAGAAGCATATATGGGGCATGGCACAGGAGATGCAAGGAGACTGACAACGTGCAGGTGGACTGAATTAAGCTAAGTGGAGGTGTTGGTAGCCAGGCTCTTGGGGAGCTTACTGGAGGTGTCGTAGTCAGGCTCTTAGGGACCTTAGTGGAGGTGTCGTAGTCAGGCTCTTAGGGACCTTAGTGGAGGTGTTGGTAGCCAGACTCTTGGGGACCTGAGTGGAGGTGTCATAGCGGGACTCTTGGGGACCTGAGTGGAGGTGTCATAGCGGGACTCTTGGGGACCTTAGTGGAGGTTTCGGTAGCCAGGCTCTTAGGGACCTGAGTGGAGGTGTCGGTAGCTGGACTCTTCGGGACCTTAGTGGAGGTGTCGGTAGCCAGGCTCTTGGGGACCAGAGTGGAGGTGTCGATAGCCAGACTCTTAGGGACCTGAGTGGAGTTGTCGTTAGCCGGACTCTTGGGGACCATAGTGGAGGTGTCGGTAGCCAGACTCTTGGGGACCTGAGTGGAGGTGTCATAGCCGGACACTTGGGGACCATAGTGGAGGTTTCGGTAGCCAGGCTCTTAAGGACCTTAGTGGAGGTGTCGGTAGCCAGACTCTTAGGGACATGAGTGGAGGTGTAATAGCCGGACTCTTGGGGACCTTAGTGGAGGTTTCAGTAGCCAGGCTCTTAGGGACCTTAGTGGAGGTGTCGGTAGCCAGACTCTTGGGGACCAGAGTGGAGGTGTCGGTAGCCAGACTTTTAGGGACCTGAGTGGAGTTGTTGTTAGCCGGACTCTTGGGGACCATAGTGGAGGTGTCGGTAGCCAGACTCTTAGGGACCTTAGTGGAGGTGTTGGTAGCCAGACTCTTGGGGACCTTAGTGGAGGTGTCATAGCCGGACTCTTGGGGACCTTAGTGGAGGTTTTGGTAGCCAGGCTCTTCAGGACCTTAGTGGAAGTGTCGGTAGCCAGGTTCTTAGGGACCTTAGTAGAGGTGTCAGTAGCCGGACTCTTCAGGACCTGAGTGGAAGTGTCGGTAGCCAGGTTCTTAGGGACCTGAGTGGAGGTGTCGGTAACCGGACTCTTTAGGACCTTAGTGAAGGTGTTGGTAACCGGACTCTTGGGGACCTGAGTGGAGGTGTCAGTAACTGGACTCTTGGGGACCTGAGCGGAGGTGTCAATAGCAGGTCTCTTCAGGACCTGAGTGGAGGTGTCAGTAGCTGGACTCTTCAGGACCTGAGTTTAGGTGTCGGTAACCGGACTCTTGAGGACCTTAGTGGAGGTGTCGGTAGATGGACTCTTAGGGGCCTTAGTGGAGGTGTCGGTAGCCAGGCTCTTGGGGACCTGAGTGGAAGTGTCGGTAGCCAGGTTCCCTTAGTAGAGGTGTCAGTAGCCGGACTCTTCAGGACCTGAGTGGAAGTGTCGGTAGCCAGGATCTTAGGGACCTTAGTGGAGGTGTCGGCAGCCAGACTCTCGGTGACCTGAGTGGAGGTGTCGTAGCCAGGCTCTTAGGGACCTTAGTGGAGGTGTCGGTTGCCAGACTCTTAGGGACCTTAGTGGAGGTGTCGGTAGCTGGACTCTTCAGGACCTGAGTGGAGGTGTCGTTAGCCGGATTCTTGGGGACCTGAGTGGGGGTGTTGGTAGCAGGACTCTTCAGGACCTGAGTGGTGGTGTCGGTAGCAGGACTCTTCAGGACCTGAGTGGAGGTGTCGGTAGCAGGACTTCTGGGGACTGATGATCAGGTGTCATTAGCTGGACCCTCCGCCAACAATGTAACTTGGGGCAGGAAGGTTTAACACTGGTCAGGAAGGTTTGAGAGGATCAGTCAGTATTGGTTCTGATAGATTCTGATGTTGGTTCTGAAGCTTTTTCATCTGATCCTTTAAATTTCTCTCCTAAGGAATACAACCAAAATGAAAAAGAAATCTATCAAGATCAAGCAGAGCGAGAGTTAAGACTGAGATTTTAGTTATTACTTTACTCATCACTTTTAGATTATCACTGTGGACGAACTCTGGTCTACTCTTCTTTACAGAATTGACTGAAATTCAGGTGTGTTTCTGAGCATGACGCACCCGTTTAAGCTCAAATTTTGACAAGACCACTCCAAAATATTAATTTTCTTGCACAGTTGTTGGATTTGTTGAAGGGTTGACTTAAGCTTTGACTTGATCTGTGTTGCAGTGGTAGCTGATGAAAGTGTGTCTGTGTAACATTTGTTTAAATAACAGAAACTTTGAGTGGTCTGTTTGGGTGTAACTGTGCTGTTAGGTATCTCTATAGAAACCTCAGCAGGATGCATGGTAGTAATATCAGTTTATCAGTAACCAACTGCAAACTAAGAGCTTAACTTTGAAAAGTTATGACTGTTAGTTAAAGCTTGAGTTGAAAGAAGAAGTCAGTCATTGCAAACGTGACCTAGTTCATGTATCTGTGCCCATGTTCACTGTGGTCACCTCAGGTTTCGTTCCCATGATCGAAAATACTTTTAAGTTGTTTTCTGATGACTTCATTTGCATTCTGTAACTCTAAGATCCATCTAACATATGCAGGGTCTGTATTACAATCAGATACTAAACCAATAGTATCAAGGCCATTTCAATATATTAGACAGAGAAGAAAACTAAAGTAAAGGCCTAACTCCTCCACTGCAGATACTTTTAGAGTCAAAACTACCTTGGAGGGAAATGTTTTACAGAAATCACACATTTTCTTTAATCTCAACAAACATATAGACATCATAGTTCAGAATTAAGAGATCAAAAAGTTACAAAGTTGACTTTTATTCTGAGAATTTTAGCAGGTCAGACCCAATTGTTTGGTAACAACATTTCTGAAGATACACTTTTAAAGATTTGTAGAAAGTCCAACTTTTTGGATGGAAAATTTAAACGAATAAGGAAAGATTAAAAATGTATGCGCAATAATCATAGATATGGACATTCTGGTCCAAGTCTATATTTTTTGTTTCACCAGATCTCATCAGAGAACACATTTAATATTATTAATATTTTTATATATATATTAAAACTATGCATTACATCGCTAAAATACTATGATCATTTTATGTTTTTACATAAAAACACAGACAACAGATCTCATTTGCTCTTTATTTCACATGGTCAAAATCAACTGAACAAAATCTGGACTTTAGCATCAGAGTTCATTTGTTTTACTGCAGCTACAGTCAGTAAAAAACAATAATAATGAATTTGTATTGGAAAAAAATTGGTCTATGTAGAGTAGTGGGTTCTCTTATATCATTTAAACCAGGACCTTCTTGCTGCAAGGCAACTGCGCCACCGTGGGGCACCCCAAGATTAATAGTTCTGAAGAAAATAATTTCTGTTTTTATTTACATTTTATCAAAAATATGGCTTGATGAAAATTATTTAAACCACTCTCAATTTTTGGTGATGAGCTCCAAGTCTTAAAGGTTGGAAGAATTTAGAAGAAACATGTTAATCAAATGAAAAGATTTCTCTGAACCTGCCTGGAAAATTACTAACTTGGGTCTTAACTCCACACCCTAAGAAACACGGCAGTCTGATCCAGAGAAATCAATGATTTAAAGGTCAGTGTGTGTTGAGGGAAGATCATGGATAATCACGAATGCTTGCTGTTTGATAATGTTAGCCTATTTTAAAGGAAATTATAACCCTGGACACTGTTTGTTGTTCTGGTCCTTGCCAAAATATCTTCTTATCTAGATCAGTTTGTCAGAACAAAATCTTCTCTATCACATTAACATTAAAGAAAAAAAAAGATCGTTAACCTTTTTAACATGAAAGGACAACATGAATTGCTGAACGTCAAATATATAAGTTAATTTTAAGGTCTCACTGGTTTTGTTTCAAGCATGTTTCTTTAATGTAGGCCTGTTTCTTTTCCCCACTTGATGGCGATAAAACTGAGACAAATGTTGACTGCGGTGTTTCTGAGGCCTGAAGATCTAAACTGTGATGCTGATGTTTGTGAGATGTTTAGTTTCTAGGTTTCAGCTGGGAGATCTAGTTTTTAATAGACTTCATTCACAGCTTTATGATATTAAATACAAATAACAAGAAAATAACTCCTTCAGGACATTTGATCAACTTCAGAGCTGAAGTAGGGGGAGACAAAGAGTCATGATGATCTTGGACACCTCAGGCTTAAAAGGAGAAGAAATAAGGATTTATTTGACAGGTTTTTATAAAACTCAAATAATTAAACATTTTAGTTGCAAGGTAATTTTGACATAAAACATTCTCATTATCTAAAATATATGTTTTAAAACAGATTTCAAAAGAACCCTATAATGAATTACGTACTATTACTAATTAATTACTATCCACGCTACCTGCAGCATGCATCCAGGCACAGTAGGTTAGTCATGGGAAGATTCAGTAGCTGTTTCTGTTCTGCCAGAGTTTGATATTGCTACTCTCCGGAAAGATTTAATCTGTAACGTAGAAATGAAACAGAATCTGATGTCAGTTTTAATTAACATCTTCTTCCATGTCAAAACAAAGGCAGTCCTTTCATACTACTCTATACCATGCTTCCTAATGCTAATACTAACTCGATTTAAACTGGAAAGGCCTTATGTTGTAAGAAATTGCATGTTTTTTCTTACTCCTTAATTTAAAAAAAACAACTTTTATTTTAGCAGCATTTAGTAATATAAATATTTCTGG
Source organism: Crenichthys baileyi (assembly GCA_036173005.1). NCBI lineage: Eukaryota > Metazoa > Chordata > Actinopteri > Cyprinodontiformes > Goodeidae > Crenichthys > Crenichthys baileyi. The sequence goes on from JAHHUM010000022.1 coordinate 768,702, forward strand.
TTATTGCACCACCAAAAAGGCTAAATGTCCTCTATAATATGCAAATTTGTCAATACCAGCTGTAAAAATCTGTGAAGTTCGGTTTCATACCCGTGGTCTTTTTAGGATCATGAAAGAATTGGTTGACCCTAGAGTTTTTGCGTGAAAAGATGACTCTTATCATGCCGATTCCCACATAAAAAATGTTAAAGAAACATCATCACAGCTGGGAGAAAGGTACACTAACATTCAGCTTCAGATTTCCCACATGGCCTGTAGTCAATTTCCTATCGTGAGTGAACAATTTGCACAAAAATACCACAAAAATGTCTGATAACCAATAAAGATACAATCGCCGTGGTTAAAGTGGTTTCATAATTCCTATGTTTTGCTGCAAAGTAAGGTGTTGGTGATAAAGAAATAACAGCTACGCCTACTTCAGTTCAATGCAAAAAACTGAACTGAAAATGAAAATAATCAACAGTGCTGGGAAAATGTCTTTGCCCTTATACAGATGTATTCTCTTTTTGTTTTATTGTCTCACTTTATTTCTTGGGATCTTCAAACAAATTTTAATAGCAAACCAAAATACTCTGTCAACAAAAACTATCGTTTTCAAATGATTATACTTTTTATTAGGGAAACAGCTTTCTATAACAACCTGGACAACTGGAAAAAAGTAGTGAATTACTTACCACAGCCAGGACTGATTGGTACCAGTACTGTAGAAACAACAAATCAGATTAACAGAACTTTTCTTTCAACATGAAGTAGGCTGAAAGATCCCACAAAGCAACACATCAAACCAGCATCTAAAGAAATTCAGGAACGAATGAAATACAAAGTCATCTAACAGTCTGGAGAGCGTTACGAACGCATTTTCTAAGGTTTGGGACTCCAGGAAATCAAAGCCAGAGCCATTATTCTTTAGAAGAAACTTGGAACAGTGGAGAACCTTCCAAAGAGGCTGTCCCACCACAAGTACTTCAGAAGGTCACACAAACAACCAAAGGCAACATCTAAAGCACTACAGGCCTGAGTATTTACCTCTATCAGGTTTGCCAACTGTTTAATGAAGCTTGTTGACAGTTTGGGCCTGCAGAGCAGAGCTAGGTGTGGTTCAGGAGGGGCTGGACGTTGGTTGGTGGCGGGGGAGTTCACGCTAATGATTATTAATACAATACAGCTGTCCATACGCTGTCAATATTTAGTGGTTCACCTTAAAACACTGTTACTGACTGTGTCCTCTGCCCTGACCTCTATAAATTCTTCACTTCCTGCCTCTACAACCACTTCAGCCTGAAAAATGCAGACGCAACAAAAGAGACTGACCTGATCCCTGATGGTGATGAAGCAGTCTGGAGCAATGACAGGTCTCCTGACGATGTGGTGTGAAAGTAACTACTTTCTACATGTCGAAAAAACCAAGATTTTAGTCACAAGGAAGCGTATGAGGCAACACAGGATCCTAACCAGTTGAGGGTCTAAAGTATTGATTTGTTTATTTGCACAATCTGCAAAAACTTTAGGAAAATTTAAAATGCATCTTTACATATTCGGTCATGTTCTTGTCCCTTTTTAACAGTGTTTCTAAATGTGTTTTATTTGTTGTGTTGTTTCTGCTGTGTGAATGAAAGCATGACCTTACACTCACCTGTTAGAGTCAACGCCGAGGTTTTCCCTGATGCTTTCACGACCATTCTGCCACAATGATTCCACCTCGGTTGTCACATCTACAGTTTCCTCCCCACATGCAAACTTTCCAAACACGTATATTAGGATTTAGAGACAGAAAGCATTAAAACATCCCCTATTTTCCACACTAAAAAAACACAATACCCTCAATCACAGCAATGTTTATATCCATGTCTTAGATGCTACTAACACATAAAATCAAATGTTTACCCGTTTGATTGAGGTAAATACGGTCAACCTTTCAAGGTTTTGATGTGAAAAAATAGCTGTTACTTTGAGATGGTTGTTGTTGCCAAATTAAATGTGTCTGGTCATTTTAGTGTTCGTGTTTGGTAAAGGTTTTACACAAGAGGCAGTTTTACTCCCCTTTCTTTTTGCTGTGCATATTTATAGGCTTTTACTAATACTTAAACTGTCTGGTTTTGGAAGTTATATGACTCATTAATTTGCTGCTGCTGTGTCATTATTCTTGTTTATTGTTCTTTATATATTTTTTACCTTTGTGTGAATCTGCATGTTTCCATTTGCCTTTCGTTTTGCTGCTGAATAATGCATCCATTTTATCGGTTTATCCACCCACATCGCTTTTGACTGATCCGCTCTGACTTTCAGACTGCAGGTGGAGCTCTGCCCCGCCACCCCCATCCTGGGCCCGGTACAACAGACCCGTTTGCCCCCCCATGGCGAAACTGGTTAGTGACAGTATTGTTAGTGGGGGTCAAGAAGAACATTTGGCTTAGTTACATTAGATTCTCTGCTAACTTTGCTAAATTAAAGTATTTGTTAAATAGTAAATTATTTCTGTTAGCATTTTTTCAGGCGCGCCCTTGCAGCACCAATTTAAACTAGGCTCTAACTGTCGATGCAGAATTGGGGTTTGTAAGTTTATTCTGACTTGTCTCACTAGCAAATAAAACATTATTTTAAGTATTAGTAGAACTGCTATTAGAAACCCCTGCTCCAATACTTGTAAAAACTACTTAAAGTTGTATAGTGGAGAAAATTGATGTTTGAATGTAGCTAAAGATTCAGGCTATTGGAGCAAACAGTGTTACATATGAACCTCACCTTACCAACAAATGGCACTTAACATGTGAGGTATTTGAATTTAATGAAGTAATCTGACTGATTTTTATGCATAAGTTAATTGCATTTAGTTATTTTTTATTTTCACTCTATTTTTAAAATTATTAATTTTTCATAATGTTATTTTGATATCATGCAAAAAATATGCATTAAATGTCTTCTTGAACATACAAACAACCCTTTGTTAAAATACAGTCATGATAATTATGATGCAATGCTTAGATTGAAGTTCATGGGTATAAGATGCAAATAAATCACTATTGGAAGCATTTATTCTTACTTTTATTCTGCCATTACAAAAATAAATCTTTTTGAGCTAACAATTAAAAGCTGTAGTAATTGCAATTAGCTGTAGTAAAGTATTTATAAGATCAGGGCTGGCTCTTTCTCTGGTATGTGTTTCACTTTGTTATTGTTCAAACTATTAATCACTGAAATAAGACTATTTTGGATGCTAAATGAGTTTTATCAGTAATGAAAGGTTTTTTTGGGGTTGTTAGTCAAACAGTAAAACAATTAACCAGATATACTGTCATAATTTAAAATGTGCTAATTTGTTCAGTGCTGTTGCTCCACAGGAAACTTCATCACATCCAGTGGCTAAATTTCACATTGAACTCAAACCAGACAGTATTTCTCATCCACTAATCACTGCTGGATGCGTATGAAAATGAACGGACTCGTTAAAATTAGCTTAAGATCATCTTTTTATCACAAACTGAGGTATGATGGGTGCGGTGGCACCTCCTGTGAAACAAAAAGTCATGTCTGCTGTAGGGCGTCAATCTGTTAATGATTAATACAGCACATGACCCTGTAAGTCGTCCACTTCTGATACACACTGACTCTTTACTTCCTCTTTCTCAACTAGAGTTGAAGTCAGTGCATAAAACGCTGTGGGCAGGAAGTCATTGAGGGGTTTCAAGGAAATGTCATCTTTCCTGTTTCATGAATACTCGACACTAATTTTCCATGATCAAAAACAGCTTCACAAAAACATCAGAAGGCTCTCTGGAATTACGGTCAAGGCTTAAAAATGCTTTAATTATTGAAAATAGATGAGAAAAAATTAAAAATAACAAAACATTTTCAGAAGAAACAGAAAAAAGTTTATTTACATAAAAGATAATACAGTGCAGTTATACAATTTACCTGCTTGCATATTTTCAAATTTTTTGCTTTTTTAAATTTGTTTCAGAACATTAAACAAGTTTTGACCTATTACAGACCTATATCCAATCTTCCATTCTTATCTAAAATTCTTGAGAAAATAGTTGCTAATCAAATGTGTGAGCATTTACACAGCAATGACCTGTTTGAAGAGTTTCAGTCAGGCTTCAGAGCTCATCATAGCACTGAAACAGCTCTGCTGAAAGTCACTAATGATATTCTTATTGCCTCAGATAATGGACTTGTGTCTGTACTGGTTCTGTTATATCCCAGTGCTGCATTTGATACAGTCGACCATAATATTCTCTTAAAAAGGCTAGAATATGCTGTAGGGATCAGGGGAACAGCGCTAGGCTGGTTTAAATCTTATCTGTCTGACAGATTCCAGTTTGTTCATGTAAATGATAAATCATCTTTAAACTCCAGGGTTAATTGTGGAATACCACAGGGTTCAGTATCTGGGGCAATTCTCTTTACTATATATATGCTTCCAATAGGTCAAATTATCAGGCAGCATAGAATAAATTTTCACTGTTACACTGATGACACTCAGCTTTACTTATCCATAAATCCTGATGAGCCCAACAAGTTAGATAGACTACAAGCATGTCTTGAAGACATAAAAACTTGGATGACTTTAAATTTTTTGTTTCTAAATTCAGACAAGACAGAAGTTGTCGTCTTTGGACCAGAGTCTTTAAAAATGAAACTGCTTAGTCAATCACCTAACCTGGATGGCATTAAATTGACCTCCGGTAATAAAGTAAAAAACCTTGGTGTTATTTTTGACCAGGACATGTCATTTAAATCCCATATTAAACAGGTTTCTAGGATTTCCTTCTTTCATCTTCGGAACATTGCCAAAATTAGAAATATCCTATCAAGGAGTGACGCTGAAAAACTAGTCCATGCATTTGTTACTTCAAGGCTGGACTATTATAATTCTTTACTATCAGGATGTCCACAAAATGCAGTTAAAAGCCTTCAGCGGATTCAAAATGCTGCACCAAGAGTTCTGATGAAAATTAAAAAGAGAGATCATATTTCTCCTCTTTTGGCTTCCCTTCATTGGCTCCCTGTTAAATCCAGAACAGAATTTAAAATTCTCCTCCTCACATATAAAGCCCTTAATGATCTAGTTCCATCATACATCAGAGATCTAATTGTTCCATATGTTCCTAACAGAGCACTTCGTTCTCAGACTGCAGGTTTACTGGTGGTTCCTAGATTCTCTAGAAGTAGAATGGGAGGCAGATCCTTTAGTTATCAAGCTCCTTTCCTGTGGAACCAGCTCCCAGTTTTAGTCCGTGAGGCGGACACCCTGTCTACTTTTAAGGCTGGGCTTAAAACTATCCTTTTTGATGAAGCTTATAGTTAGAGTGGCTTAGGTTATCCTGAGCTATCTCTGTAGTTATGCTGCTATAGGCTTAGGCTGCTGGAGGATATAATGACCACTTTCACTCTCTTCGCTACATTATCATACTACTCTCCAATTTTGCATTATTTGCTGTTATTTCAGCTTTTAACTTTATGTTCTCTCTCTTTTCTCTTAGGAAAAGATGCCCCCCTCCTTCATGGAGGGGGGCATCTTTTCCTCATCGTCCAAGCTTCTGCTGGCAACAACTTAATGCTCACCTTCTACCGATGATACACATGGCCCTGTCTTTCAGTGTTTAACCCTGTCTCTCTCCTACTGACTGAGCTTTTACTTTGACTAACTATATGCTCTCTTTCAGACTCGAACCTTGAAAACTGGCTCAGAGTTTATCTTTTCTTTCTTTCTAGATGAAATGACTAAAGGAGCTACATCCATTAACATTTACTTTTCCCTCCCATAGAAAGTACTCCTGGATGAGTGCTTCTTTGTTCTCTGTGTGTCTCTGCTCTGTTCTCTCAAACCCCCAGTTGGTCGTGGCAGATGGCCGCTCACACTGAGACTGGTTCCGCTGGAGGTTTCTTCCTGTTAAAAGGGAGTTTTTCCTCTCCACTGTCGCTACATGCATGCTCAGTATAAGGGATTGCTGCAAAGTCAACGCCAGTGACTGTCCACTGTCTCTACATGCTCATCCGGGAGGAGGGAATGCTGCAAGTCACTGACTGGATGCAATCTGCTGGGTTTCCTTAGATAGAAAAACTTTTTATCCAATTTGAATAAATAAGTGAATCTGACTGCACTGTTCAATGATAAAGATTAATTGGAATGTATGTACCTGACTTTTGTGAAGTGCCTTGAGACAACGTGTTGTGAATTGGCGCTATATAAATAAACTGAATTGAATTGAATTGAAAATGTAGAAATGTATTTTACACTTTACACTTTAATGTACGCAATAAGATGGCTCCTGATAAAGTAAAAGAATTTACTCCTTCAGATTTGAACAGATGGGTTTCATAATTGAGACTGTTAAGAATACATCATGGATTCAACAACAGAAATGTTAACAAACTGTGTTTTTGCAAAAGGCTGGTTCATTTACCGTTTTAATGTTCAATAATTAACATTTTTGCTTAGTGTTGATCGGCAAATTGTAAAACAACAAACAAAAGAGAAGTACTGAACTCTGATCTGAAGAACATCTTGAAGCAAGAGGATTCTGAGAAGATTAAACTTTTATTCTGAGAAATTTGTCCCACCTTTACAAAAACTGATGACAACGATGACAGTTATTCCCTTGAAACAATTTGGTAAAGAAATGATCATATGCTTAAATTAATCACTGTCTGAAGTGATAAAGTTTAGTTTCAATTCTTAGCCAAGAAAACTTTCTTTAAAATGAGTCTAGAATCACTTGGACCTTGTAAGTTGTTGTGAGTTTGGTTAAAATCAATTAAATACATTTTGGCTCAGTCACTCAACTTTTTTTTGGTTTTGTTTCTCATTGACAAAAAAAAGTCAACGCCAGTGACTGTCCACTGTCTCTACATGCTCATCCGGGAGGAGGGAATGCTGCAAGTCACTGACTGGATGCAATCTGCTGGGTTTCCTTAGATAGAAAAACTTTTTATCCAATTTGAATAAATAACTGAATCTAACTGCACTGTTCAATGGTTAGTTATTAATTGAAATGCATGTGCCTGACTTGAAATTTATATGATTCGATTTAATTGACTTAGCCCATTTTAAAGTTACCCACCTTTCACACAATGCAACAGGAAAAAACACTCCAATTATTTTTACCTCCATCTTCTTCCCTCCCTGTTGGATGGAGTAAGGGCGAGTCAGGTTTAGCCTAAACTGGCTCAGTTATGGTTGAGGTGCAAACACGCCCTCCATTTCTGCTACCTGTGCGACCCCTTTTCTTTTCCAGTGGTTATAATCAGTCTGACAGAGAGAGGTACCCCCAATCCTTGTGGTTGTTAGTATAACAATGGCCACCAGTGGGCTCTACATGGACAAACTTTATCAGTGTATTATTTAACTTAGTACCCTTACACATAGCCCATTCTAAAATAGCCAAACTCTAACAGTCAGTAGTTTAATCTAACCTCCCCAACAACCCTATACCATTCCGAACCTTGTAAAGTGCCTTGAGACGACATGTGTTGTGAATTGGCGCTATATAAATAAACTGAATTGAATTGAAATTGAATTTTAATGCTAAACAAAGATAACAGGTCTAAATATGAAAACGTAACTTCTACCTGTTAGGACTTGCGAGGTAGAGGACCCCAGAATGCAGACTAGCAGGCAGCATGACAGTAAGTGAAAAAACACGATTTAATGAATAAAAAACAAAAAGTCACTCACGGAGGAGGAAGGAACAAAATAGAAACAATAAACGGGCAGGGAAGACAGGCAAAAGCAGACATGGGCAGAGTGGCAAGATAGGCTTGGCATGAAACACATGAGCATGATCCAGAAGACAAGACATGGTTTGAAAATTTTTCCGCGATGAATAACTGAACAGGAGTGTATATATGGAGAGTAAACCAGGTGGAGCAAGGAGACAGATTAGGTTGGAGCAGGTGAACCGGATAAAGATAATTAACAGACAGAACACAACATGACAGAGGCAAAACAGAACTTCAAGGATAAAAAACAAATAGAAAAATTAGAAAAACATGAAACCAAAGCATAACCAGAAGCCCAATCCAAGTACACAACTAAAGCATGACCACGAAAACAAACAGAAACATGATTCAAAATCTAAGAAGAATAATAATAAATAATAATAAACAAAAGAACGATTCAAAACCTTAACTGTGAAAAACATATAAAGAAAAAACCTGAAACCAAAAACCAAACAACCCCAAATCATAACACTACCTTTGTTAAATCATGATTTAACTGTGATTAACCTCCTTCTTTTGACTAAATCTCAGTGGCCACACCAAGCCCTGATAACTGCCTGGCCTGCAGAATAAGAATCCGTTAAATAGTACCTGTCTGACAACATGAAGTAGGCTTAATAATCTCAAAAGTAACATGTCATGCCCCAGTCTATTGAAATTAAAAAACAGATCAGGAACAAAGTTATTGACATCCATCAATCTGGAAAGGGTTAATTAGTCATTTCTATGGCTTTGGGACTCCAGCAAACCACATGAGAGCAATTATCCATAAATGGTGAAAACATGGGGCAGCGGTGAAACTGGACTTAAATCTGACAGAGATGCTGGTTACCATGAATACTTTATGGCAGTTGTAGCCAATGGTGGTACAAGCTGTAATTAGGCTCAGGTGGAATTACTTTCTCCGCATAAGGCCAGGTTATTTTGGTTAGTGTTATTCACTTAGTAAGATTGCTGTGTTTATTCAGGTTATTTTTGCCTAAAACTGAAATTAGTTTCATGACCTGAAACATTTAAAGGAGAAAAAAGAAAATGTGTAAGCGTGCAAATACTTATACCCAGTGCTGTAATGTTCACTTTTGATGCTGCAGGAAAGATTGTAACCCTGTGATGGAACAGTTTTGTCTTGGTTTTGGTTTCTTTTCATGTGTCTGTGGGCATTCTTGGTGTAACACTGGCTGTACCTCGAATGTTTTTATGTCTTTGACATTGTTAATCTGAATCAGAACCAGCTTTAAGACTGTGTGCAAAAACAAGGAATTTTAACTTAGGTTTTACACACCTACAGCGTACAGTCATTAAGCATAAATATATTAGCTTAAGAGGGAAAAAAAGGATAAAAAGAACTATATGTATGTGTATGCACCCTTATGTACAAATTTTTTTAAAGGAACGTTTTGATAATACAAATATATTTATTCAGTTTCCATCATAGTATCTGACTACTCAGGCTGTGAGGCGTGCCTTGTTTTCCATCAGAGAAACAGCCTGGGGGAAGAAACTGTCTCTGTAGCGCCTACCTGAAGGTAAAAGCCTCCTTGTCAGGGTGTGTGGGGTCTCCAGAGATGTCAGCAACCTCTGCACTGATGGTAACATGATTCTGCAGGGCCTTTCTCAGGAGGACATGGTCCTGGTGCTTGTTGGACACCTGAATCAGGTCACAGAGCTGGGCGCAGGTTGGTAGTGCGTTGTGTGGAGTTTCTCTCTCACCTCCATACCTCTTTCCACAGGGTGTGGCAGGCAGGTGCAACCTCACAGCTGCTGCTCATCAAGGAGCAATCAGGGAGAGCTCTTAAGGTGCGTTCTGACCGAACGCGAATGACGGAACAGGAGCGAGCAATTTACTAGTTTGGAGAGTACCACCACCTACTCCAGGAGCTGCGTCTGGATGAGGGTTGTTTTAAGCAGTACTTTTGTCTATCCAGGACCCAGTTTGAGGCTGTCCCACATTGGGGGACAAATCAGTCTCCGGGACACCAACTACAGGCGTTACATCTCCCTCGCAGAACGCCTGTCTATCTGTCTTCGGTGAGTAAATAAATCTCAGCTCAATAGAAAAAAAGCCAAATTGTACTGTCCACATCTTCTAAATATAATAACTATTTTTGTGCCTAAACACATGGATGAGGACCGCCAAAATACACCAGGCTAAAGCTAGTTTACGTTTCCACTATATTTAATACACTATACAATGCAAAAAAGATTTGGAATCCAAAGATCCAAAAAACAAAGCTAGCAATATGCAGTTGGTTTGTGTGAGTAAATATACCCAAACTTCACAGCCAATGTTTAAAGTACTACAAGGTAGTAGTAGTAGTAGTAGTAGTAGTAGTAGTAGTAGTAGTAGTAGTAGTAGGTGTCTCTCTGTGAAGAAACCTCACAAACTAGTAGATTGTTACTTGTAGGTCTGTAATTAGATCTATTCAGCACTTTCTGTAGAGAAAACAGTTTTAAATTCTGGTTTATAAATTCCAGTTTGGATGTCATCCTGTAAAGTTTGAACATATTTTTCTGTTTCCTTTTAGGCATCTTGCCACAGGGGACTAAGGACAATAGCCAACAGTTTCCGGTTGGGAGTCTCCACTGTTTGCAGCATTTTCCCTCAGGTGGTGGCTGCCATCTGGGAGTGCCTGGTGGAGGAGTTCATGGTGGTGCCCTCCACCGAAGACTGGAGGTCCATCGCTGAAAAGCGTTCCTGTATCAGTAAAACATCCCTCTGTGCTGTAACGCTGTGGATGGCAAGCACGTGCAGATGAGTACACCCCCCAACTCCGGACCCTAGTTCGATAACTACCAGGGGATTTCTCAATTGTCCTCCTGGAAGTTATGGACGTGGGATACCGGTTCCGTGCCATTGATCTTTTTTTGGGGGGGGGGTCGGACCCGTAATGGCGACATTCTGGCCAACTCTGCCTTTGGTCAGGCTCTGCATGTCTTGATTCATGGGTGTTTTGGTTTTTGTTAGGATCTAATTATTCTTATTTCCAGCTTACGTTTGGATCTTGTTTCTGTTTATTATTGTTCTCTGGCTGTGCTTTAGTTATTGTTTTCAAGTTATGTTCTCTACGTCATGTCTTCCCGAATAGTTTGTATTATTTCAGGGGTTCAAGAAGAGACTGGTCCTTGTCTTGGCCTCTAAATCCAGTGACGAGGGGTTCAAGGACGAACTGCCGCCTGATCCTGTTCCTGAGTGGTCCGAAGAGAAACTTATCCTCATCATGGTGTCAGAACTCAGTGACGAAGGATTTGATGACTTTCATACGTTCATGATTTTTTGTTTGACTAACTCTTGGTCATGTGGTGGCAGCCAGTCCAGGATGGAGCTAAACTGAGGAGGAAATCCTAATTGGGGAAGAAGACATGCAAGGGTGGTGGTGGCCAGTTCAGGAGGGCCACTCTCGTTAAACATGACATCTCTTCCTGAAGGTTTTGTGTCATTTCTACCTTTTGCCAGTTTCCCATTGTGAACTCGTCTGTTGCAATTATGTCAACTTCAACTTTCTGCTACAAAAGAAGCCATTTCATCTCCACGTACTTTACCTTTGCATTCCAGTGTATTTTTTAGGACTGCTAAACTTACTAAACTTGCAAAGACTTAATTTACTTCTAAACATGTGAATAAAAGTTTAAAGGCACAATGAAACAGTTTTCTTTAAGCAGTTGTGTGTGTTTTTTTTTTTTTCTGGTATTCACTTTGAAACTGAAAGAAAAGAACGGTTGTTAGAAGCAGTTCCTCTACTGTACGATTCACACTTTCTCACAAACATGTTGATAGATCACCATGCACAGTCAAAAAGCAGAAAAACTAAGAAATATCACAAGTCTGCTCATGACAACAATCATCAGTTTCAAAACAAGAGTTGGAAAGTCTTTGGTCTCTCTGGACTTCACTTGACATTTTGGCTGAGTTTGTTTACTGTATTCTTAAATCCCCTACTTTCCACAATTTGAAGGAAAGTCATTATTGGCCCATGTGTGGGCTGCACACAATTCCCCCGGTTAATCAAACTTGGCCATTCCTGTTGCATCAGCTTTCTGCATGTGTGACAAGCCACAAGCTACATAAGTGTGAATTCAGAGACAGGAAAATGTCTAGCCTGTGTGCAGCACGTATAACAAATGAAAAGTAATCTTATTCTATGAATTAACTCAGAAAGGGAACCTTTCATACAATGTGCTGTAAAATGACTTCAGGAGAAGTGTCATGTCACCATGTAGATATTAATACATTTGGTTTCCGTGTTGTATGGTTATAGCTTTTAAGTGTGAGTGTGGCCTGCCAGGTATGAGTAGAAGTATTAAAAGAACTGCTTTACTATAAAGAACTAAAACGGCCTAAAGTTGTGCAGTTTGCTTAAAAATGTCCTTTAGTGAACCTAACATGCAAAATTTACTTTTTAAAAGTTACTGAAATAACTGAAGGCAATACTGTAAAATTGAATGATTGAATTAATCAGTCTTTGATACATTAGTAGCAAGTAAGTAATTGCTAAACAAGTATGGAAACTTACATACTTCAACGTTTTCACATACCCATCCATTATCTTTACCCATTTATGCATGCAGGGTGCCTTTCTCCAGCAGTCACGTTAGAGGCGGGGTATATCTTGGACAGGTTGCCAGTCCATCACAGGGCAAGATAGAGAAACACAAGACAAACAACAATGCACACACCCTCATTCTGTTTGGAGAGATCAGTTACCCTAACAGTCATGTTTCTGGACTGTGGGAGGAAGCTGGAGTGCTTGGAGCGAACCGGTGCATGCATGGGGAAAAAATAGACACTCCACGCAGAAAGACTCCAGGCCGCGATTCAAACCTAGGTGCAAGGCAACAGTGCTACCAACTCCACCACCGTGCACGTGCACGGCACTAAAAGTACTTTGGTGTTGTGAGTTCACACCAGGCTCTTAGTAAATTCTGATGTCAATTCGATCAACATGTTGCCATTTAATCTCTTACTACTGCATGTAAACAAACTGTGTTCTACTTATGTACTTAAGGCAGTGTAGAGTGTAGTTTTTTTCTTTACGTTAAGTCAGTCAGTTTCTATACCGCTTCTTCCATAGTGGGTCACGGGGAAGCTGGTGCCTTTCTCCAGCAGTCTATGGGTGGGTAACGGGTTACACTTTGGACAGGTCGCCAGTCCATCGCAGGGCAACACTTAGAGATACAGGACAAACAGCCAAGCACACAACCATTCACACCTAAGGGCAATTTAGAGAGGCCAATTAACCTAATAGGCATGTCTTTGGACTGTGGGAAGAAGCTGGAGTACCCGGTGAGAACCCACGCATGCATGGGGAGAACATGCAAACTCCATGCGGAAAGCCCTCCAGCAGGGAGTTGAACCCGGGACCTTCTTGCTGCAAGGCAATAGTGCTACCAACTGTGCTACCAACTGTAAGTGTTAAGTGTTCTCATGAATTATATATTCTTAAAGGGGACACATCATGCTTTTAAACTTTCCTTTTGACACTGAAATCATTCAGTTGTGGTCTATATAAAGTGGAACAGCGATGCTTAGGTCTGAATTCCTTGTTATTGTAGCTCCACAGGCTCCTCTGAGGTGTGTCTGAGATCAACTTGTTGTGCTGTGGTCCCTTTGAATGCTAGTGTGGCCCTCTACACCCCCCCTACCTCAAAGAGCGTTTCACTCCACCCCGTTCAGCCACTGCTGTAGTTTGTCTGACCCGAATGAGAGGACAATGAAGATAACGCCTTCAAATGAATGCATCGCAATTGTGTGTTATTACCGTATTTACACCCTCTCCATCCATACCAAGTAGCCTAACTACATTAAGGAGCGAAGATTACACTTTAAAGAGGTTCTGATTCTGGGGTACGGTGTAATGAAAATTTAGACTTGTCCACTTGCACCTTGCGACGTGTTTAAACTTGGACTACAAAATTGCAGCGAGAAATAAAAATGTCAGATTCGCAAAATTGGTTCATTGGAAGTCCATGACCTTGTTTATCTGTTCCGCAGCAAATACTGTGACGTAAAAGTTCACAAAACGTAACAGAGAATAGAGAAAACGGAACAGACTGAAAAATACGACCCAAACAGAATATAAAGATACCTACACAGCACCTGGAGAGACTAAATTCAACTTTTCTGCACTCCTATTTATACGTGAGGGGAAATGCAGAAACAGATAGCTCTTTTTATAATAATGTAAATGTTAGCCTTTTAAAACCTCTTTAAACCAAAGCTCTGATGTTTGATGTTAACAAGCAGTTTCTACAGTACCACAATGCAACCCGTCCACTGGTTCCAGTTCCACAGTTAGACAAGTCTATGATTTCTTGTCTCTTTTTTCTTTTAGAAGTGGACTGGAAAAACTTTTTGTCTACAATCGTCTATTTTTAAAGGGAAATTCTCCAAATGAAAAGAAAACAGTCCATTCTGAAATTACATCGCTTGTAGAAACACCCGTTGTGTTGCAACCGAGAATAAGAAGCGGTTAATGAGGAAGTCAGGCAGGAAGTTTGATTTATTTTCATCTGCTCAAGATCAACTTTAAGCTCGAAAGCGGTTAAATTTAATCTCAAAGTGTGTGTGCCACCTCATAGTTTTCTGTCTTCTTGGTGTTATATAAATAAAATACCGTGCATGCTTTGTAACAAACACTCCTTAATGCAAATGGAAAGAGCTCACAGTTCTTCTGCATAAATACACCTTGTAAAAGTGAAGTACACTAGACAGAAACTTAAGAAGAAAGACAACAGATTCCTTCTTCTACTTCTGCTTTTGTTTCTGCTTTCTGCTCTCCTTTTTATCCAAACAAAGCACTCTTGTCTGTAATATTATCTTAAATAATGTGAGCTACAAATCTCAAGGAAAATTTGGTCAAGAAATATTAATGCTTGTGCATACCTACAGTTACCCATCATTTTTTAAAATATTTTCTATCCATTAAACATTTGAAAAAATAAATTAAAACATTTTATAGATTAAAACAATACTCTGTATTGGGTATTAAGGCCTTTATATTTACACGGTCTCTCTTTGTGAAATAATCATAAAAATACATTTGTCTAATAACTAGTAGTTTAAATATTGATTTTCTAATAGACTGATTCCTAAAAAGTCATTTGATTTAGGAATGATTATACTGTATATGGAAAGTACCCCTGGATTCTTTATGTGTGTCAGCTCTTTCCTCCACAACTCCCAGTCGGTCTCGGCAGATGTCCGCTAACACTGAGCTAGAATCTGCTGGAGGTTTTCTTTTCTACTGTCGCCACATGCATGCTCAGTATGAGGGATTGCTGCTAAGTGAGCCACTTGATGCAGTCGGCTGGGCTTCCCCAGACAGAAAACTGTTTATCAGCTGGAATAACAAACCGAACTCAGCTGCAATTTTTATAACAAGAATCAAACTGAAATGTTGGTAACTGAGTTTGAATCCATCAATAAGATTAAAACCAGCGCTTTAAATGTTCTCTGTGTGTCTCTGCTCTGTTCTCTCAAACCCCCAGTCGGTCGTGGCAGATGACCGCTCACACTGAGCCTGGTTCTGCTGGAGGTTTCTTCCTGTTAAAAGGGAGTTTTTCCTCTCCACTGTCGCTACATGCATGCTCAGTATGGGGGGATTGTCTGCAAAGTCAACGCCAGTGACTGTCCACTGTCTCTACATGCTCATCCGGGAGGAGGGAATGCTGCAAGTCACTGACTGGATGCAATCTGCTGGGTTTCCTTAGATAGAAAAACTTTTTATCCAATTTGAATAAATACTGAATCTGACTGCACTGTTCAATGATTAAGATTAATTGAAATGTACGTACCTGACTTTTGTGAAGTGCCTTGAGACGACATGTGTTGTGAATTGGTGCTATATAAATAAATTGAATTGAATTGAAAATGTAGAAATGTATTTTACACTTTACACTTTAATGTACGCAATAAGATGGCTCCTGATAAAGTAAAAGAATTTACTCCTTCAGATTTGAACAGATGGGTTTCATAATTGAGACTGTTAAGAATACATCATGGATTCAACAACAGAAATGTTAACAAATTGTGTTTTTGCAAAAGGCTGGTTCATTTACTGTTTTAATGTTCAATAATTAACATTTTTGCTTAGTGTTGATTGGCAAATTGTAAAACAACAAACAAAAGAGAAGTACTGAACTCTGATCTGAAGAACATCTTGAAGCAAGAGGATTCTGAGAAGATTAAACTTTTATTCTGAGAAATTTGTCCCTACATTACAAAAGCTGATGACAACGATGACAGTTATTCCATTGAAACCATTTGGTAAAGAAATGATCATATGCTTAAATTAATCACTGTCTGAAGTGATAAAGTTTAGTTTTAAATTTTTAGCCAAGAAAACTTTCTTTAAAATGAGTCTAGAATCACTTGGACCTTGTAAGTTGTTGTGAGTTTGGTTAAAATCAATTAAATAAATTTTGGCTCAGTCACTCAACTTTTTTTTGGTTTTGTTTCTCATTGACAAAAACTGAAGATCTTGCAAAAACATGACAAACGTAACATAAATCATGTGAATGGTTCTGCTGATCCAACGCTAAGTCATTTCCTGTCTCTCTTCTGTGTGGCTTTCCATTTAACCTCAGTGACTGGCATTTCCTCCAGTGAGCTTTTATCACTCACTATGCCAGTCAGAGCCAGAAATGCAACTTCTGTGTGCAAATGTAGGGTTTTGTTTAGAGATGAATAAAATTAAATAACAGTTAATTGTGGAAAAAGTCTTAAATATAACTGTTATGTTTCTCCTTAGTAGCATTTGTAGGACATAGTAGGACTTGTAGAACTTAGTAGGACTTGCAAATAAATGTTGATGCCTGAAATATTTATAACAATGCTGTTCGTTACACTGACTTAAACCCTTTGAGACTGAATGAAATTAAGTTTCACTTTATTTGAAGCCTGCATGTGAAGCTGACAGGTTTTTCATGTGCACACATGGCTTTTCTCCAGGTCATATGGTATTTTGAACATGCATATTTGTCTGCAGGTATTTTCAATTCGTTACACATTTCATCCTCTCATCAACTGGAGCAAGAGGATTTGGTAAATTATTCTAAAAATATTAAATTAAACTCAATAATACGATTCTTATCATTCATTTAAAACTTGGATTGTCTCTGCCATACGTTATAAATTAAGATATAGAAGATACTTTTTAGATTTTCCTTGGTAATATTATTACTTTTAATGCATTAAATGCCGTGATATTGTTACATCTGTACTCCATTCCTCTTTAAGTGCACTAAAAGAGTAACAAGCTACTGGCCACGTGTATGATGATAATGCTGTGCAATGCATTTACCATCTGGTGACCATCATACATTATTCTGACTAACTACCAGATACTGTAGTCACTGGCTGTAAAATATTACCCACACACCCAACACTTGTGCACTGTGGTGTCTGTTGTGGACATGCCAAATCAAGTCTTTTACATTCCCAGCACCGATCTGCATGTGGACCAAATTACATCTGATTTGGATTTTTCACTTTTGTGTCTGTAGTTGTTATTTTCTTTAATCCCTCAACACTGTTGGTTGCAGGAAATCAAAAAGCCTATGTCAACCTGTCTCTAGGGATGAGACTTAGGTTAATACAAACAGGTCAACCATTTATCAAATCTAGGCTTCAAATATGTAAGGGTGCTTACCAGGTTATCTCAAGTGTAAAAAAGTCCAAAAAGATTTCATGCTGTCAGTCATTAAACAGAGATGGAGTCAATATGGAGATGGCGTGTGTCAGGATGTGACATTTTGGACTTTGTTCATGGTTTTGTGTTTTGTTTTGCTAGATGTTTCTTGTTTGAGTTTTTGTATTCATGTTTATTGCTTTCTGTGTTCTGACAGTTCTGGTTTCCTTTTGCCTCCCAGTGTGTTCTCCTCTCGTCATTAGTTTTCCTCTTTTAGTTGTTAATTACTCAGTCTTTGTCCCCTTCAAATTCATTGTCCCTCTTAGCTCTGTTTCCTCTAATTTATCTTTATTCTCCAGTCCCTCCTTTTAGAGGTTAGCTTTAGTTACTGGTTACTTTTATTCTAGTCCTCATTCCCTCTGCTTCGTTCTCAGTTTGTTCTATCAGTGTTTACTTTTGTAGTCAGGGGTTCTTTATGGTTTCTTTTGCTAGTCCTTAGATCTTAGGTTGTTATGCTGCCTCCAGTTCTCAGTTTCCTTTAGTTCATATTTATTCTTGATTCTGTTTTATCTTGGTCTGTAGTTTTCGTCTAGGTCTGTTTCACTGTTTTGTTAATTAGTTCCTTTCCTCATGTCTTAGTCTTATTAGGTTCACCTGCTCCCTGTGCTCTTTGTTCCCTGCTGGTTCCTTCGTTCAAACTTGGTTCGCAACTCTCTGCTCGTCTTTGCCTTGAGTACCTGCAATGTCCATGTAAGTCTTGGATCTGACTCTGTTTAGATCTGCAGTGTTTTTTTTGTTACGTTTTGATATTTTGAATAAAGCTGAAGACTGCTATCCAATATGCTGCTGCCAAGCTCTTGCCTGCGCTTCGGTCCACCCCAAAACCACACCGTGACAGCGTGTATGGAAAACTAAGAATATCCAAAACCCTACTTGGACTCAGAACCCCTACTCTTCTCAAATCCCCAGTCAGTCGCTCACATTGAGCCTGGTTCTGCTGGAGGTTTCTTCCTGTTACAAGAGAGTTTACTTCTTCACTGTCACTACATGCATGCTTAGAATGAGGGAATGCTGCAAAGTCAATGCAAGCGACTGTCCACTGTTGCTACATGCTCATCCAGGAAGAGTGATTGCTGCAAGTCACTGACTGGATGCAATCTGCTGGGTTTCCGTAGATGGAAAAACCATTTAACCAATTTGAATGATAATCTGACCTTGACTGCCTTGTTTAATAACTAGGATCAAACTAGAATGTATGTACTTGACTTGAAAACTGTCTGCATGATTGGATTACATTGACTGTTTGATGTAAAGTGCTATGAGACAACATGTGTTGTGCACTGCCACTATATAAAGAAACTAAATTCAATTCAATTATATAAGTTTGAACAAAATCTCAAAAATAATTTCATTTAGACATATATTGCTCTCTGAAGACTTTATTTTACAGTTTGGCCGTTAACCGTTAAGACATGATACCTTACAGAATCACAGTCACAGAATCATGTTTACAGTAGATGATGATTAGATGGTCGAAAAGTCCATAAAATAATCTGCGGTCAAACTGACAGAACAGGTACGGACTGTAGTATATCCCTTTGCAGACGGCTTCCTTTTATATCTAAAAATAACAAAACTGCAAATTATAAATTATAAAGTCCCCATATGGCAGCGAAAAAACATGCATTTACAAGAAAAACATGCCAACTCCATCCATCCGTCATCTATGTCCACTGCTCCTTGCAGGGTCGATGATGGGGCTGGTGCCGATCTCCAACAACCATTAGGCAAGAGGCAGGGTACACCCTGGACAGGTTGCCAGTCTATCACAGGTTGATACAGAGAGACGCAGGACAAACAACCAAGCAGACACACTCATACTAGAGGGGATTTAGAGAGACCAATTAAGCGAACAGTCATGTTTCTGGACTGTGTGAGGAAGCTGGAGAACCTAGATAGAACTCAGGCATGCACTAGGAGAACATGAATGACCCCAGGCTGGGAGTCGAACCCAGGACCTTCGTGCTAAAAGGCTAAAGTGCTATCAACTGTAACACTGTGCCTCAACCCCAAACAGAAAGGCCTAAATCAGATAAACCTGCCATGAGATCACGGTGCTAAAGACGGTTCTACCACGCAGCCCCACCTGGTTCCGAACATTTTTATTTCCTAATCCCCTAATGAATATGTGAACAAAGGTTTTGCCGTTTGTATAACCTCTGGTTTATTAGGGTTTCCTTACACCCACACAGGGAGGAACTCCCTATTTTTGACTTAACTTTCCGAACAAAACATTATGATGAAAGTGGTTCCAGAGGGTAAAGTTTTCGGTCACTTGGGGAATTCCCCTAGAATCTGCATCTCGTTCCTTCACATGTTAGAGCTGGACGGATTTGGAAAATGACTAACCGGAAGAGCTGCTTCTGCTTTTTGGGCCTTTAAGTAGCGGCTGTCGCCATTCAGCCGTCAGTTCACCAAGCTTCCCGGAGAGGAACAGAGCCAGCTGACCAACAGAAAAGACTTTCTTCAGCATTTCTTCTCATATTCATTGATAGTGAAAATGGTGAACTTTGCCAGCTTGTTGAAGAGTTCGTTGGTCGCCATCGCTTTGGCGTTCGCTACTGGACATGCAGGTAAGACTGAATTGAAAGTGAAATTGTGACAGGATTTCTTTTTTTTTGTTAAACGTTAAGTTATTTGACACTTAAAGCTGTTGATCTCCATGTTTAGATGAGAAGTTAGCTACATGTTGCGAGAGAATCAACAAAAATGAGATCACCGAGCCAATCTTGGGATTCTTGATCCAGACGGCCCGTTATCCATGCGTCAATGCAGTCATGTAAGTAGATGTTTTCTCTACTCTGCTCCAAGTGTTGGAAATCAAATGATTGTTTCACAAAACACGAGACTTTTAATGATTTTTAATCAAAATTGGCAAAATATTAAAAGGAAACATATTTATGATGCTCCCCTTCATTTATTGATTTAGGTTTTATTCTTCAAAGTTTTCTTAAATTAATTTGAGTATACAACATCCACTGATACATAATGTGCATTCTAATCATTTATATTTCTTATCCTTGCAGCTTTCAGACAGGAACTGGTCTTTACTGCAGTCCAGTGAACGCTCCTTGGGTTTACAGCAAGATTAGAGAATATAGGTTGGTTTAAAATTGCTGCACAAAGGCTCCTAAGGTCATTCATTGACCTGGTTTACACTTCATTCATCTGTCTTTCAACCTTTCCTCCAACAGGAGAACAAAGGCTCAGTCAAAGACTCCATCTGTGGTCAGTTCATCACCATCACCAGTCTCTCTTCTCTCCATCATAACATCAACCGCTTCCCCCCGTTCACCCTCCACCCTGCCTCCTTCCTCTTCCTCTCCTTTCTTTACGTCCATCTCCACCATGACATCTGGAGACACGTTTTCTGGAAACGAAGAGGAAGAGTCCTCCATGTCCTCTGCCACCATGTGGTGAACGGAAGCCGCAAAGTAACCGATTACCCATCAACGCCGAACGTCTTGGTTGGGAAACTTGAACGACTTAGCTATATTAAATTGTTTTAGGATTTTTAGTTTCTTTCATAAATTTAATATAATTATTTATTTGGTAAAGAAGAATTTGTTGTTTTGATGCAGTAAAGGATAATATTTATTACCTTGCGTATTTATAAACATTTGGAGTAACTGTATGTCAACTCACTCATTTGTTTGTGAAAATGTACTGGAGAACTTTGTACTTTGTGGTAAAGATCTGCAAAAAAAAACTTCATGAATAAATGTTCTTATGATTTAAATGGAATATCTGTTCATTTACATTTTATGTTCTGGTTTCCTTCCCATGAATGCAAAAAATCCTCAAAACTAAAGGTACAAGTCAGTAGTTGAAGGCGGCAGATTATGAAAAAAAACTATGAATTTCCATTGCAGGGTAATGCAAAAACACAAGTAAAAAAGTGTCTCATTCTAGCTGTATTATAGTGATACTAGTGATAGTAATGCGTTATTTTTTTTTTTTACTTTTTCTTCTGGTGTTGACGGGAATGATGGGGATAGTATAGGCTGAGTTGGAGGTGTTGCAATTAGAGGAAGAGTAGAAACAATAGAAACAAGTCCAAGAACAGCCCAAGGAAACTACATGAGGTATTCAACAACCAGGTCTTTAGAAACCAAGAAAAAAGAATCTCCAAACTTAACAGGTCATCATGGTGGGTTGAGGCACCCAGGTGGACCTACTGGAATGCAAGCTCATCATGAGGACAAGAAGTATGGAGGTAAAAGAAGCACAAGCAAGCTTTCATCCAGAAATCATTTGACCCAATACCTGAACACGGCATTTTACTTACAGACCCAAAAAGAGGAATAGGTAAGGGGTCAGGACCCCCTTGCAGTGTTAATGATTGTGCATTGAAGTGTTTTACATTGAACACCATTAGAGACAATGTGAACTTGCCCTGACACCCCCGTAGGTCTTAACAGGAGCATCTATGACCTTTATGGAAAACAATGCGCTAAATTAGGCATTTTGTAGAGGCAGAGAGGCTGAAGAAGCACCAGCAAGCTCCACCCAGATCATTGAGTACAATGTGCAAATATCTAGAGGTGTCTGGTTTTTGTATTCAAACAGTTACATGCAAATATAAACACCCTGAGATTGTCAGCAATTATACTTTTCAGGCAGGAGAGGAGTTCTGTGACTCAAAGTATAGCATGTTTCGGATGCAAAAAGCATCTCCCAGTAATATTTAGTTCCAGCCATGTTTTGTTTTCACTCCTTCCACAGCTTGTTATCAGCTTCATTCGGTCCACCTGCACCATGCAATCAGTATCTTTGTGTCACCTGAACCATGGTCAATATATACTCCTCCATTCTGTTTACTCCTCACGGAAACATTTCATCTGTTCATGCCAAGCCTGCGTTTCACACCTGCCGGCCACCATCTACTAAAGAAAGTTTTTGTCCATTAAAACTTTACTCACCGCAACTCTCCCTGCTGTCTGCATTCTGGAATCCACCCCCACATCACTCCTTGACACTCGTGCACTTCTAAAAATAGATGGAAGCATGAGGAAAGGACTTTATGGGAGCATATTGAAACAGCATCACAAGACATCAGCCTTATAGTTAGAGCTGAGATTAGCCATCTCAAAAATCTGAGATTGGCCCATGGACAATTGTGGGCAGAGCTGAAAAGGTGTGCGTGAGCAAGGGGACCTATGAACCAGACCCAGTAACACCAGTCCTGTCAGGACAAATGGGTCAGATTTTCAACTAATTTGTAGAAGGAAAACCAAAACGTTTGACCCATGTCATACAGTTTAAAAGGCAGTTTTACCAAATATGAATGAAATGTATGTAAACTTCTGACTCTTTGTTATTCTGTCATTTAGCAAATAGACGGAAATGTGGTGATCCTAATTGACCGAAAACAGGAAAAGTTTAGCCGGATTTAATGCCACATAGCGATAAAACGTAAGGGTTTGTGTATCTTTACACAGTGTGAATAAATATCTGGTTTAAACTTTTTATACTGGAAGGTTAAAGTCTGGCCCTCACACGAGGTCATCCTCATTCTCCATTAATTACTTGTGTCCCGTCTGTAAAGACCAACAACATTTGTCTGAACCCAGGCCCGAAGCTTAACAAGGCAGCCAGACTCCAAGAACTCCATGAGTTGGCCCAACAGCACCGCTCAGGTTCTATTTCCAGCTCCAAAATAAGATACTAGCAACAAAGCTGGGGCAAAATGGAGATTAGCCTTTCCTTTCTTAGGTTTTTAAAACCCTGGAACAATTACCAGTTTGGGTTTGAAAAAAACCTGCCTGAAGCCTCCCTGACAACCTTCAGGGAGGCTTCAGGTCCACCGGATCAGCTGCAGGGCGGAGTGGATTCATCTTGGCCTTTTACATTAATTAGCTCCGTGTGAATGTCTTGACTAAACCAATCAAGCTGCTGCATTGAAAACCATATATAGTGTTGTGTGAAGGTGTTCAGATGTCAATGTTATGAGTTGTTTGTGTTTTTCTGGGATGGAAAACATTGTGACTGCGTTACAGTAAGTCATACCCACACAGATTGCCAAATCTGTTGTGACACAAATGCAACAAATGCAACTTCCACAAAACAAGAAAATTCTAACCTTAAAAGCCTTAATTGTTTTAACTTGTTTTTAATAAGTTACTATTAATCTTTATTACAGATTGACTGCTTTTTTGCTTAGTAATGTCTGTACGTAAATTAGAGTTTTGGCACCAGTGTGACCTCTGATTTCCCTTACATCCTTACATCCACATGACGAGGAATGAAGTGAGATAAAAATACTTCTTGTATTACAATTGATTTATCTTTGAGAACTCATTTGTAAATCATCATTTCAATTACTCAGATGTTGAGAATTATGTGGATGAAGAGAACCAGGAAGATGACAAACTAGAGGCAATACTTCCGCTTTTTAGAGCTTCAAATATAGTCTTTCTTTAGAGCTACTAGTTCACTAAGGTCTTCAGAGGGGAAGTGGGACGACTGACCAACTAAAAATACTTTCTTTTCTATTCTATGATCTCTATGATTGTGAAAATGGAAAACTGCAGCCTGTTGAAGAGTGTGTTGGTCGCCATAATCATGGTGGCTGCTTCGGGACATCAAGGTAAGGTCAAACTTAAACTGATCATGGTTTAGAAGCAAATACCTATGTGTTCCTTCCTTTTAAAGTAAAATATTTAATTTTTTTGCTCTCAGATGAAAAGCTGTCTGCTTGTTGTAAAAGTGTCGGCACAACAGAGATAACAGAACCAATAATATCATATAAAATCCAGAAGTCAAATCCTCCATGTGTCAAAGCAGTCATGTAAGTATGACGATCATTTCTGCATTTACTGAATGTGCTCAAATATTAGCAATAAAATTTCAGTAAATTACCTTTCAGGAAATCGGTTTATTCTGCAACAAAGACATTTAAAAGCAAATAATCATTTAGGACCAAAATTATTCTGTTAATTTTGTTTTTCAATCTTCTGCTTATTTAAGAATAAAATAAAGAAACCTATTCATCTGTTTCCTGCAGCTTTACCACAAAGAATGGTCACTACTGCAGTCATCTTAGCGCTCCCTGGGTGTTCCGGAAAATTAGGGAATTCATGTGGGTATAAACACCAAACATCCCATTTATGCCCTTTAATCTTCATCTTTTTTAAATATTAAACTCATATATTTTTTTTGCTTTTCATTTTTTCTCTGACAGGAGAGCAAAAGCTCAGACATCTACTCCTAAGGTGGTCGGTTCGTCCCCTTTGCCATCATCATCATCCTCCCTCCTTTCCATCATTACATCCACCGCTTCTCCTCCTTCATCATCAACCCTAACTTCTTTTTCATCATCTCCATCCTTCTTCTCTTCTACCTCCACATTTACAGCAAGTGAGACATTTTCTGGTGCCACAGACCAGTAGAGGTGCATATCCTCCAGCACCAGCTGATGAAAAACAAACAGCAAAATTAATTTATTTGTTTCTATGCTACTCGAAACTATTATGCTAAATTATAACTTAAATGAAATATTTTGTTTCTTTTAATGGCTTCCAGGTTTTCAAAATAAAAGTCACACCCTCCCCCAATATCGCAGAAATTACTGCACATATTTATTGATGCATGGCCCTGTACCTCTGCTCTATCTATAGCTTGATAATCTGTTAAAGAAGTTGTATTTAATGCCAGATAGTGAAAAAATACAGCTTGGTGTCTCTTTATACAGTGTGTGTAAATATCTGATTCAAGCTGTACATACTTGTAAAAAGTCAATGGGATAATGACGTCATGTCCTGGAAGAAGCACTCATGGAAACGAGGAAAGCGAGCTGGTACAGATTCAGGGCTTAACTCTGTGCCTCTCATGGAAATCCAGGACCAGTGAAGTACACCTTTAAATTGATCTTGCCTGCTGTCCCTGGAGATCCGACATTGGACATTGGATCAGCTGCTCCTGGTACCCTTTTTTATTAAGCGGTGTGAGACCTGTGGATGTAGCGTGGTTCACACAAATCTTTGCACGCTTCCCTGTGCTTGTGCTCCAGACATTAAGGTTTGCACCCTTCAGATAGCTTTATTAGATGCTAGCAAACAAGACGTCTTCTGTTTCTGACAGAAACGTGGCTTCAACGCATTGCATCTGTAGCTTTTTCTGAACTTCTTCCTCTGTTCGTTTTTGAACATGCATATTTGTCTGCAGGTATTTTCAATTCGTTACACATTTCATCCTCTCATCAACTGGAGCAAGAGGATTTGGTAAATTATTCTAAAAATATTAAATTAAACTCAATAATACGATTCTTATCATTCATTTAAAACTTGGATTGTCTCTGCCAGACGTTATAAATTAAGATATAGAAGATACTTTTTAGGTTTTTCTTGGTAATATTATTACTTTTAATGCATTAAATGCCGTGATATTGTTACATCTGTACTCCATTCCTCCTTAAGTGCACTAAAAGAGTAACAAGCTACTGGCCACATGTATGACGATAATGCTGTGCAATGCATTTACCGTCTGGTGACCGTCATACATTATTCTGACTAACTACCAGATACTGTAGTCACTGGCTGTAAAATATTACCCACACACCCAACACTTGTGCACTGTGGTGTCTGTTGTGGACATGCCAAATCAAGTCTTTTACATTCCCAGCACCGATCTGCATGTGGACCAAATTACGTCTGATTTGGATTTTTCACTTTTTGTGTCTGTAGTTGTCAGTCAGTCAGTCATTTTCTACCGCTTATTCCATAGTGGGTCGCGGGGGAGCTGGTGCCTATCTCCAGCAGTCTATGGGCGAGAGGCAGGGTACACCCTGGACAGGTCGCCAGTCCATCGCAGGGCAACACACAAACAACCATGCACACACTCATTCATACACCCAAGGGCACTTTAGAGTGACCAATTAACCTAACAGGCATGTCTTTGGACTGTGGGAGGAAGCCGGAGTACCCGGTGAGAACCCAAGCATGCACGGGGAGAACATGCAAACTCCATGAAGATTCCCAGCCGGGAATCGAACCCAGGACCTTCTTGCTGCAACACTGTTGGTTGCAGGGAACAACCAAGCCATGGCCATTATTACACCCTAAATTTCAGCAACAATTTGTAGGCGTAGGAGTTTGCTCCAGAAAAAGTCCCTGGTAGGAAGGTCATACTTTTTCATTTACCAGGAAGTTAACAGAAGAGGAGTGCCAGAGATTTTGAACTGCTTCCGTTTTTTAAAGATTATAATTCCTTTAGATCCAAACATTCCCAAAGCTCACACCATATTAGCTTTACTTGTAAACATTTTAACAGAAACATTGGTTATAGTTTCATTAGTGAAAATCACATCTTTTAAAGCAATATGCTGCAGTGGTAGAAGCTACAAGTCATTGTCTGCTAGCGTAATAATCCTAGTCCACAGTGGAAAATATCAAAAAAGGATAAATGGAAGTTCAGAGGAAACAAGTTCCAGGGGAAAAAGTTCCAGGTCTTATAGTCACGCCTTTAGTCCCATCGAGACTCTTTCATCTGTACCCAGTCCAGTTCAACGTCCACCACGTGCTGTACGTTAGATGGGAAGACCTAAGTGATCACAAACATTTCTTCAAACGTGATTCCATAGACATAATAGACAAATAAGACTTTATAAAACCAGGAAGGACTCATAAGGTATAAATAGTAGTTCACTGGTGCATATACTGTAGATGCCTTGAACCACCACAGCATAACCACCAAAATCAACCAGTGGTGATTCTTGCATGAATGGCCCTGGTTGAGCCCCTCATCTGGCTACCCTTAAACCAATCAAAATGCAGGAAGTTATCCGAGATTGTGGAGTGGGATTAAATGCCGTGTAGTTCCATATAAAACACCTAGTTCTCCTCTTCATCATCAAGCAGGGGGTTTCAACTCCCCATTGCCTGCACATTCATAAGAGCATTAGAGCACTTGTTCAGAATGCAACTGGCAGAAGAGTAATTTTTTATCTGATTATTGTGCGCCTCCTTTCTAATTGCACCCTGGACAATTGCCCATTTGGCCTATATAAAAAACAACTTCTAAAGTTAAATATATGCTGTTAAACAACAAATGTACTTGTCAGTGGTAATCCACACTCATATGGAAAAGAAAATATGCTCAATTTGTTTTAATTGTTTTTACTGAAACCTTTAATTTAATTGACCAAGCCAGCTGTTCATGTGCATTTCCTGTGTGGGGCCTGAAACTTGGACTGTTTATGTAAATTTGGCCTCTGAATGCTAAATACTATTTGAACTCCTGTTAAAATAATTTTGAAGTTTGTGTGTTTGAACACAGAACTCCTGTCATGTAAAGTTAACAGAAAAAATGACCGGTAGAGGAGGAAATGTTGTAAAACCAAGAGGCATTTTTTTGAAATTCCTTCCATTTTTGTATTTTATTACATCAGCAGCGTGTCAACATTTTGACTCAGGATGTTGTCTAACTTTTTTATTTTTTTTTTAAATTTTTTAATTAAAGGATAATTACATTTAAGAAACAGTGAGCAGTTTTATACGTTCTGTTTGAAAAATTTAAATTCACTTTCATGTTTTAAATATGGCTCTTCAGTCACCTACCTAAAAACACACTCACATGTTTCTTATTGCCGATCAGTGCTGAGTCACAGTGAAATACTTAAATTTCTCTTCATCATAAGTCCCATGATTCACGAAGCTCCAGGATGTGGAAAGTTGCTGTCTAATCTTCCACTTTTCTCAAAAATTGCCTCACTTCCTGAGGTTATAATACAATGCTTGTGACAGAAATATGATGAAACAGTTTTATTTTTTTAACAGTTGTCTTCAGATCAGTTGGTTTTGGCCACTATAGCCCTTATCACACCATTTGGTGTTCCCCTTGGGTTTCCAGCACCTTCACATGCTTTTAACACAGAAGCATAGCCTAATCTCCATTGAAATCAGGCAGCCTTAGATTTTTTTTGACATGTTTAAAAATTCTTCCACATGAATGTTGTAACTATGACGCATCATAGCTTATGCTTCACTGCGTCATAAATGCTACTTAGAGGTCACAGCAACAGGCCAATAATTTTATGTTACCCAATGCAAACCCTCTGTCTGCACTGATGGTGATCCACGCACCTCGGCATTACGAATGCTCAAAGCGGTTCACAAGGAGCCGCTCTAATCAATTTTCTTATTAATTCAGCAAACATTTCTCCTGTTTTATTGCAGCAGCAGACTGAATTTTACACTCTTCATCCTACACGTACATACATGCACAATACCTGGTCTGTGTGAAGGAGTGACAACAAGAAAGCCATTGTTGAAAGAAATGCAATAGAAATACTATTTATATTTTGGTACAGCCATGTAGGAGACACTGCAAAAGAAGATGTTCTAGTCAGATGAGGCCAAAATAAAACTTTTTGGCTTACATGCAAATTAGCACTGCACATCACCCTGAACACATCATCTTCATAATTGAACAAGGTGGCTACAGCAACATTCTGCGAAGATGCTTTCCTTCGGCAGGGACAAGGAGACTGGTCAGAGCTATCGCCATAGAGCAGTACAGATGGCGCTGGTCTATGGCGACAGGCAGTCATAGTGGAGCGTGCGGTGCTTGGGCATTGCTTGTGTACTTGTACATATCTTTTAAAAAGTATTTGTTTTATATATTTATTTGCCCTTACTACCTGTGAAGTTAGGGAAGCTACATCAATGATTTATCAATGCGGGGTGTGGCCTATTGTCCTTCTGGACTATATGAGTACAGAGTCCGTCTGCAGTTTTGCAGGGGGTTCCTTCTCCACCTGCAGGATGCCAGGGTGGATACCATGGACCCTCGTGCTTTCTGTGGATATGATCTGGACTGGTGGGACTTCGACGGAGGATTGGCGCTGGGAATGCAAGTCTTGGTATCCGAGGAAGTATGGCAGACGAGGTGGCGTACAGCAGAGGATTAATGCCTACCTGAGTATTGTTGCTGACCATGTCCATCCCTTTATGACCACAGTGTACCCATCTTCTGATGGTTGCTTCCAGAAGGATAACGCGCCATGTCATAAAGCACGAATCATCTCAGACTGGTGTCTTGAACATGACAATGACTTCACTGTACTCAAATGGCCTCCACAGCCACCAGATCTCAATCCAATAGAGCACCTTTGGGATGTGGTGGAGATTTGCATCAAGGATGTGCAGCCGACAAATCTGCAGCATCTGTGTGATGCTATCATGTCAATATGGACCAAACTCTCTGAGGAAGGTTTCCAGTACCTTGTTGAATCTATGCCACGAAGGGTTAAGGCAGTTCTGAAGGCAAAAGGGGGTCCAACCCGTTACGAGCAAGGTGTACCTAATAAAGTGGCCGGTGAGTGTATACATCCTATGGTCAATGCAGATCTACCTACCCAAGCTTTAGTGGGGACTGTGCAGCATCTACAAAGGATTTCCTTGATCTCATTGGGGATTTTAACCTGATAAATCATTACTTAATAATTAATCAATAATTCTTGGGGCCCCTCCCTGTACAAAAACTTTTTCACAAAATGAAAGAAAGGAAAAGGCCTGGCCCCGTCGGTGTTGGAGGGCACATTTTGAAGAATTGTACTTTCCAACTGGCAGATATTTTCAGGTTTATTTTTAACATGTCTCTACAAATTCACAGAGTTCCTCGGCTTTGGAAGGACTCTCTTATTGTTCCTGTTCCCAAGACCAAAGCACCTCACTCTCTGAATGATTTCCGACCCTCTTGTGTTTACATTGCTAGTTATGAAATAATTTGAAAATATTATTAAGCAGCTTCTTTTATCTAAGGCTAAAGGTAACTTGTATCTATTTCAGTTTGCTTACAGGACTGGCAGGAATGTGGAGGATGCCACTTCCACACTTAAACCTGATTTAAAGACCTCTAGAGGTTATACAAACCTTCACCAAATTTCCCTTCTGCTTTTAATTGCATCTAGCCCCATCTTCTAGCTGTGACCCTGGCCTCAACTGTTGACTTATTGACAGTCAGGTCTCAAGGGGTGAAGGTAAATGGGTTTTGCTCTTCCACTGGGTCCCCCCAGGGCTGTGTCTTGTCACCTCTCCTTTTCATATTGTACACTGACGATTGTCGCAGTCAACATCCCCAGCAACATACCCTGAAGTTCGCTGAGTTCAGGGTCATCAGCAGTGATCAGCAGTGATAACCCTGAACACCCTGATGACCCTGAACACGGGACAGTGGTCAGGGAGTTCACTGACTAGTCCTCATTTTTAGAGATTAACGTCTCAAATACAAAAGAGGTTGTTATAGATTTCAGGAGGAACTGTATTGTACTACAACCAGTTCTAATTTCTGATATAAAAGTCGAAGTTACAAACAACTACAAGTACCTGGGAACAGTAATTGATGATAGGCTTTTGAACCCCATGTGGACCTATTATGCAAAAAAACTAATCAGAGGATGTTTTTGGTCGGATGCATCGTTGTTTTAATGTGAATTCCACTTTTATGTGTATGTTCTATTCTCGTTTTATTGAGTTTGTTCTCACTTTTAATATTGTCCGTTGTTTTGGACTTTTAACTGCCAAAGATAGGAATAGACTTCAGAATATCACTAAATTGCTGGAATAAACCTTGGGGATCTCACTCACCTGTACAAGACTAGGTCAACTCTAAAAGTAAAGCGTATAGTGGTGCAACAGGATCACCCCCTTAATGATGAGTTCCAGTTGCTTCCTTCTGGATGCAGGTACCGACTGCTCAGGTGTAGGACAAATTTATAGGATCATAGGATTTATTAAATCTTTTGTTCCTGCAGTTATAAAATCTCTTAAGGAGCTTCGTAAACTCCCTGATTTGAAGTTTTCACGTGTATGGTGTGGTATTATGGCAGACTGACTGTGTTTTTTATATCTACAGTGCTGCACAACAATTGCCCCCTTTTACGATAATAAAGATGATGATTGGATGTTTGCTAGATGACTTGCTAGATGCTTACTGAAGATTTGAGACTGAGGTGGAGGTTTATGTTCAAACAGATAACAACCCTGAACATGAAGAGCTACAATGGAATGGGTTAGAGCGAAGCATCTTCATATGTTAGAATGGCCTAGTCAAAGTCCAGAGCTAAATCTAATTACCAATCTGCTCTCCATTCAATCGGATTGAGATTGACGTATTTTGAATAAAAGAATAGGAAACATTTTAGCTTCTCTGTGCTAAACTGATAGATGCAAAAGATGCATCTATCATTTGTAATTTAATTTCAACAAAGAATTAGGTGGGGCTGAACACTTTTCAGATTTTTACTTGTAAAAAAATACCATTTCCTTTAACTGGACAATTATGCACTATTATGTGGTGGCCTGTCAAAAAAACTAAAAATCTACTTAAATATATTCAGATCTTTGGTTGTTCTTGAACTAAAGGAGAAAAATTAAATTCTATTCAAATTCAAAACTACTTTGCAAAAATTAAATGTATCTCGTTTTTTACAGGCTTCTTCTTTTTAAAAGTTAAAGGAAAACAAGTACTTTTGCAAGGCTCTGAATTTGGTGTGAACATATTACACCTTCTGAATGTGAGAAGTTAACCTGTGACTTCCTGTGCCTTGATCAGCTGCACTCAGAACAGAAAATCCTGACAATGTCTTCATCCACACTTTAGAGCATAAATCTAAGCTGGATTAAAAACACATGGAGCTGGATTTATATTCTGGGGAAAATCCCTAAAATCTTACAAGAACAAGTTTGAAATTGAGCTTCTAAGTTCTTTAAAGGTCGTTGCTTTTTGCTCTGATTATAGCTTCAATTAATTTTCACATAAGCCCGAAAGCAGCATGAATTGGATTATTAAAACATTTAATCATGTATAAATATGACTTGATTTTGCTCAGAAGTAAAGGTGAAGTACCTGGCAACGATAGCTACATTTAAAATCTAGTTTAAGAATTTTTTGTGCAAATTTGAAGAATAAATTTCAGAATTATCTACAACCTTTGTGTGCTTCATATCTTGTCTGTGTCTGTTGATAATAGATTAGGCCTTTAGAACAGAAGCCTTTAGTTGGAGGTCACCACAAAAAGGCGAGGTATGTATGCTTGGACCAAGCTTTGTAACAGAGCTATATGTTGGAGGATGCTATGACTGGTAACATTTATGTGCTGTCCGGAGGAATATAACAGAGGCTGTGACTGAAGAACAACCCTCAGATTGGCTCACTGATCTGTAGGCCTGGTTAAAATAAAATCCTCCCTTGTTCAACGAAACTTCATGTCAACGGAGTCCTTTCCTGGAGCATCTGCACATCTGCAGTTGGAAGCTGGACAATTACACAAACACACCAGTCAAATAAAAAAACAGAAATGATCTGGCATCTAAACTGCTCACCCATGACAGTGCAAAACAGGTACCACCAACCAACATGCTGACGTTTTATTTCGCAAAGACGTGTGAGGCTGTTTCTCAGAAACACGCCAGTGAGATGAAGTGTGTGGTTCGAAGGACGAACACATTCTGCTGTATGGGGAGGAGGTGTGAAAGAAAGACCACGAAGACTAAAACAATCACACTAAACCTGAAAAACTATGAAGAGATTATCGTCATCACCCCAACATGATCAACGCTTGCGGTACCCATAAATACCAGAACGGGTATCAACTCCTGCAGTCAGAGTCTGCTGCATCTATCAACTAATTTTCAAAATGTCCATTAGGATCCTGTTTGTGGGTCTTTTCCTGCTCGCTGTGTGTCGATGCATCCAGTCCTCTGCAGGTAGCTATTCCTCACCTGATCTCTGCTTTTCTTCCATCCGTCCAGGACAGTTTAGTTTTTTATTAGCTTACTGTTTTATTTTCCCCTGTTCTGTTGTTTTTTAAACCTTTTGTGGTTCATTATTGAAGTGTCTTCCTGCAGCAGTAGCAGCAGAAAACACCAGATTATAAACTGATTTCTTTTCATTTGATTGATGAGAGTAAAACAGGAAATATAATGTATGTGCAGACCTGTGCAATTGTTTCTCCAGTCCATCACAGGCCAAGACTGAGGTGATTGTGGCTCAGTAGGAAGAGTAGTCGTCTTGCAATCAGAAAGTTGAGGGTTCAATTCCAGCTTCCTCCTGCTATGTGTCGATGTACCCCTGGGCAAGGCACTTAACCTCAAGTTGCCTACCGATCTGTGTATTGGTGTATGAATGTGTGAGCGTTAGTGAGAGCAATTGGGTGAATGCGGCTCTACCTTCGAGTGGTCTGTAAGCCTGCAAAGGCGCCATATACGTTCAGTTCATTTACCATTTAAGACAGAGAAACGCGGGCCAGACAACCATGCACCTAAGCAGAATTAGAGAGATCAGTTAACCCAACAGTCTTGTTATTGAAATCTGGGAGGAAGCTGGAGTACAAGAACAGAACCCAGGCAAACCCCAGGCTTGGATTCGAACCCAGGACTTTCTTGCTGTTAGGCAACGCTGCAACCAAAACTGCTACTGCTATTGTCCAGTCATACTGACAGGTCTAGTTATAACAGATTCCAACCATATTCAGTCACTAATACTAGAACCAGGCTCAACGAGAGCAATCAGAATGAGCCTGGTCCAAGTTCCTTTCTTGTGCGGGTCGGGTTTAAAATTCTTTTGGCCTAAACTGTTGTTTCAATACAGTCTCTCTCCTGGTGTCATTCTCAGCTCACTATCCGACCGGAAAGAATCGTCCCTGTTGTCTCGACGTCACCAGGAGGGACCTCAGCAGTAAAGTTGTTGGGACTTTTTATTACGAGCAACCTGCCAGATCTCCCTGTGTGAGGGCAGTGATGTAAGTTTGCACTAGTTGTCTTAAAGTATGAACGCGCAGAAACCCACCAACATGTTAATATGTTTATTTCCATGTTCAGATTCAACACAGTTAATGGACCCATATGTGTTTATCCCAAAAGTAACTGGGTCCAAAACGGTGAGTCATTTTATAAAATGCTAACTCATGAAACACTTGAAGATGATTTAGAAGTTTAATCTAATTATTTTTCCCTTTGCTGTTTTTTTCCATTAGTGATTTCCAGTTTTAAGAAGGAATAAAGCTTCCCTGCCTGCAAATATTTTTCTGCTGCTAGTGAACCCACTCTTGAACATGTATATACTCAGCTTAATTTAAAATATTAATCATCTCAAGACCTTTTACCTTGATGCTTACAGATGAGCTCCACTGTTGACAATGAATAAATGCAACTTTTTATGCCCCACAGCAGGCAGTCCTTTGTCTTTCTTCTACAATAAAACAAAACGTTAATTTGACTGAGAAAATTATTACATTTGCTCTCAATGCCTAAAATATTTGTATTTTTCCACATTTTATCTCATTACAAAACTTTATGAATTTTTACTATGTAACACTATTTGATTTCATCTTTGAAAAGTGGAATATAATTATTGTTAGTCATTTAATTACTTAAATAGGTATAAAGAATAAAAAATATATATTTATTACGTTATTGTTAAGTTATAAAAGAAGGATTTAAATGGCTTTCTAAGTGAATAAAAATGTAAACAAAAATATGTTCTTATTAATTTATCTAAAGGATTTAACGCAGCTGCGGCCATTCTAAACAAAAAATGTTGAAAAGTAAATAAAATATTTTTGTAAAAAGAAAAAAGTATGATTCAGATCATTGTTACACTGAAATCTTCAATGCAAAATACAGAAGAATGTAAAACAATACAAAGTCAAACCTTATCTGGAACTTCACTGCCATCTTGTGGCCGTACCTGGTATGAAAAGGTCAAACGTTGCACCTGAATCACTCCTGCAGCTGCCAGTTCTAAAAGCATTGATCACTAAAAGCCTGATTAAACCGTTTGCACTGCAACAAATAGTTTGTCTTCAGCAACTATGAACTAACTGTAAGTAAATACTGACTGAATGTGTGTTAGAGGCCTCATAAAGAATATTTCCTGTCTCAAATATAGCAGTCAGCGGCCATAAAGTAAAACATATCTAAACCCAGGGTACATGTATTATTTCACTCCTTTACTCTTCTAGAAATCACTTAGACGTGTGTTCGGAAATTCAAAGCAAACCAAAACTAATCTAGTTTTCATGTCACAATAAAGAGCCATACCAAGAAGTTTTTCTATAGAGCTAACAAATTATTCTTTAAATACTTTAAAGTTTCAGGATTTTATTTATTTAAACAGCAAAGTTAACAGAAATTAAGTGTTATCCTAAATTTAAAAGTATTTGTTTAAAAATTTGACTATTTTATGCTTTTATTGTGTTTTTATTGATACTGATTTCTTTAACTTTAAATAAAACGGTGAAGTGCCCTGCAGAATTCAACTTTATTCCATTTTGTAACATAACGATTTGTTTTATTGGGATATTTATGTGTCAAAATGGCCCAGTTAGAGTCTTGACCTAACTCCTATTTAAAATCTGTAAAAGACGTAAAGATTAATGTTGACAGGCGCTCTCCATCCAATAACTAACCTGAAGATATTTAACAAAAATATGGGCAAATATATTACTCTGTATGTGCCAAATAATTGTTTCTTCACAACATAATGTAGAAAAAATATCAATAAGAAGCTGGAAGTTCAGTAAAATGATCAAAAAAGATGAATTATTTTGCTTTCACTTTCAACTTCTGACACTTCTCACTTCTGCTCTGCTTTTTTGTTTAAACATTTTTAGTTTTAATTTATTACTAATATTTATTAACTTCCTATGTGAGCATTGTACAAATATCACTAGTGTAAACATAGAAATGTGAAAGTACTGCAGGTTTTCTAATTAGTTATGTGCAGTAGTACTTTTATCTTTAATGTGAAAAATGTGATTTGTCTGTCACCATGAAAAATATAAGATATTTATGTCAAATTTCACCAAACATTGAGGAAAATCTGAGACAAAAAAAGGATATAAAAGTCACACTGATGCTTTCATAAAGGAAACTCTATGAAAAGTAGTTTTTAGTGCTGCTCATTGGGTTGTGTCTGACATTATTTAAAAAGTCTGATGAAGGGCATAAGAATTTATAAGATTAATCTCATAATCAGACCCGTTTTTTCTGTAGGGGGCGAAGCTCATGAAGAAAACAGAAAGCAACTTGGTATCAGTGTTACCAGTTTTTATAAAACATAAAGAGTCAGATGTTTACAGTTGTGTTTAGAAGCTTACATATATTTACACATCCATGTTTAATCTCACACAGACCAGGAATGGCTGCTTAAAAAATAAACGCCATAAACAGTCAGTTTGATTCCCTGCTCATATGATGCAGGAAAATCACTTTCATTCAGTCATTTATTTAAATACTTATGAACACTTTTGTTCTACTGTTAAAAAAAGACTTCAACCATGAAAAATCATATAAAAAGGTACAACCTCTGGCTGTAATACTTAGCCCCTCAGAGACACGGATTTGACAAGTTTTGAATTTAAATTAAAAACCCTGAAAAATGATTGAAACACGATATAAATGTCATAAACAGCTGAGTTGCTGTTTCTTGAGACGTGCTACACTCACTGCAGCCTTCTTCTTAGTAGGCGAGCATATCCTCAGGATGCAGGGCATAACTCACCAGCAGCCGTAGTTTTTCTTTCATTAAATACTTGTTTTATTTCCTGACTTTTTGAAATACTGCAGGATTAGACAGGAAACTGTGTTATGGAAATAAAAAGTGCCTTTGGTTTGGATTTCCCTTCTGTCTAACTTCTGATGCATAAAAAGCTGAACAATAAACTGTTTTCACAAGTCATACCTAAAATGGCCACTAGGAGGAGTATTTCTTTCGCTCCAGGAAACAAACTGGTTACTTAGAAGAAAAATAAAAGCTAAGGTTGTTTTCAGTGTTTGGTTATGAGTCACATACACCAAAGTAACACATTTTTAATAAAAGTATATAACATGCTGGGATCAGAGGTTATTTGCAGCGTTTAATTACGACATAAAGATATGTTTTGATTTTTTTACTTTTCGTTCTGCAAAGATTTCTGAAGGCTGGGTTAGAAAAGGCTACAGTCAGACTTCTGCGCGTCTCTACAGAAACAAATGATATGCCTGTGCAGAAATCCTTTCTGCTTCATGAAACACTGTAAAGTCTGTAGACTTCACTCCTGCAACGTGTCCGTTTGTCCATGTTATGATGAAAACCATGGAAAAGATGATGTGTGCTGGAGAGAAGAACGTCCCGAGCTAAATAAAGTGGACTCAGATACTGAGATTTGAGTCTTCATCCAGCAGAAAAACTGGGAAACTCACACCCACATGGTGTACAGCTTCCTCCACACGTTTCAGGATCCCTGGTCAAGATGAAAGTAACTTTATTTTTTATTGCAGCAGCAAAACTTTAACTTGAGCTCTTTTATTCAGTGGGGAGAAACGTCCCAGATTAGGAAATGATTGACAGAGTTAATGGCACCCCTGCAGTCCTGGGTTCTCCTTCATGTTCTCCTCAGCTCAGTCCACAGGATTTGGGTCTGGGGACTGGTCTGCTGAGCTATTTCTTTGTTGGTAAGCTCATATGTTTTGGGTCATTACCCTACAGAAAGACCTGGTGAAGACACATTTTCATGTTTATGGTAAGGGCCACCAGACTTTTCATTCTATAATGTCCTGGTATTTCAGAGAGTTCATGGTGCAATGCACACTGCCAAGGTTTCCAGGGTCATGGGAGGAGAAACAAGCCCACAGCACCACAGATCCTTTACCATGCTTAACAGTGGGCATTAGGTGCCTTTCCACATGTTTCACGACAGGCCC
The DNA here is from genome assembly GCA_036173005.1 of Crenichthys baileyi. Lineage (NCBI taxonomy): Eukaryota > Metazoa > Chordata > Actinopteri > Cyprinodontiformes > Goodeidae > Crenichthys > Crenichthys baileyi. The sequence goes on from JAHHUM010000022.1 coordinate 806,794, forward strand.
ACTTGGAGTTGTTTTTACTGAAAAGCTCAGTCTTTGTGTCATCTGACCAAAGCTTGGAGTTAAAGTCCTGCTAGAGTTAAGCAAAGTTCATATGTTTATGTTTGTGGTGGTAGGACCGAAAAGGTTCTGTTCTCCTAAACAACTGGTTGACATCTGTAGATGGTGTCTAACGGTTGTAACAGAGTCACTTTTCACCACAGTTCCCTAACGGTGAGCCTTGGAGATGGTTTGACCTCCCTCACCATCCTGCTCTTGTTGCACGGTGACTTTTTACTGTGTGGCACGTTTCTTTCAATGGAATCATGAAACTTTCATGTTCTTCATGTTTATCGTGTCCTTTTCTTCTTTGACTGGAAAACTGCTTAAAAATAATTATTGGACAGTTTAAAATCTGATTTTTATACCAGCTGGAGGCAATTTGGTAGAACCTGGTTGAACTCCTGTGGTTTCAGTTTTAGCCTGGTCTGGTCGGGTCATGGTGGTTTCGGCCTGCAGGACGAGCCACGTTCATCTTTAGCCTGGTTTGGTCGGATCATGGTGGTTTCGGCGTGCAGGACGAACCACGTTCATCTTTAGCCTGGTTTGGTCGGATCATGGTGGTTTCGGCCTGCAGGACGGACCAGGTTCAGTTTTAGCCTGGTCTGGTCGGATCATGGTGGTTTCGGTCTGCAGGACGGACCAGGTTCAGTTTTAGCCTGGTCTGGTCGGGTCATGGTGGTTTCGGTCTGCAGGACGGACCATGTTCAGTTTTAGCCTGGTCCGGTCAGAGCATGGTGGTTTCGGTCTGCAGGATGGACTGGGCTCGGACGTTCCTGGGAAACTGCATACAGTTGTCCGAACCATTCTGGTTTGCTGACATGCTGCGGAGTCTGTAATCCCGCCACGCACAGCGCTTCAGGGATAAACTCCTCCATGTCCTCCTCAGCTCGGTCTGAACCTGTAGAGAACAAAGCTGACTTACTGAGAATCAGTAATAAAACCTGAACTGAAGGAAGGCCGTGGTCAGGAAGGCTCACCTCACTGTTGAGGAAACAGTAGAGGACAGCTACGATTAGACCCTGAAAGACAAACACAGACGTCAGGACATTTCTCAGACCTAATCTCATTGGCCTTTAGGAGCCCGGATGGATTTTTGCTTTGTTGAGTCTCATTTAAAGGTTATTTTAAGGTTGCTTTATTAATTTAGTTGGTTTGTCTCAGTCTGTTCTCTGCTTGGTTTCTAAATAGTCCGGATGTCCAGTTGAACTGAAGCTTTAACCAGTAAGATTTCTAACAGATAAACAGCTGAACAGAACTGAGCTTTATTGGTTCAAGAACATTTTTACCTCTCAGATCTAATAGGCTGATATTTCCTACACAGCTAATGATGATGAAAGGTTTTTCTGCCTTTCCTGTAATTTGTGATTATTTCTGATTCTCAGTTTTATCGGGTCTTCATCTGGATTTAGATCAGTAAATAAGTTAATCTGTTGGAAATTTTAGAATATCTGTAGCTGCTATCTGCCCATCACTTGTCTGAATTTATATTCGTGTTATTTTATTTATTTTTCTTTATTTGGACAGTCATTGTTAATGGTCTTTTTCTCTTATAATACCAAAAGATATATAAACTTAAGACTATTTTTTGACAACACAAACGCTGATGAGACTGTGTAACCTAATTAATAAATAAAAATTGTATGTATGACCACAATATTTAATGTTTTTCTTTTTCTTTTTAACATATAAATCTTGCGTTATTTCTTTATTTCTATTTTTATATCTGTTTCATAATTTTTCTATAATTTTTTTAACATATTTATATATTTCAGCTTTTTTTAATAACATTAAAATGCATTATTATGTTTCTAAAGACTTTAATCTCTTTTAGTTTTTATTTTATTTATTCTGCACTGGATTCCTATTGCATGTTATTTTAGGTGAAGTTTCTTTTCAATAAATTAATTTTAACATTTCTAAAACGATCGGCTTCTCTGCCCGAACTGAACAAAATGAACATATAAACAAAAATATAAGCAATATAAAAACCATTTTTGGAATTTTATAACAGGAAGCTCTCAACAGCTGGCACCCACAAACAAAGAAACTAATTCAATAATTATTTATAAATTCTCAAGTCAACAGTTCAACTAAAGTCATTAATTGTTAAAATAATCTAAAAGGAAACAGCCGGGAGAGATGCGACGTTTCTATTGGAGATTTTGTTACTTTAAGTTAAGCTGCATGTAAACTATTTAGATGAGCTGTAAATGTGAAAAATGTATTTGATTTTTTGAAAGTGGATCAGTATCAGAACCTTAGGAAGTATTCATACAGTCTGAAGGATTGCTGCTGAATCCTTTAGACATCCCACCTGGAAGGACCCGAGACCGAGGTCAAAGAAGATCTTGATCTGCTTCAGGGTTTTATCTGCCGGCTCCATCAGGTAGAAGAACACGACGTAGTTCACCCCGAACAGAGGGATCAGCAGGAGGGTGGACTTCGCCAGCCGCCTGCACATCAGATGAAAATTACACACACTTCTGAATGGATTCTCACTACCTGGGAAAGTCAGTTTGTTCACACAGATAGTTGGAAAGAAAAATAGAAATAACCTTTATTGTCCCTCAGTGGGGACATTCAGGTGTATCAACAGCAAGTTAAAGGCACAAACGTAAAATATTTAAAAACAAAACAAGAGTATAAGGCTGTACAGTAAGGGAAAAATTACAACGTAAGAAAAATAATACGGCGCAGTTATTAAAAATAATATCATATTCAGACTAAAAGCAATGTGCACCTTAGTGGGGTGATTAAAAAATACACAAAATATGCATGTATAATGTGCATAACAGACTATTTACAAGAAATGGGAATGAGTTGTTGGGAGCAGCGATGCTTATAAAGTCTGACAGCTGCTGGGAGGAAGGACCTGAGATAACGCTCCTTTGTGCACCTAGGATGCAGCAGTCTGTAACTAAAGGAGCTCTCCAGATCTCATCCAGCTTCATGCATGGGTTGGAGACATTGTCCAGCAGTGATGTTATTTTTGCTAGAGTCCTTCTGTCTCACACCGCCTGCACTGTGTCCAGGGATCATCTTAGGACAGAGCTGGCCTTCCTGATGAGCTCATCTAACCACTAAAATGTTCTTAAACTCTTTAAAATGCTCTTAAAGTTAGGTTTGTTTTGATTTAATTTGGTGAGCTGTAATATTCACAGTCACATCTGTCAGAAAGCAGGTGAAAAACCGTACAAACAGATTATAATGTGATAATGGTCGTCTCAGTGTGCTGAGAAAACAGCATATGTAGGCCACAGCTGGCGCCACAATCACAGGATAATTCATAACGCTCAAATCAAGCCCAGTTTAGGGATAAAATATGATTTTTCACAGGACCTGTACTGTGATTGGTCGTTTCCTCCGACATCCGAGGAGCGCAGTTTCTGCACCAGGATCCGAATGATGCTGATGAACAGGAGGAAATTTATCTTCAGGAGAAACACAGGAGTCAGACAGATGGTGGCAGCTTCTATCACATGAAAATTAGCACAAAATTACTTTTCTAGTGTAAAAACAATCTACGAATTAATTGTTGCAGAGTTTTGGTTGAACACAAGTGAGTGTTGAAGGCCGAGTAAAAGCATCTTTTACATTAAATTTAAATAGTGCATTTAAAGTCTGACGGTATATGGGGGGACATCTTCTTTTCATTAATACTTTACTGAATTAATCAGAGTATGTAAGAAGTTAGTAATCCATGACTTCCTGTCCTGGCCTCTGCCAGAATACTGAAAATGGGTCGGGGTTCGGGTTGTTCAGCAGGTTAATGATCCAAAACTTAGTAGAACTACATGTGAAACGATACGTCTGAGCAAAAAGGAGCATAAAACATTAGCCTCACACATAAAGATAAGCAATGTTTAAGCTGCAAATAAAAATAATAAAATTAGGATCGAACTCACAGTGATAGACGCCATGATGGGCCAGTTGATCAGCCTGTCAGGAACAGGGTTGTCATTGATCTCCCAGCAGCTGAATTAAACACAGATCAGGTTCATTTATTCAGAGCAAATTCAAACGTTACCTTCCTACCTAGAATATTCTTCAAACTCATCTCATATGTCCCAAACCTGCTAAATTGATGATGAAGAAAGAAAGGTGGACTGATCCAAAGCTTCATGTCAGCACTTTCCAACAGTGATCATGTAGGAAGCTCCTAATTGCTCCTAATTAATCACCCCCAATGACGACAAACAGGATTCAAACATCAGTGGTACCAAGTAAAATAACCTAAAGTCCAAATCCAGCTGCCTGTTGCATTCAACCAGCCCCAGATGCAACACAAGTCTGGAATCCGTTCAACGACACGGGTTTTCCCAGCATTCACCCCTCTATGGTGCATTCAGGTACAACTGGTAACCAATTCTCCAGTTAATTCTATACTGGATGCTTTTTTAAATTCTAGTACATGCTTATACAATCTAATTATTATTAGAGCATTTTGACTTTCTTTGTTCAATGTTTTAGAAAAGAAAACAAAAAAACAAGAAAAAAAATTTTTATTTCTACAATTTTAACTCTCCTAAAACGTACCAAACAGGGACTTTATGTACCGAACAGTTTTTTGGACCTTTACACCTCTACGTGAATGAATATGTTTGGGAGCAACTGATAATGCAGTATGTGAGTACTTGCAGTAAAACTCACCTCGTGTCCTCCAAGTTGACCCTACTTATGATCCACGCCATCGTGAAAACAAACGGGACTCCTGTAAGGAGAGAGAAAGTCTGTTCAAGTGCAGAACATCTCAACTAGGTGGCGCATAAGAAACACGGCGTCTGCACAGGGCTTAAACAGCTGGGCCATGGTGATGATGCATAAGGTGTTGGTGAAAGCCTTGATAGATGGTGGAAGAAGGTGGAGCAGCTGAGACAGAACGGAACAAAATGAACTCAGAGGCTTGGAAAGTTCTCACAGGATGACCTTTTCCTGAGCACACGAGTCCTCATTAAAGAATGAAGCCCTGTCTGCTGGGACAGTTGCCCCGGCAACAGCAAAATGAAGCCCGGTGAAAAATATGGACTGGGGTTCTGGTCAACAGCAACTACAGAAGATACTGGTCCAAATCACCAATCAGACTTATGGATATTTCATCAGAGCATTTTCACTGAATAACGTAATGTTCTCACAGCAGCGGAAAAGGTTTCCTGTGTCACAGCTGGCACTCGAGGATATATACAAGAGAAGAAAGTTCAGGATTCAAAGAATGTAAACATTTTGACAAAGTCGCGACATAAAAATTTAAAAGTTTCTGTGAAGAAATCATAAAAAAACAGAAGTGTTATAGTTGTGAAATACGTTGAAGTAATTCCAGGTGTAAATTTGAACTTTGGCGTCATTGGTTTGGATCCTTTGAGCTGCTGGTTGAGGTTAAAGTTCATCAAGCATCTTCAGCATCTCATCACTGCAAACCTGCAGTTCCTCATAATTCTGGATCTGAAGCAAAAGTCAAGCATGGCAAACAGACTCATCAGGGCCAGTCAAGAAACCCTGGCAGCACTTTGGTAGTTTGAGTTGATTCCTTCCAATAAATGGAACTTTTATTTTCAAACCAAAGTTCTTGAGAAGAACTTACAGTTGTGTTCAAAATGACAGCAGTGTGTTTAAAAGGGTGAGAAGTCCAAAAACCCTGATGAGAGCATCTATATCAGTACCTACAGATACATTGGGAAGAATCAAATAACGAAAGGGAATTGATTACATTTCTTCTTGCACTACAGAAAGAGTCTGCATTTTCTTTACAAACGCAAACTACTGTATGAACTGGAAATACTTGAAGCATTTTCAGAAAGTAAAACTCATATATTGTAATGGATAATCACACATAGAGTGAAATATTTAAGCATTAATATCTTGTAATTTTGATCATTCTGGCTTAGAGCTGGTAAAAAGCTAAAATTCTGTGTCTTAGAAAAGAATATTGTGTAAAAGTTAAATACTGGAAAGTCATCGTGTCACACCCTAATCAGTTAATTAACACCAAACACCTGCAAATGTTTCCTGAGCCTCTGGTCTTAGTCTGGGTCAGCAGGTGTACAAGGTGTACCAGCAACAGGGATAACAGCAGCCTTGAGAGGATTTAGTCATTTTCTATACTGCTTCTTCCAAAGTGGGTCGCAGGAGTACCTTGAGAGAACCCACGCATGCACAGGGAGAACATGCAAACTTCACGCAGAAAGACCCCCAGCCGGCAATCGAACCCAGGACCTTCTCGCTGCAAGGCAACAGTGCTACCAACTGCGCCACTGTGCAGCTTGCCTTGAGTAGATCGTCAAGTGAAATCCATTCAAGAATTTGGCGGAGCTTCACAAGGAGTGAGGCTGAAGTCAGTGATGGTCATCTGCTGGTGTTGGTCCACTGGGTTGTCTGAAGGATGAAAGCAACCTGGGCTTCCTGAACACATCAGCAGAACCACAGACTGACCTCCTCCGTGCCCACACGCATTGATGCAGTAATTCATGCAAAACGAGCCCCAACCAAGTACTGAGTGCATAGAAATGAAAATACTTTTCAGGAGCCTGACATTTCTGTTTAAAATACCTTTTTTTATCCGATGTAATATTCTGATTTTCTGAGACAATGTATTTTGGTTTTCCATTATCTGTAAGCCATTATCATCAAAATTACAAGAAATAAAGGCATGAAATATTTCACTCCATGTGGAAGGAATCTACATAATAGATGAGTTCCACTTTCTGAAATGAAGGACAACAAATATTGAACGTTTTCCCCACAATATAATTTTCTAAGAAGTACCTGTATTTGCTTCACCTGTTCCAGCAAAAGACTCTTGGACCATTCCACAGTTCCTCTGCAGGTCTTGGCATTACCTCAGAAACATCATGGTTGATGTCAGCCCCACAGGTTTTCTATCAGATCAAACTCTGTGTGGTACTGGTAACCCTGCTGGTCTGAAACCAAGAAGTTGATGCTTACTGGTGTGTTTGGGGTTGTTGTCTCACTGAAACTCCCATTTCAAGGATATTTTCTTTTCGGGACAAGCCAACATGAGCTCTTCAAGTAATTTAACGGATTCAAACTGATTGATGATTCAAATAGGCCCAACATCCCCCTAGCATGATACTTGAGCCACCATGCTTCTCAGTGTGTAGCTCTGTCTTGGGGAATCAACTAATAAACTGTCTGCGGTTCCTCGACCCAAAAAGAACAATCTTGTTTTCATCAGTCTATAAAATGTTGAGCCACTTCTCTTTGCTTTTTTCAAGAATTAAACTTGGCGAGAGCTTCTTGGCGATGGCTTGGCTTCACTGAGGCATCTGCTAATTATTACAGCACTCAGAGGTAACTGTAGACCTTCTCTGATCACCCTGGAGTAAAGAAGTTCAAATAAATAAAAAAACGATATAAACCTATGAAAGCTCACTGGGCTGATCACACTGAACTAGAGAGCATCTCAATCTTTAAACAGCTTACCCCAGCCGATGACCATGTAGATGGAGAGGCGGATGGAGTAGGTATGGATGACGAGCAACAGCATGTGCAGGTAGAGGCCCTCCACCAACAGCCAGAAAAAGTTTGCCATGATGAAATAGTTGAAGAATACCAGGCTGGCTTTACAACCCACCTAAAACAAAAATACTGTGATATTATGACATGTATTGGAAAGCAAAAAACTGAATTAAATGTAATCAGTCGGCAAAAACCTTTCATGTACGTTTTTGTTTTCATTTTCCTGTAAAAAAATGATCTATAGATTACCCTTCAGGTCTGTTTGTGACTCTGACCAAACAATATGACATTTAGATGAAAAACTGTTGTTTTTCCTCCCTGAAAAGATATTTATGGAAATAAAAGGCTTCAACTGCGATGATTTATTGTTATGAAGAAAATTAAGGTAATTAAACATAATTCAAGGTTTTCAAACACTGCTGCACAAGCTTTATAGCATTACACATTTTTATGACATTAGACATCTTCTATTAATATTGTAATTTTTTTGGAATGTAAATAAAATACATAAATAAGCAAACCATGGGTAAATATGGATGAGATTCAGAGAAATGGAGAGAAATACTGAGCAGCATGAGAACATTCAGCTCTGTCTGAAACCTTTAGGCACATCAGATGTTTACATCAGTAAACAGACAAAACTCCATCATGGAGACTAAGAAGTCCTAGAGGTATCCAACAACAACACTACAAGCTACTCATAAAGACGGACAAAGGGACTGTTTTAGGAAGTTTTCAAATCAGAAATGCTGAAGAACATAATAGAAATAATAGTTCCATTCAGGTGCATCATGAAGGCCTCAGATGGCTTTAAAAGGAGGTTTAGTCAAATCAAAAATCGGATTTAGCTCCGTTTTCTTTCTTTTAAAGGCCAGATTAGTCGAGTTCACAGAGATTAGTTTCCTGTCAATAGATTCTCCCTCCTGTGGATCTCTAGAGCTCCTCCAGAGTTAGTATGTGCTGTTTTTTTTTGATGAATCAATAACCATAGGTCAATTAGAGCCTTTAAAGCACAATAGACACGTTGTTCTGCAGAGACGGGACAGGTTACTGGATTTCAGCCTTGGACAGTTTTATTAGAAGTTCTGAAGCTTCTGAAAAGAACAGGTTCAGATAGAATAACTGGGCCCTGAGCCTCGGAGCCTCTGTCACCAACCAGACACAGCTGGTTTTGGTTGTTTGAAAGGAAATAATAGGAGCGTGTGTTTTTTTTTTGCATGTGTTGCCCTTAATGCTCTCCAAGTTTAACAAAACAAGCAACATATTACTCTCAGTCACAGTTCTGAGTCCTGACCCAAGCTTGGTTTAGTTTTGTATTCTGCTTCCAAACCTTCCTTTAATCTGTGCTGTGGATCAGTTGTCCCTCAGGGTTTCTGAAGGTCTTTCAAAGTATTTTGCGGAACTTCAGCTGCTTGACCATTTTCAGGAACATTTTTTAGCCATTTATATCTGACCTATAAATCATTCAGGCATAGAGAAAGCTCCTAACCGCAACGCCTAAAGAAGTGTTGGCTCGACATAGAAAAGAAGTAAGCAAACAACAAATTTTAAATGGCATTTTTATACAGACACAATTTATTTAGCAGGAACTAAAAAAACATCCCAGTGATAGCACAGTCTGAGAGACAGAAAATAGGATTTTATCTTACAATTATTCTGAAAGGGTCAGTATCCCCAGTAAAGGGTGCCTTGTGTTCTGCAACAGACAAATGTCATTTTCACAGTAAAAAAATAAAAAATCCTGAAAGAAGCATCTGGGCTTTTAGTCGATCCATTTAAGAGCAATAAATGGACAGAAACTCAGTGAAAAAGCAGCCAAAGTCCAAAGATCAGCTTAAAAAAACCTTCAGAAACTTGAAGATCTGTTTTAAAGACACTGAAAGGAGGCAAAATCTAAAGAACTGAGAACTGAATCAAGACATTTGCAGAGTCAATAGCAGATCATTGTGACAGCTTCTTATAAACATCCTCAGTGGAAGGTAAGGTGAACCCCTGAGTGTTTTCTGTGTGTGAAGTCACCAGAGAGAGCTGCGTGCTGCAGTCTGTGGTTTGGTCCTCTGAGAAGAGCAGCACATCCTTGGTCAGCACGGCCATGGCTCGCAGCATGAAAGACACAAACAAGTTCAGATGGATGTAGTTCCTCATGCAGTGGAGCCTCCTGCACACACACACACACACACACACACACACACACACACCAGGAAGACTGTTTACAGAGAGATTCGGGGGTGAACCTAGTGAAGGACGTCTTGTCCAAACATGCTGATAGCAGCCGAGTGAGCATCTGGAGCCCATCCAAACCAAGTTCAACATGTTTAAACAAGCTGTTATCAACTTGGGTCTGCCGAGTGGCCAACAAAGTGTATGTGAGTGAGTTTAACAAGCTTCTGCTGGCAATTGGTCCCAGTCATTTTCGCTTTTCAGGGTTATTTTACGGTTAAACCAGTCTGAGAGTAAATGCAGAAACCTCCCACATGTTGGACGTGTCAAAATCCATCATAAATGTTTCAACACAGTGAAAAGCCTCTTAAGGAGTTAAATGCAGCTTTGAACTTTAGAACAATGTAAGACAATATGTTAACTCCCCTTTTTTCAGAAATGTCTCAAACTCCAACAACTTTTTCATGTTTAGACAAATATAAATAAAGTCACCCATAAATGTGATTCTTTTAAGCATGAAGATGCTGCATGGGTGGCCTTTTCTGGGTCATTATAGCATCTTCCATATTACGTGAAGATGTGTAAAAAGCCCTAAAATAAATTCTTATTTTGTTTCAGTAGCATAATCTCACAGGGACTTTTAAAAGAATTGCAAACTTTTATTTGTGTTCATTTATTCACGCAGTAACGAATCCCAGAATAAGAAATACATGTTTTTAACAAAATCACTGGTGTCACACAGTTTTGGTTCCCCTAAACAGTTCTTTGAACTTCCTGTTTCCCCGGGGTATACATGTGAGGGAAAACAGAGGACGATTACTCTTAGCCCCTCTTCAAACTGGGAAAGACAAAAGAACATCAGACCTGTGTTAGAAGCCATCAAAATGCTACATCTACAGTCAGAACAATTAAAACTTTTATTTAAACTTTTATGTGGTTTTATTTAGTAAAAATCGCATCTTTCATTATGTACAATAGAATCCAACATGTCCATTTATAATTTTGCATTGGTGTAGTCAGAACGAATAACATGCACATTTTTGAAGGCAACATTAATGCTGAATGAACATGCATGTTTTGGTGCAACATCAGTCTGTCAAAACCACATTCATGAGTTCCAGCAGCATCGCAGCATTAGGAACTGACCCGAGTTTGGTCCAGAACTTTCCACCATGAAAACATTTGTTTTATTATGCAACAAAAAATAAGATTAAACTGGTACTGAACTGCTGAGCAACTGTGATTATGACTCATCGCAGAGACAGAAGAAGAAGTGGTGAAATGTGCTTCTTCTATGGTTTTTAAACAGGTTGCTGCTCTGAAACCAGAAATTTGTTCATTTCTCAGTCTTTCTCAGCTATTTAACATTCGTTTTAGTTACACTGGCTGCTTTTTCTGAATACTAAATGTAAATATTAGCATGCTGCTCACAAAGACATGCTGTAGATGGAGTTAGTTTCCTCTCATATGACGGTGCAAACTGAATTTATTATGTCAGCATGTGAAGGTGCACAGGAGACCTGATCCTTTGTTGTCTGTGTGACTGATGTGAATGATTTACCTGAACGAACAGATGATGACGGTGCTGGTGAGCAGACTGACGAGCGACAGGCTGTGACCCAGAGTGGACAGAATCTGCACCACTTTGTAGAAGACCAGCTGCACCGCAACACACAAAAATAACTTTATGGACCACTGAATAAGAAACAATAAGGCCATTCATCAAAGCTGGTCATAAAATATGAGGCGCAGCTGGGCCGGCCTCCATAAAACTGCATTATGTTTCATAAACACAAGTGAAAATGGATCGTAAGATCCAAACCCTGGCCCCTGCTGTTGTTTATGAAAAAACATCTGACCCTTTAACCAGTCTTCTGGTCAAATACATCACAGCTGAGTGAAAACATGTTTCTGAGAAAAAGACACAAATTTAACCAAATATTTGTGTAAGCTAAAAAAGAATAAGGTGGTAACATAAAAAGCCTAAATAATAGAAATTTATTTATCAAGCACCTTCTCTTATGTTGAAAAAGGTTTTCTATGGGTATAAATATGAAATATGACATGACAGAGAGAAATATTTCTCCTAGCCACTCCTCAAAACAGGAAAGACAAGAAAACGTGCAATTCAAGTAAAACAGAACTGTGTGTTGAAAAAAGAACTCTGTTCTCAGAAGAATAATTAAAAGTTGAAAACTGGAACAGCGAGAAACAAAACTGGACGAGGAACCAGGATAACCCTGGATGGTTAGTGGATTCAGTGTTTGAGAACTGCAGCAAGAGGTGACATCATGGGGTCACCAGGTCTCTCTAACAACCACAAACATAAACGTAGAGTTTTACTGGGACCTGAAGTGAAGAAGTTTGCTTTGATCTGATGAGACTGAACTTTTCAGCAACAGTCTGGTGGGTCTGATGTGAAACAAAGACTGAATGTGTGGGAAAGCACTTCTACTGTCACACATTGTTAAATAAAGTGGAGGGTCTATAATGCTGTGGGCCTGTTTGTCCTCCAAACACATTCTGAGCCTTGTTAGAGTGTGTGGCATCAGTTACACTTCAAAATACCAGAACATTTTAAATAAAAGTCTATTGGCCTCTTTCAATAAACTGAAAAAAATAAGTCGTTGTGAAGTCTTTCAGCGGGATAACAATCCAAAACATATAACAAAGTCAGCATAGAAATGGTTTATTAAACACAAAACTAACCTTCGTCCATGGACATATCAGTCTGCAGAACTAAGTCCTATAGCAAACCTGCGGGGTGAGTTGAAGAGAAGACAGCATAGGAGCCATGATTCTGGAGGATCTAGAGAGTTCAAACAGGAACGGGTAAAGATCCCTCCATCCATATGGTCTAACCTCAGGGAATGTTAAAGGAGAGAACATAGTGTTTTTCTGCTGCCAAAAGAGGATTGTACAAAGTAAGACTCCAAGAGATCGGACAATAATATTTGGAATTTCCTTTCCACATCTGTTTTATTAGAATGTAATTTAAGATAGCTGAAAGGCATACAGTTACTAATCTCAGCTAAGTATTGGTGCACAGTAGTAAGATTTGATAGATCATCTGGCTTCAGGGAAATGTAAATCTGTGTATCATCAGCATAACACCGGCAAGGATCACAGCTTCATATTTGTAGTAGGTGGCCCAGGGGAGGTTTGTACAGATAAAAAGACAGGTCCAAGTACTGACCACAGAGGCACACCACAGGTGTAGTCCCCCTTCTTCGTGTACAACCTTTGAACTATCAAATCAATATCACAACAGAGATCCAAGTCCATTTTTTAAGCAGTATTAGAAGGTAATAACAGATCCAACAAAGAGAAGTAGAATCTTGTCCAAGTATAAGCTGAGAATACCATTTGTAACCATAAGGAGGGCTGTTTTTACGGTTCTTTTACGGGTACCTGATTGAAATGTAAACCTCTTCCTGAATAAGATGCATTTAAACCATGGGCCTATAAAACAAAAAGATAAGAGTTTCAAAGTTAACCTTCCAAAAAACTGTATGCTCTTAAAAAGAGTGAAGTGAATTCTCATGTCTCCTTAAGCAGAAACATTTAGTGCCTCCTCTTTCTCTCTCCAAAGTAAGGAGGTTCTTTCACAATAAGAGCGGGGTCAGAATCAGAACGAGGGTCTGGTCCATCTCAAAGCGGCTCTAACTCTGCTCCAGCAGCTGCCCACTGAGTGTGTGTTCATGCATCTGCGTCTGGCGTTCATCGCTCTCTCGTCATCTGTAAACAACATTCCCCACGGCTGACACACCATCACACAATTAACTGGACACACACACTCCAGGAATACACACACTCAATACATATAGCAGTCATACCAACAGTGCTTATAAAAATAGGGCCATGTACATATTTGCTTTTCCAGAAGAGCCCCTCACTGATGCTTGAAACATAACTACTACTTTCATTCCCTCAACGCTGCCTCCGAACAGAGGGAAAAAGACGTGACGACTGGATGAAGCATCTCACTTGTTAAAACTGTGCAAGTTCCCATCGTTTAAAGTTCCCATGAAGATGGATTTCCAGCAGGAGGTCCAGACAAAGCAGCGCTGCGTGTCAAATATTTACAACACAGCTGCTGCACTTAAGTAGAGACATTCATAGTTTTCTTTAAATATTTCCATATTTGGATCCCCACTGGTCTTCTCTGCCTTTTGTCTCTTTATTTATTCACTCATTTAGACCACTCAAATATTCTCCAATGAAAAACTATCTTATTTTTTTATTATCCGCATCATCCTGGTGCTTTGCCCTGTTTAACTACTATTTATTTGCTCATGTTTTGCTTCCCTTCATAATTTCTTGTTTATTTTAATCTCTTTTTCAGTCAATGTTTTTTTTTTATTCTGAACAAGTTTATTTGAGTTTTATGTTGTACTTTAAACAACTCATATCAGATGAATTGATTTAATGGTGACACTGTGGTGTGTGTCTGCCCTGGTAAAACCACTGAGATTCAAACATATTCTTCTAAAAGAACATAAAACGCTCCCCTAATGCAATTTCCCCATCTTATGTCAGACATGTTTCATTCATGCCAGTAAAATGAGTAATTTGCTTTAATGTTAGATCCTCATAAACATTTCATTATCATAGGTAACAGGATTTAACACGAGTACAGTTTTAAATTGATTATCCCATTTATTAAGAGAAAGAAGGCCAATGAAACCTGGCTCTTTGTAAAAACAAATGTCACCTTCTTAAGTCATGGATTAAATGAAATTGACTTCATTTTTAAGTTTAATTTCATCCACACCCAGGCCTGATTACAGTCTGACCTGTAGAATAAAAGAAAAATAATTAAGTAGAACCTTTCTGGCAACATGAAGTAGGCTAAAATTTCTCAAAGAGCAACACATCAGGCCCTAATCCAAAAAAAAATCAAGGTAAGATAAGAAACAAAGTCACTGGCATCTATCAGACTGGAAAGGACTACACTGTCGTTTCTACAGTGTTGGATTCCAGGAAGTATGACTTTCAGAACCAGTACAGGCCTACCTGTGCATACCTAAAACATTTGCTCCGTGAGAGACTGTTTTTCAGTAGCATGATTTCATATAAAGACATTTTCCACAAACCATGGTAGTTTTCTGTGTCTGTTATTTACCCCCTTCTGTTTCCACTGTATGGACCTGGGTAAAAACAGATTACCTGGGAAGGAATTTACCCCAGTTGTCTGCAGTAAGCATGCACACCTACCATCACAGCACTGTATTACAGGGCACTTTAGAAAGACGAAGATAGCATGCATGTTTCTGGACTTTAAGAGGAAGCTGGAGTATATAAATAGAACCAACACATACATCTGGAGAGCATGAAAGTCACGCAGAAAGGCCCTGGGTGTATTCAAACCTAGGACCCTTGCTGAAAGGCAATATTGCTAACAACTGTGGTTACAGTGCATAAATCCTCCAGTCAAAGCCATAATTAAAGGCTTAAATGGTTTATGTTAGAATGTTTTACTGTTTATGTTCCAAGTCACAACAAAAGACAGCAACAACTACCCAGGAATGCTGCTTTAGACACATCCAGCTTGATTTAGTTAACATCTGACAATATAAAGTGTTCTGAGTTTGCAGGGATTTTAAATCTGTTTTAAAGTGTAACCACTGTAAAGAAATCCAAAAGTCGTGACTGTAGAACAGTGTCTCTATCAAATACACCAAAAACCAGTCATAGCTGCACCAGTTTGGAGTGACTTTACATAACAGAATTGTGTGTTACATATTAATTGCCGAGAATCACAACTTTTTACCTTTTTTTCCACTCTCCTAAACACAGGCTGGCTAACCAAGGCATCCGAATCTAAAACCTTTTAATCGCTACAGATTTGCAGTCTGAATATTGACACTGTTTCAACTGGAGCCTGAACAAAAGCACAGGCTTAGAGGTCTGTATGAACGTAGTCCACCTCCTTGTCTGTCCAAACCAGCTGACTTTCCTGCAGGCAGCAAACATAGGAGGTTCAATCGTCTTTCTGTCAGTGGATTAGTTTACATTAACAACACCAGAGCCCAAATGCACACAACAAACAGCCCAGATGTGATTTTGGGTTCACGGCAGCATAGTCAAAGCATGTCTTAACTTGCCTGAATGGTTTGGACAGTACAAATCCCTAAAAGTTCTACAATCAGTGTTCATGTATAAATCCTGCAGTGTTTTTCCATTAAGGCCTGAAGCATCGCTAACAGCATTAGCTAACAGCTAACAACTACTTCCTCCAGCACTCTCTGTGTGTACATTGTAAATATTCCCACCCATACAGGCAGAAAACCCCTGCATCAGTGTCTCATTCCTCAGTTTGACTCAGACCTGCTGGCTGGGAGACAATAATGACCCATTGGTTCTGGGGAGCTGCGGTCACACTGGCTTTTATGTGAAAAATACTCCGTCATCTACAAAATTTGGCTCAGCCAGCTCTTCGTTTTCCTCTCAGACACCCCAGATGGTAAAAGCGAAGCTGACCTTTAGTTTCAGTAGCCTCCTGCCAAGGTGGAGAGCTAACTCTTAAGAAACACCTGCATCTTGTGCTCCTGCAGGGTTCATATCACATAAACCACTGCAGTCTCAGTGAATCATTTACTGAATATATCAGTCTACCATGTTGACTGTCTTGCACTGATTTCTGATGTATTTTATGTTTTTCTCATTAATATATGACTATATTTCCCCGAACTTAAGGTATTTTCTCTAAATTTACAAGAATAACGTCTTGTTACCTTGGCTTTCCTTTTATAAGGGCTTTAGGGTCAGGATGTGTAGCTGATGTTTAAAAAACATGCAGAATAAAGATTAGAAGCAGCTTTGCCTCATGCAGATGGTTAATAACAACTGACAGGGTTATGTTGGTTTCATGAGACAGGGTGTTAAAAGATGTGCTGGAACGAGTCTGATCCCCAGTGACTTCAGCTCAAACTGACAGGAATTAACGGATCTACTGACTTGGTGCCTGATACCACAGGGCACCTTCCAAGGTCCTGTGGAGTCCAGGCATCACATGATTAATCGAAAACATACTCTACAGGGGTGGCCATCATGTTTCAGATATTCTCTCTATGCTGCAGCTTGTCAGAATATCCTGAAAGCATCACAGGTTCAGAAGCTTCCATTCATGCTTTAAGTTTCCCACATGAATAATTTTATGTTCAACAGAACGGTGTGCTGCTAACCAATCAGCCTGGATGTTTGGTTTTCTAAAAAATTCAACATGATCTAATACATACACTGACCAAAACGCTGAACTAAAACAATGATTAAAATAAATGAATAACATATTTGAAATTAAATCAAATAAAATTATTAAAATACAAGTGAAGGTAGCGATTAAAAAACACAACGTAGACATGAAGAAAAACTAAATAATATTAACAATTTAAACCAAAACCAAGGAGAAGAGGTGGGTCTTAAGAGCAGATTTAATAATGGCTGAAAAGGCTTTCCTAATTTAAATCATAAGACCCAAGACCATGTAGAACCACGTTTAACAGCAACAACCTTCTGGTTTTCTCTCTGATTTCTGTCTCTCACATCAACGTGGAGGAATTTTGCTGCTTCAGTTCTTGAGGTTTGCAGACATTTTTTTTCTGCATAGCTCTCCTAATGCCTTCAGGTGAGGTCTGGACTTTGACCGGGCCACTGCACTTCAGCATCATATTCAGCAATTGTTAAATACAACGTAATTATGAGTACTTCAGTCCTATAAGATAGAAACAGTTTATTAACATTTAGCAATGAAATGCACTGATCCCGAAAGCTCTGGTAGTTGTTGAAGGCGTTATTCAAATACACAGAGCAGAACATAACACATGTAAAGTTTTATTTTCCAATCACAAACAGCTTGACCAGCAACTTTAAATGTACAATAGTTGTAGACTGATATGTCACAAAGTGGCATCTACAACCGCATATTTAGTAACCTTGTGGTATTGCTCCTAATAAACAGTTGCATGGTAGGTCAAGCACAACAAAACATCAGTTGAATGCAATAAAATGATTTCTGGTTCATGCACATTGTAAAGGTCCAGCAAACTCTGGCTGTGTTGTACTTGTCCTTTGTGTGACACTGGCCCTTTAGCCTTTCATATCTATTGTAATAAGAAGGAAGAGTGCATAATGCTATTATCAATACAGAAACAGAAATATTCTGCAGATATTAAAGCACAATAAATGGATTAAAAATTTACCTTTTCAAGTTTGTTTCCATTTTCATTTATTACTACTCAATCTGTTGTAGATATTTCTGCTGTGTTTGGGATCTTCGTCCTGTTGATGGACTCTGGAATAACTGGTTTACAGAGGAGTTCATGGCTGATTCTATGACGGCAAGATGCCTCTGTCATGTTTAAAGCTGCAGTAGGGAGTTCTGAAAAAACTGTGGACATAGCCTGAAAAGTTGAACCTGCACACCTTACAGCTCCCTCCCCTGCTCTCTGCAGTGCTACAGCCCTTCCACGAAGGAGCCTGCACTAACGCACAGGCTAGTAATCAGAGCCACTGATGACGGCGGATAAACAGCTATGGCACATTCACTGGTAGGGACGAAACATCAATAATTTGCTGTACATTGACTATGACCTGTCCCTACCATTAGCACAGCTGCTGCACATCCACAACGTTGAGCTGGAATGTTGGTACGCACTGAGCGGGGGAAGGGATTGAGTAGCGCGTACCTAACAGTCATGTTTTTGGACTATGGGAGAAAGCGGGAGTACCCACAGAGAAACCCACACATGCATGGGGAGAACATGCAAACTTCATGCAGAAAGACCACCGGCCGGGAGCCGAACCCAGGACCTTCTTGCTGCAGGGCAACAGTGCTACCAACTGCTCCACCAGGGCAAGCAGGTGAGAATGAGTTGAGAAAGGAGAGGAAGCTGAGGAAGAAGAGAAAAGTAACAGGAGCAGACAGAGAGGACTACAAATCGAACATAGAATAAACTCAGAACCTGATCTACAAAAAACTAAAATGGCACCAACAAGAGAACAACAGAGATAAAGCAGAGATAAATAAGGAAACTTGAACTCAAACACCTACCTGAGGATCATGACAGGCTCAGGTCCTTCAGCTGAAAAACAAGCCCAAATCATCACTCCTCCACTGCTGTGTTCCACATTGTGAGGTGTTTGTGCTGATCTGCTGTGGTTGGTTTGTCTCCAAACATGGAAAGATTAGCAGGAGCCTTAAATGTTTTCCACTTGGGAATAATCTTTCTGTCGGGTAGCTTCAGAACCCTTCGCAGAACAGCAAACAGCCAAAAGTCCTGTTTTCATAGAGGTTGCTCGAACTGATGCTGATCAGTTCATTAAGTGTATTAATCAGCAGAACAGCAACAGTGTTTTTAGTGTTCAGCGTTCTATGATAAAAGACGATTTTTGTAGAATGTAAAATTTTAGAACCATGTAAAGTTCAGCTCATCTTAAAATGTTCTATTATGTAAAATTCAAGAACTAAAAGTGACTGAAAGGTACTGAAGCCAGCTACGTGAGTCGTAACCAGTTTCGCTGGCTAGCACAGACATAGACATACACAGATGTTAACTAGTTTATTTGAGCAGCTGGATTTTTATTTCAATCAAAGTTTGTCTGGAGCCTTCCATCCCTGGCGGTCTCATATGTTTACCCATTAGACCAGAGGTTCCCAAAGTTTGGGTTGAGATGACTCAACAAGTGCAAAAAAAATTATTATGGTGAAGTAAGTGTAAGAAAATATAAAAACAGTGGTTAAAATACATACAGAGAATATATTAGCTGCTGACACTGTTTTTGTGGTAACTCTACCACTAATGAATTGACCTAAACAGTGCTTATATAACCAACTGAGGTCACATCGCTACATTGAGCGTCATAGGCTGAACTGATTGGAAACCACTGCTCTAAACTATTACAGATATTATATTAAATATGTATACCCTATCTCAGATGTAGAAAAGATAGGCAACACAAAAAACTATTAATCATGTGTAACAAATGGCATTTTGATACCTTTTTATTAACTTCTAATAAAGGTTTGAAGTTATAAAACGCAACATGGAGGAGGAGGATGTTGTATGATATCAGAGTTCGTATGGACACAGTAATGATTTTGGCTATCTATTTAAACATGGATGTTACTCGCTTGTTTAAAGCTGTAAAACAGCAGGCTCCTGGAATGCAGGAAGTAATAACTGGGAAGGTCAGAAGATAAGCTCCATGGCATCGGACAGGAGCCCCCAAGGTTTAAATGCATGGTTACAAACACTCAGACTTCAACTGGAATCAGCTGTAACTGCAGACAACACAGCTGTGTCACTCGGCCTAATAATCCTCCACAGAGTGAAGCGAAGGCAGGGAATTTCAAGACTTTCATCATCTGAGGAGGCAGAAATGGACCCAGACGAGGTCAGATTAAATACAGGCTGCGCCTCGACCGGGAACTGAACCCTACAACTCTCCTAGAAGAACTGGGAGGCAAAGCCAAAGTCTCGCTACTTGTGCTTACAACCCCAAACCACCTGCTTAATAACCTGTAGATCCAACCCAAGAACCCCAAGGAATGTTGACCCACCAAGACAAGGAACCCACAAGACCTTTGACCTCTGTGTCCTGACATTCCAGCAAACCATTAAACACCTCCAGTGTTGCCTCTAAAGTTGACCATATTTGTTCTGAACAAAGTTTGCACAAGTATGAAATGGGTCAAATATATAAAATATATTAAAAACCATATTGGAGCAAGTACTAAAGGATTAAGTCTTAACCACAGAATCAGGGATGACTGCTCTCTAATGTTTAGAGATGCTGAGGATGACACATCCTTTTCTCCATTCCTTTATTAAAAAATAACCTTAAAGGTCAAAATGTGTCTAAACTGCAGATTGTTAGGGGAAACCCAGATTAATTGACCCCAATTGTATTAAAGAGGTCATGACCGCTGAGCAACAGATGCTCTTAGGGCCTGATCTTCAAAAGGTTTAGGCGTACAAAACCACAAACAAAGCTGTTTGCATCCGCAAAGTTAATCTACAAACGAGGTGCTAATGGACTGCGTGTGTAAAATCAGTGAAACAGGGGGTGCAAACTTTTTATTGTGTTTGCCTTTATGAATATACAAAACATTTGATAATGACCTAAATGTGCAAATTTATGGGAGGAGGATATGCAAATGTAATCCCTTACTACCGGCAACACAATTTATCAAACCTGAAATGATATGCGGAGCTGTTTTTGTGTCTATATTTAGCACGTTTGAAATGCAGGTACTAACTGGGAGGCAAAGATGTCTGCTGTCGCTGTGGCCAGAAGGAGGCATAGATAGAATGACAGATGATGGAGAGAGAGAATCTTCTGTACATGTCTCAACAGATTCGGATTGTCAAAAATAAAAACAATGAAAATAGATGAGAATGGACGATTCTACATAGGATTATGTAAACTCTGACTTGGAGCCAATCACAAACAGAAGCCATGATATTTCTCATATGATAAAACTCCTTGCAACATGTATTTTCCTTGCATCTGGATCATTGCAGCGCACCATCGCTGTCAGTGAGATCTGCTGAAAATACCTGATCAATGCGCACATAATTGATCAAGCACGCACACCCTGTTAACTGTAATCGCACATCATGCAAAAGACCCACTGTGCTTTGATGTTGATAATATAATTAATAGTAAAGAAATAAAGACATTATAAGGCAGATTAAATCCTTCATTTGCAAACTGGATGCTAAAATCACTGTTTAGCAGGTGAGAAATCACCATTTTAAGGCGGCTTTTCCTTGTGGTGAGAAAGACAGTAACCTTGTAACTAAACTAAACAGATCGCATTATTGACCCATAACATTGTGTCATTGTAGTGCACTCGGAGATAGATATGTTTGATTAGGTTGTTTAAATGTGAACATCTGCCAGGGGAGGGTTATCACAGTAAAAAATTATTTAACCAAAAACAAGTAAAACAATTAAACAAGTTGTTCATCGTTAAAATGTTGGCAAAACAAGCAAAACGAATTCTGTAAAATCATTAGAAAATAATTTATTTTTATGTACATAAAACGATTTAAATTCTTTGCAGGACAGTTATGACGTTTTATTTTAAAATTAGCAAAGCTATAATATACAGATTGCCAACTCCTACAACAACCTTTTTTCATGTTGCTAATATGACGTTCAGGCTTAATTATTGTGGCTGTTTATGATAAACTCTGAACTCTTCAAACATTTACTCTAAAAACAAAAAGAATACAGTGAGTCTCCAAAAAGAATTTAAGGTTTAAGGGAGACAAACCTCTAATATATTAATTGACAGACATATTTGTCTTTTTATTGTTAATATCGATTGGCCAATTTGTTGCGAATAACATCGAACAACACAGTTAACAAGCTGTACGCGATGATGCGGTGTTGTCAGCCTAGAAACAACACTGAACATCTGCCCCGTGCGCACTGATGGTGGAGGGCGCTCTGGACACAGCTCTGCCCCCCCTGCGCAATAGCCTGTAATCTAGTATTTTTGTAAAGGCGAAGCAGGATGTAGTCTTTGCCTCACTGGGTACAACCGGACCCTAAACATAAAGCATCTGCTCAGAGAACCACTTCAAACTCAGCCTTCTGCATGCATAATTACACACCCAGAGGCGCCCAGTGCAAATGAACAGAAAGGGGAAATCTTGTCAGGGCAGAGGTTGATATGACAAACATGCTGCTGTGAATGGCAATGGCAAAAGTTAAAAACTAACAAGTAAAAACTAGTGAAAACTAACTGTAACAGCCCACAAAAGCAAGAGCAGAATTACAGAGGAGATTAAAATCAGCAACTGGATAATTTATAATGATGTAGCGCCACAACCCCTGCATGCTTCAAGCATAACAGAAGATCTGTTTGCCTTTCCTCTTGTTTCGCTGGAGGCAATGGGAGCCGCAATTTCCTCATTTGAATAGGGCGGTCTGCACCTCTTCTGCACCTGTTATCCATTGGACCTGCAATCTTTAAAAATTACATGCAACACGCCCAGTTATTGCATGTGCAATTTTTTGTTGTACTAGCAGTTTAGCGATTTTAAGCGACAGCTAGTTGCTGAGTCTCAAACAAGATCCCCTAAAAAACAAAAAATAAAAAACTAGTCGAGAATGAAAATTAAAGTCATCAAGCACCAGGTAAACCGTCACAGAAACCCGCTTTGTCACGTAAAGATCCCAAATAAGGGATTTTAACCGACAGCTAGTTGCTGAGTCTCAAAACCAAGATCACCTAAAAAACAAAAAATAAAAAACTAGTCGAGGATGAAAACTAAAGTCATCAAGCACAGAGTAAACCATCACGTAAACCCACTTTGTGTTCCATACACTGTAGCCCAATTCACAAAGAAAATCTGATTCAACTGTTAAAACTGTGTCATACTAACCTGAAGATAGAATGACTAAGATGGTTTCTCCAACGCTGCACACTGAAACAAATCTGTGGTCGGCTGTTAAAAATCCCTGCTGTGTAAAACTGGGTCTGTGGTTGATTTGCTATCTGCAGCAGCCTTTTAAAGTGGATCAAACAAAAGATGCGACATGTTTGTCGGCCTATCAGAACAAATCTGCTACCTCTGATCTGTACAGTGAAGAACTTTTATAGCAGAGCACAGTTTTTGGTTCCTTGGTTGAAGCACACAGAAGAGCAATACTGTGGTTAAAATGGTCTTCAACTGTTTTTTCAATAATATTCAGTCCAGTAGAGAAATGCTTATTTTGTATTTTGTGAAAACTTAGACATATGAATTATTCAAACATAAAAAGGCTCCTAAAGTCAAGGACCGAGTGTTGTGAGAGTATGAATACAAAGGAAGGTTGGCAGGAACACACAAATGATAATACAGCTACCTACAAAAAAGGTTTAAAATAACTTTTACAAAAGAGATATAAAAATGTTGCCAAATGTGTGAGTGAACATTTAACAGTAAATATGCTCCATATGGCAAGAAAATTATGATGTTTTCATCTGGTTTTCTAATTATGCTGTTTAGCAGATGATAAGCAATGCTAACTATGTTAAGCTAGTTAGCATGTTAGGCTAGTAGGTATTATTGACTGCTTATTTGGGGTCAGAACTTCTTGTGTTCTTAGTCTGAAATGCATCGACAGTCGCCTGAAGTTGAAATGTTCACTTGGAAGAACGTCTGCTGTTTTTTAAAGGAAAACATGAGAAATAACTAAAATATGCCAATACAGAAAATGTGCACTGACAGTAAAATTAGCTTCCTGTGAAGAAGTTTGGGTTCCTTGTATGATTTGAGACATCAGATTTGCAAAGAGATCATGTTTCTGCAGCCAGAAGCTTGATATGAAACTAAACACATAAACAAACAACAGACATGCAGACCCGGAAATTTAATACTGCGACTGAATTAACTGTTTTAAACCCTGCAGCTGCAGGATGACGAGCAGGTTTCAGGCAATGACCTTACCTCTTTGGGTTCGTCGCTGATGTCTGATGAGCAGGCGAATCCGATGTCAGGGTAAACCGAGGACCAGCCTTTCTCTGTGCATGTCCTGCTCAGGTTACCTGAGACAGAAGCAGAAACATTTTACCATCTTTTATTTGCTCTGTGTTGACATCATCACATATTAAAACTCACCTTCTTCAATGACTCTTTCATACAAGGATAAGCATTGTTATTCAGCTAGTACAATAATGGCTGCTTTTTTAATGTTTGTGTAATATTTGACTACATAATATAACGATCTTTGTCTAAACTAAAATAACAACATAATAATAATAGATATAATAATATAATAATAATAATAATAGATTGTCCTACTTGCACCTGGTAGCTTCTCTTTTCCAGGATATAAATGATTTGTTTGTCTGGAGCTCACTGACCAACTTAGTGAAGAACTAAGAAGAATTTTAGATTTACAGCAATTGGGAATTTTTTGGGGGGCAACTTCAAATTCCAAGATGATCAGATCGAAGAACTGTTGCAAGTACAAGTTGTTTTGATGTGTCAGCCCTTGGCCAAGGTCTGCAAGAAGACCCAGCATGAAGGACGAACGTAAATTCATTAGGTTGTTCAGGAACACCACAGCAACCACCAAGGCTCAAGCCTGCTATGAGCTGGAAACTGTTGGTACAACAGTGTGTTGGCCCTTAGTGAATCCAGTTTTACTTCAGCATGGACTAAGAAGGTCCCAAATAGGAACGAAGCTCCCTTGCTCCAGTGAATAAGTGCCCCATGACAGGCCACGTATATGCAGGTTAACTTTGACAAAGATCCTCAGGTTTCCACTGCCAGTTCAATCAAAGATCTGTGCTAGTCTACTGCCAGGTAATTCTGTTCAAACATGATCTCTAGCTGACTGAAGGAAGATCTGAGCATATCTCTGAATACAGCCATTAGCTAATTTTTGTACTTAGCTAAAAGCTCCAACATGATGTCAGCAGTGAGGCTGGGGGGTACGCCATCTTTTTATTGGATTTTTTATTCTTTCAAGTCATTAAATTGTTTGCCAAATCACAAATTAGGTAGTATGCTCTGTCTGTACCTTGTGACAACTTTACAAAGCTTTAGAGTAGAGTTTGATTGAACGTAGAGTGGAGCTGAGCCTCACCACGTCTATCACTGGGAGTGCATCTAGAGCTCAGACGCTTCTGCTTTAGCATCAAGAATCACGGAAATTTTAAGCTTCTTCTGTAGAAATGTTTTACGGACGAGATTGAGCTGTTTGGCTTAGTCAGTTTAAAGAGTTGATGTGAGGCTTTCAAAATTACAGAACAATGCACCAGCTTTAACGCATGGTGGTGACAGCATCATGCCGAGGGTCTGTTTTGCTATCAGTGCTACTGGTGCATTGCACAAATGCCAGAATGAAGAAGGTAAAATACCTTCATGTTCGTTAACTTCACCTCCAATCAACTGCGAGATGGTTGAAAATTGGTCCGAAATGTACATCTAAACTGGTTTAAAGATAAAACAAGCTTACATTAAACTTTTACAACAGCTCTACCAAAGCCCCAAACTGGGAGGAAGGATCTGCAATAACCAATATTCTCAAAATTGTGAACTATTGTTAAGTTTTCTCCAAAAAATAAATACATTTAAAAAAGAAGAGTGGAGAAATATCCAGGCAGATTTATACCAGAATCTTGCTGATGGCTACTAAAAATCTTTGGTCAAGGTGCAAAATGCTAAGTGACATTTAAACAAATATTAGTGCTGGTGTATGTATATATTTGAGCTTTTATGTATAATTTTACCTCTTTTTGGTTTAAAGAAAATCAACTTGAAATTTAAACTGTATTATCTAAAGAACTGTTTCAACCTGGACGAAGAGCAGTTGAAATAAATCAGTAAAAGAATAAACTGAGACATGGGTCGGCCCCAAGGTCTCCCAGTATAACTATCCAGGAGGAGGCGAATATTATAAAGTCAAAGCTAGTGAGCAGCTGTTGTTGTACACGTTGGTGATGATTACATGTTTCATCACTTTAACAGCTGACCTGAAGCTTTTTTGTTGTCTCTTTCTGGTGCTGCACCAAGGTGGACGAACCACAAAGAGATGCCGGCACTTAGCATGATCAAAAACAGGCTTAGAGAGGAAAATCACAGCAGAGGAGATGGTTTTAATGAAGAGATCAAAAGAAAAGACCAAAAAAAAAAAATAAAGTCATAGAAAAAAAGAAATGTTAATTCAGATGTAAAAATGACAAAACATTTAGGTTTTTTACACATTAATAAAAGACAGGCAGGTCATAGAAAGGGACAGGATCTAATCAGCATCACGGAGGAAGGAGACTAAATCAACTAACTGACAGAACAATTTGTTAAATTATGTGTTAGAGCATCTGAGAGGTGATCTTATTACCCACCAGCTGTTGGTGGACTCAAACTGCCAATATCAACAACAAATTATGGATTTATAAAAGGCTCCACATATACTAATGAGCTAAAACATGATATGATAATCATCCCTTTATTTGTCTGCTATAAATGTTTTTTTTTTCATTTAATTATTTCATTTTTATTGTAATTCGCAGAGTTATGGCTAGAAAAGAGGGGCTACCGTGCCTGATACCTTCTTCTTGTGTTAGCGATGGTTGCCTTCAATCAAAAACAAGATGTCATCATCATTTTGCATCAAAATTACCTCACATGCAGGAAACTGCTGCTGAGAATAATGCAGCCTTTCTGGATCATCAAGAACTTGAGGTTTAGCAGCGCTTTGGTAAGATCCAGATTATTACTACCACCTGTGCAAAGCTTGCTAAAACTCTGGCAGTAGGCTGGTGTGAGTGCTTATCTTTACATAGTCAAGAGAAAAGCTTTGGACAGTAAAGGGGGCAAAAAAGCCACATCATTAAGGACAGACCAACATGCTGCAGGACGGACAAAGATGATCAGCAAAAGGAAGGTTCAAAATTGGTTTTCTGCTTCAAGAACACCACCATGAATAAAGAGAGGGACTAAAGTCTCCATCCAGCAACCTCCCCCAACAATTTGGTGATGATTTGTGGAACACTGAACATTGAAATCTTGGACCTGTGGTCAGGAAACCTCCCAGATTTAAACGCCACTGAGAACCTGGGATCAGTTCTCCGACAGAAGTCAACAAACTGTGATCAACTCCAAGCTCTAAGACTAGTCACCTTCAGTAAGGATCAGTTAATATCGAGCAGGTTGAAGAGAATTACAGAAATAATAAAGAAGAAACATCAACACTGGAGGGGTTTCAAGTAATTCAAAGATGGAACGTTTTACAAAGTTTTTTTAAGATTTCTAAGAAGTCGAGATAATCATCATCTCTGTTCCATAATCTCATTAAAGGATTAAGATCTACAGAAATGTTTGTACAGAAAAGAAAAAAAGGCTCTAAGGTCAGAGCGAGCTTTAAAACTTTGAGCTTCTCATCCGTTTTGACGGGAATCTGATCTTCATCATGCATATCTTCTCGTAATGCGCCTACTTTCTTATCAAAATACCTCCCTACTAGGACATTTTAGCCATTTTAATTCAAAATGTAGTCGATTTTGTAACAGTATTTTGCTAAAATATTAATAAAAGCTCTTTGATTAAATTGTCATAGTCCAGTCCTTAGTTTTGGTTCCAATGTCCTTAATGTAACTGGCAGGTAAACACTTCAATTAATACAGAATCAAATCGGTGAATTCAATAAGGGCCCAAATCCAAAACGATTTTTTAAAGGTGAAGGTTATTTTTATTTTACTCGAGGTATGTGGAATGGTCTTAGCATCATACGTTTGACACCTACACCACAGGCAATAAATTACAATAGGTGTCTTGATCTTGGGTGTTTTTGGTTCTTATTTGTGTTTTCCTTGTTTTGCTATACTCAGTGTTTATCATTAGTTAGATGTTGCTTTCCTAGTTATTCCTTTATGCGTATTCTAATTTATTCCTCTTAGGTTCTAATTGTGTCTCTTCATTCAGCGTTTCTTTGTAGCTCCAGAGATAATTAGTTTCCCCTTCTTCGTCTCTGCCTTCCCTCAGCCTCAGCCACCTATGAAATTAACTAGATTCTGCTCGGCTGCAGCGCCTCGCTCCCTCCATTGCTGCACCTGTCCTTTCTCCTATTAAAGCTTTCTGTTGGTTTTTGTTTCTTGCTGGATTCTCCTGTTTGCCTGTCTGGTCCATGGTCCTTTGCCTTCACTCTCTCCCCGGTTGTGCTCCTGTGCTTCCTGCATCATCGATGTGCTCCAGACCATTCTTTGTAAGTGTCTTTCATTTAATTATTAAAAGATTTTTGTCAATTCAGTTTTGCTCTTCACTTATGGACTAAAAACCAAATCATGACAAAAGGGGGAGATGAATGTCTATTCTGTCTAAATAAAAACAGATTTGAGCTGCTGTGGAAGCAAAAAGTTGAAGGTTTACATAATAAACTTAAGGACACAACATAATTTTCATTTCAAAACCTAACATGACAAGAAAACAGCAGATAGCTGCTTAATTTGCAGCTACAAAATCCCAGATATTTCACATTCCATCAAAAACCCAAACCAAACTTCTTCTTCATCTGCCTCTTTTCTAGTCCTTTTGGGCTTCCATCCTCACTTGAATCACCACTGCTGCCACCTACAGGTCAAGGCACAATTACCTGCAACACCAGCCCAACTCCAGGAGTGGCATTGCATAAAATACTTACGAATTAATGCATGCATGTTGGGAGTTGGGACATTTTTACCTGCAGATCACAAAACCTGGTTCATTTCATGAATTATAAAACCTTTATTAAAAACATTTAACTCAATATAGGGAATGAATCACCAGATGATAACTATAAATATGCAAACATGACAGCTGTTTTGAGACACTACATTTTTTTAATTAGTCCAGTTTGGTTCTAAAATTGTAATAATTTCTTTATTTGTTGAAAAACAAAAAGTTCTCTTGGTGTAACAGTTGCCGACTTTTGAGCTGGGCTTGGAGTGACACCAGGGAGCAGGTTGGGTCAGAGCTAAAAGAAAATTTGGATGCTACCTCAATCTCTAATTGTTTATTAGAGATTGTGGGCAATTTTCTCTGAGGTCCTAAAACTAAATACTGAGGTCCCTGAGAAAGTATCATAAATACCACAAACATCCAAGATCCAAGATCTTTTTACAAATTTGATAAAAAGAATAAACTGAGCTTTAAAATATTAGGAATTTATGTAAATGATTTTGATTTTGTATGATCGGATTAAACAGTTGTTTTATTAATATCAAAATAAAGTGCCTTGAGACGATAGTTGTTGTCGCTATATAAATAAACTGAATTGCAAGAAGTATGGAAAAATGGGTCCTGATGTCTCAGGGATTTCCTGTTTGATGTAGAAACTTTGAACAATCGTCTCGTCCCACAGATAAGATGGATTGGATCTGATCGTCTTGAAGAATAGGTTCAGATCTTTGTGAAACATGTGCCACGACTGTGTGTCAAATTATGATTTAGTTTAAAAACATAATATTTTATTTAACCACACCGGTTGCAGATAGACGTTGAGATGTTCTTTTATTCTGGAAGCTCTGACACACAGGTTTTTATTTAAATTCTTAGCAGGTTTTGTTGAGGAAGACGAATGAAGGAAGGACGAAATGTTGTGTGTGAATGTATGTGTATGAGTGTGTGAGAAGCCCACCATTTTTGCCAAACAGTAGCAGGAACGGGGAGGGGCATGGAAGGGTCAGCACTTCCCCGACGGCTGCACCACGCCAACAAGAGACGTTGTTCCACTCGCCTTCACATCCTACACACACATAAAACACACACACGTAAAACACATACACGTAAAACACACACTCATAAAACACACACACATAAAACACACATAAAACAGACACAGAGCAAGTGTTAGCCAGGTCTGAACTTCCTGTTTATCTGAGCTTCTTATTTCATACTCACTGGAGCACATTAACCATAAATCAGGTTCACATGAAAGCTTTCCGGTAGCTCAGTAATGTTTGGACACTGCTCCACGGTGCAGTCATAGAAGAATGAAGGCCTCTTATGATGTGATCTAACGGCTAATTTAAGCAGGTACAATAAATATCTGGGACATTACAGAGAAACATGGAGCTCTAAATATAAGATCTATTTCTGTTTCTGAAATGTTTTACTATTTTTGATGTTCAGCAACTTAGTATTTAGACACTTAAAACCTAAGATTTACCTTCGTTCTGTTATTGATTAATGCAGATTTTATTACTTTTATTTAAATCTGTTTGGGAACTTTTACAAATCTTTAAAAAACTGTTAATGAACTTTTTATTTTATTTTTATTATTAACCATCCATCCATCCATCCATCCATCCTCTCTTAAGCACCTCTATCTTTCTTCTCCTGGGGGATCCCTGAGTCTGTCCCAGGGTCTCCTTCCGGTGTAATATTTCTCAAAAACCCCTAAAGAGAAGCATTCAGAAGGTACCTGCATCAGATATCCAAACTAACCCAACTGACTCCTTTTGATGAATAGGAACAAGGGTTTTTCTCTAAACCTTCCTTAGATGATGGCACTCCAAACCTCATCCCTAATTTAGAGCCCCGCCACCCATCTGAGGAACTGTTTGTACCCTGGATGTTGTTCCTCGTGTCGTGATTTATATCTTATGGTGATTGGACTTTCATGGACCATGGAATCCAGAACTTTGCGTCTTCACTCTGCTAAATTATTACAGGCAATCCCCCGATCAAGAACCATTGGTCTATTACTGTGTTTAACAATTCCCTAGTCTCCTTTGAAGCTAAAGAAATAGTTTAAATACAGTAAAAGATGTCATTAAAGTGTAAATAGAAAAGGGGTACTAATACAAATTCTAATGCTATTCTCCTGTGGTGTCTTTAAAGTATTCTGAGTAGTTTTAGTAGTTTTGTGTAGTTTTCTAGTAAATAGAGGTACAATGATATTTTTCCAGTGCAGAATAGATATTTTTGATCTTCTGTTCACATTTAATACAATCATTAATAAAGATATATAGACGATCAATAGATTTAATCCTAAAAATGTGAGAGTTCACTTTCAGATCTCCTCTGTGTCTGCCTCAGGTCCTAGGGGCAGGTCTGTGGCTCCTCACCCCGCTATTGAATATTGTTATGGAGAAACCTTATATACACAAGCACGCTCACACATACACCCACAGCTGTTTGGATTCAGGTGCTTACAGATACACAGATATACTCTAAATTGATCTACGGTTGCCACTAAATACATCTTATATTAATAAGTACAGTGTACTTTTCAGTGATGTTGTTATAAATGTCTTTGTTGTTTGTCCTTGAGCTTTTTTTCTTCTTTCTTTCTCTCTTTCTGCAGGTGTAGAAGCAGTCTTCTAGGGTGTTATCTTATATTCTCTTATCCCTGTTTCTCTGAATTCTCTGAATCTCTGAAGTGGAGCATTATGGCTAACACCATAATGCTCCACTTGTGAAGCTAAATCTGTTGGGCTTCTTCTTGGCACTCATGAATTCTGAGTGCTACTCTGCCAGACAGGACACGGTTAAAAAAAGGAAGAAAAAAAATGTGTCACAACATTTTGAGGGTTTCCTGTTAGTGTAATATTTGCAGAACTGTGTTAAAATCTGGCCACCGGTTTCACAGAAATATCTCATATGAGTTTGTCCTTTTAGATTGAACACGTTTCTGTGTAAAGAATGTGAGAAAACACCACATTGCGCAAGCTGCTGAACACAGATATAACATTTTATTATCACTGAGGAAAATCATTCAAACACGAACATTCAAACATTAGACCAGTTCAGTGTTGCATAAACTGTGTTCTCATAAGTTTGAATTTGTTTTAGTCAAGCTGTGCTTACACAAGAAGGGGGAACAAAAAAAACTCTTCACACTTGAATTGTTCCATTTTAGTATTCATTTGCATTGCAGAGGTGAGGTTTAGGTCAGGAACTGAAAGAAAATCTGTGTCTTTTCTCAGTCTCTTACATTGTTGTGGAGAAATGTTGGTCCACAGCTCTCGTATGGTCCCACCATAACATTTTTAATAGTATGAGGTCTGGACTAGGCCATTGCAACACCTTGATCATTTTCTTTTTCCACCATTCTGTATTTCATATAAACAGGACTTCATGGTCAACTCAATGACTGCAAGGATTCCAGGTCGTGTGACTGTGAAACAAAGCCCAGATCGTCAACCTCCCATCACTGTGCTTGACAGTTGGAATGAAGAGCAATGTTCTGCAGAATGATGGACTTCAAACACAAATATCATGAAAAAGTTTGATTTTTTTATGTCAGAAAGTGAAACTTATTTATTATATAGATTTATTACACATTGAGTGAAATATTTCAGGCTTTTATTTATTGTAATTTTGATGATTATGGGTAAAAATTCAAATACTGTGAAAAAATATATATTCATGCAAAGTTGAGCAGAAGGAAAAAGTGTAGTAGGAAAAGTTGCACCAGCAACATTGATAACCCCAACTCTGAGAGGATCATCAAGCAAAATCCATTCAAGAATTTGGTAAAGCTTCACAAGGAATAGCCTGAGGCTGGAGTCAGCACCTCAAGAGCCACCACGCACAGATGAATCCTACACTATCTACCAGGACATTTTAGAGCACTTATTGCTTCCTTCTGCTGACAAGCTTTATGGAGGTGCTGATTTAAATTTCCAGCAGGACTTGGTACCGGCTCACACTGCCAAAGGTACCAAAAGCTGGTCCAATGACCATGGTGATACTGAGCTTGATTGGTCAGCAAACTAGCCTGACCAGAACCCCATAGAGAGTGTATGGAGTGTTGTCAATGGGAAGATGAGAGACACCAGAACCAACAAGGCAGATGACCTGAAGGCTGCTATAAAAGCCACCTGGGCTTCCTGAACACCTCAGCAGAACCACAGGCTGATCTCCTCCATGCCACGCTGCATTGATGCAGTAATTCATGCAAAAGCATCATAGGCCAAGCATCAGTTGCATAGAAATAAACATACTTTCCAGACACCTGACATTTCTGTTTAAAATATAATCTTTTTATTAATATTATGTGATATTCTAATTTTCTATACACTCAATTTTGGGTTTTCATTATGTGTAACTTACAAAAAATAAAGGTTTGAAATATTTCGCTCTATGTGACGAATCTATGTAATAGATGAGTTTCTCAGAAAATACTGAAATTTTTCGCCATATTTAATTTTTTTTTAGCTGTACTTGGAATTTAGAAATGACTAATAACCTTATATAACTTTTACAATCGATGGGCAGCAGCAACTGTTTCAGTAAAGTTATTACTGATGCCTTTTCATCCTGCCATTGTATCACAGTTGAACCAGAGGAGAAACTTATTTTTTCCTTTAAAATTTATTCGGTTTGTTTCTTTTCATCTGATTTCACCGTCATCTTCCTGACTCTAACCCTAAAACAGTTTACAGCTAAATGTTTATTAGGAAGTCTGAACTACAAGGTTGTACTTGAAGAAGACTGGACCAAGAACAGAGGAGGCTTCCCAGAAGAGCATTGAACAAAAACACATGAAGAGTTTAGGATTTCAAGACTTTTTCAGGTACCTCAGATGTCTGAATTTGATGTATTTGTGTTTAATATATTCATCTTTATCTTTGTGTGCTTTAAGCCATTTTTTATTTGGGTTTTAATTTTACTTTACAGTTTATAAGTTATATTTTTCAGACAATGTTTTTATTTTTTTTTTTTACTAACTGCAAACATTTTTACCGCCAACATGTCAAAATGAACTCGTTTTATATTATTCACTGTTTTACTGGCATACTATTATTTAACCTGTGTGGTACTTATTTGATTAGGATATATTTTAAATGTGTTTTAATTATTTCGTGTTTTTGACAAAACAATAAAAATCTTTATTTTACATTCATTTTAGTGCCGTACTTGCTTAGATTTAGGTTTTGATTTTGGAATGATTTTTTTAACACATTTGAAAGTGTAAGTGTATTTATTGCTTGTTTAACAGAAACAGATGAAAACAAAGCCATATGTTCAGCATAACTGTGGTGAGACGAGGCGTGTCTCAGTCTGTTAAGCACCCTCTGTGTGTCTCTGCTGTGGGTGGTGTGAGAGCGAGCGTTGGCATAAAGTGAGGAGTTGAGTTTGTGTAAATTAAACAAGATAAGAGGTGTATTTATTTGTTTTTGTGAATAAATCATTAATATCACACGTGTTGAGACAACAGTCAACACCTCCCCCTACTCATATAAATCATGCTGCTTACTTCAGTTCATGTTTTTAGGGTTTCTTTTTAGATTTCTTTTCTGCTGAATATCATTTGTGATAGATTTTTGCAAAAGTTTAAGCTAGAAAAGATTTTACCTGCAGGATCTGGCGTCTGCTGCTGCTGCAGTTGTGTCTGACACTCTTCTCTGGCTCTCTCCATCTCCCAGTAAAGCCAGCAGTGAGGAAACCTCCCATTAACCTGTCAGTCCGAGGAGGAAATAAACATTAAAAAAAACCTGCTGTCTGCTGAATTCATGCTTCATCTTTCTGGAGTAAAGTTCATGTTTCTGAAACCTGTTCACCTCTGGCTGCTTTCTGCAACTCAGGGAGGAAACCTATGATGAAGGGGAGCTTTAAAAAACTCCCAATTTGCTCATTCTGTTTCTTCTTTCCAGTTTGAGCAGCTACATGATTAACGTCAGATCATAATAATCCTGAGTGCCTACAGAGAAAAGAACCAAACCAAAAAACAAGGGAGTTTCTCTCCTTTCCTCAAATGTTTAAGGTCAACCAGTTAATAGGTGTCAAAGAAAAAAGGAATTAAAGACAGAGCAAAGTGTCTGAAACTAATTAAAAAAAGAATTTAACCAATCACTGAATCAGTTTGATCTTCAGAAATGTTCTCTAACAATAAAAAGGATAAGATCGATATTTATGCTAGATCAGCAACTGTTTGAGCTCTTCCCAGGCAGTAAACAGTGGCTGACTTCACTACAAACAATTTATCATACTTCTGATGTCTATTATGATTGTTACCGGCTATAAAGTGAACCACAGCCAGCTAATATCTGAATGAACCTTTTAAATGTGTACCCTGAGGCCTGCAAAGAATTTTGCCTCAAGCATGATTCTTTTCTTATTGTTTAACAAGATTTTTCTTTTGTTCTGCCAGCTTACATAAAAACCCCAGCAGAGACCAAGAACAGTTTTGAGTTAACCAAGGTAGCTGAAACCCAAGCTAACAGATATCCAACCTAATCACAACTCCAGCTAACAGCTACTCAAACTCACAGCTACAAAAGCTAACAACTGCTCAAGACTGCAAGACTAACTGCAACTCAAGCTAACACCAACTCAAACGAACACCAATTCAAGCTAACACTGACTCAAGCTAACACCAATTCAAGCTAACACTGACTCAAGCTAACACCAATTCAAGCTAACACTGACTCAAGCCAACACCAATTCAAGCTAACACTTACTCAAACTAACACCAATTCAAGCTAACACCGACTCAAGCTAACACCAATTCAAGCTAACACTGACTCAAACTAATACCGACTCAAGCTAACTGCAACTGAAACTAACACCAACTCAAGCAACACAGACTCAAGCTAACACCAACTCAAGCTAACACAGACTCAAGCTATACTGTTGAAAATAATAGTGACCCAGGCTAACACTCAAAACAGAGTCAAATTTTATAATCTAAAGTTACTGAAAAAAAGAAACATTTGAGTATTTTAGGTAAACTATGATTTGTCACAGCGAAGCCACTTTTGTGCTGTTCAGTCAAGAAAATTGAAACTACATGTCTAACTATTTAGGTCCAAAAATGTTTGATGCTAAAGTTAGTCAATACAAAAATCTTAAAGCTTAAGTTAATAGGTTGAATTTTCACTGCTCTGAGTAGGTGTTAGCCTAACTCTTCTTGGGGATTCTTCCAATGTTCTCTAAACTGAAATCCCTTCGTTCAACGTTTATTTTAGGTAAGACATGGACTCCTCATAAATATACTATTTAACCCCAAATGAAAAGAAATACTAAACTATGCCAACAGATACGGCAACATCCCTTTCCTGGTTAATGAATACTGAAGAAAATTAAAATATCTGGTTGATCAAAGCCAAAATTCAACCCTAAAGTCATTAAAAGTTGACTGTTGGTTGAAAACATAATTTGTAGCCAAACGTATGAAGCACAGAGAGCTACAACACTGAGCCATTAATGAGCAATAAAGCTATGAGTTGTTCAGAACACAACAAGCTTGGAACATTTAATTAACGTCACCTCTTTAGCAGCATATGTTACTGCTTAACTTCACAGTTTTTCAGGCAGCTGATAAACGGCTGCCACCTTCGTATTGAACCTGTGTGTGTGTCTTGGTACAGCTGATGGTAACCAAGGACACACACTCAAACACAGTGTACACAGACCACAGAGCTTACAATATGGATGAAAGGAAAAACTCTCCAACAGAACGAGTTCACGCACCAAACTTGACTCCATTGATATAGAGAGCGTATGTAAGTGTGCCAGGTCTGTTTACACTGAAAAAAACACTGCCAACATGTCAGAGCAGCCAGTGAGGTCAAACCTCACATGTTTCTTCTGCTTCCCTCACTTCCTGCAGGGACTCTGATAGTTTTGAACCAACTTGCCACCTCAACGCCTCAAAAATTAAAACTGAAAAGATGAATGCATTTATGCATCGGATGTTTTCTATCTGGATTTTTATCTTTTGCATTTTCATGTTTTGCAGCCTATCTTCCTGCCAGTGAAGGTTTTAGTTTGACTGGTTAGTTTCTTCTACAGGGGCTATCTGAAGAATTAATTATCCTACCAACCAAGAGCATTTGGGACTAACCAGTTTGAATTAAAACTACATGAGGACGTTTTTGTCACATTTTAGTGAGAAAATCAGAGGAAAGGAAGATTTGCCTTTACAAAGTCTAGATGTTCTGGGTTCATTCTCCAACCTTTTTGTCAACTATAACAAACCAAAACAACTCATTGTCCTATGATCTAGCAGAAACTCAACAACCGGTCTCAGTTACAGGATAACACCCTAAACTGAAGGGAAAGCATAAAAACCTGTCTACTTTTAAGGCTAGGCTTAAAACTTTCCTTTTTGATAAAGCTTATAGTTAGAGTGGCTTAGTTTATTCCCTCCCTGATGGATGGAGTAAGGGGGAGTCAGGTTTTGTCTAAACCGGCTCAGTTATGGTTGAGGTGCAAACACACCCTCCATTTCTGCTACCTTTATGACCCCTTCTCTTTTCCAATGGTTATAATCAGTCTGACAGAGAGAGGTATCCCAATCCTTGTGGTTTTTAGTATGATAATGACCATCAGTGGGACCCTTTGTATTTACAACGACATTGTTGTAAATAAGCGCAGTTTAACTAAATAATCTGAACTGAAACTTTCTGTGTAGTTATACTGCTATAGGCTTAGGCTGCTGGAGGACATAATGACCACTTTCACCCTCTTCGCTACATTCTCACACTTCTCTCCAATTTTGCATTATTTGCTGTTATTTCAGCTTTTAACTTTGTTCTCTCTCTTTTCTCCTCCTAGAAGCTACACCTGGCCTGACTCTGTGTCTACCTGTGACACCTTTCTGGAGAGGGGAATCGTCCAAGCTTCTGCTTGCAACAACTTAATGCTCACCCTCTACCGATGATCCACATGGCCCTGTCTTTCAGTGTTTAACCCTTTCTCTCTCCTAGACATGGCGATTGACTGAGCTTTTACTGTAACTAATTATATGTGCTCTCTTTCAAACACTAACCTTGAAAACTGGCTCAGAGTTTATCTGTTCTTTCTTTCTAGGTGAAATGACTAAAGGAGCTACATCCATTAACATTTACTTTTCCTTCCCATAGAAAGTACTCCTGGATCAGTGCTTCTTTGTTCTCTTTGTGTCTCTGCTCTGTTCTCTCAAACCCCCAGTCGGTCATGGCAGATGGCCGCTCACACTGAGCCTGGTTCTGCTGGAGGTTTCTTCCTGTTAAAAGGGAGTTTTTCCTCTCCACTGTCGCTACATGCATGCTCAGTATGAGGGATTGCTGCAAAGTCAACGCCAGTGACTGTCCACTGTCTCTACATGCTCATCCAGGAGGAGTGAATGCTGCAAGTCACTGACTGGATGCAATCTGCTGGGTTTCCTTAGACAGAAAAACATTTTATCCAATTTGAATAAATAACTGAATCTGACTGCACTGTTCAATGGTTAGGATTAACTGGAATGTATGTACCTGACTTTTGTGAAGTGCTTTGAGACAACATGTGTTGTGAATTGGCGCTATATAAATAAAACTGAATTGAATTATGTTTTCCCAGTTTTCAATCCTGAACCTTTTCTCCCTTTTGCCTTCATCTATAACATATAATACCCTGATTTACTATAGATCAATGCAGGCAGCACTGATACCCATCAGTCCTGTGGATCAGCCTTGCATTTTAGTGGTGCATGAATAATATTCCTCCATCACCTTTCTGCACATCTGATGGACTATCTTACATAATTTGATTACCAGCTGAACCAGGCTGCAACAGGTCGTCATGTAACATCGCTACTCAGAGACGCCAAACACAGCTGAGAGCAGCCAAACACCAATCACTGTTTTTATTACTAGTTATATTTGCACATTTTAAATAATTTACTGGGAGCTGTAGCAGAGTAAAAGAAACCCACAGACCCTATGGTTACTGCATGGATTCTGCTGATTCAGAGCAGCTGAATCATTAATCGTGTTTAAAATAATAGCAGTGTGGAGTTTAATCAATCTGTGGCAAAAAACGATTCAAACGTGGGGGTCCTTATTTACGGATGAAGGCAACAGATGCATTAATGCATCATAACCAGGAGATAACATGCTGGTTATGATTCACCCTCTCTAAAACTCAGAGTAAAATGGGTAGGTGCAGACGTTGTTTAGAAGAACTTGGTTAAAAAGTTGATTGAAGAGATGAAATCATGTAAAGAAGTGCAAAACTTGATTCCACATCCTTGCTGTATCTTCTACATGGCTTTTAGCAAACTGCTAACTTTTGATTGCCTTTCAGCAACGGTTTTCTTCTCGCTACTTGTCCAAAAAGGCCAGATTTGTGGAGGGAACAACTAAAAGTTCTCCTGTTAACAGATTCTCCCGCCTGAAAATCCACCTGAACATTTTCAAACCATGGATCATTTTCTTTCAACTGCACCATTAGGCTCTTCTTTCATTAAATCTCAATCAAAAACATAAAGGCTTTTGGTTTTTACTCAACCTAATGTGAAAAGTTCAAGGGGTGTAAGAACTTTTCAATGTACTGTAGGTGACTAAAATTACATTAGTTAAGACTAATTACAATACGTAGGAGTTTGTCATGAAGCACAGAAGTTAGCATATTGATTATTTATGTATTCCCAAAGTAAGAAAAAGTTAAAAATGAAAAATCTTTTTATAATAAAACATGAAAAAATAAGCAGGTATTTGTGCATTTGTCCTTCATCAGTCAGCAGAGCAAAAAGGCTCAACGCTGATTTATCATTAATGTGTAGAATTGGTTTCTTATTGAGCTGAATCACAGCTTGCAGTGATCAACAAAGAGGGAAAGGATTTACAGTTAACAAATTAAACAACATGGAAAAGTTGGAGAGGTAATAAGGAAAAAGTTCACCACTCTGCCTGAAGCTCGTTGGCTTTAAAGGATAACGCATTTAAACGTCGG
Source organism: Crenichthys baileyi (assembly GCA_036173005.1). Classification (NCBI taxonomy): domain Eukaryota; kingdom Metazoa; phylum Chordata; class Actinopteri; order Cyprinodontiformes; family Goodeidae; genus Crenichthys; species Crenichthys baileyi. Next base: position 846,594 of record JAHHUM010000022.1, read on the forward strand.
TATGCATTAGATGGTGTTTTCAGGGCATAAATAAATAGGTTATATTAGCACTAATGTGGACTGACCGTGTGGATGAGGGTGAAGCCGAGCAGCAGCAAAGCGAGTCGGTGCGTAAAGGACATGGTCGCATCTCATCCACCTGCAGGGCGGCTCACAGCTCACCTGGCTGCCATCCTGAGCGGGAATCACGCGTGCTGTAATCCAACCAAACTGCAGACTGACAGGTTTGATTTCCACTGACCAAAGCTGCTTCTCCGCACAAATCTCTGCGCATGAATCCTGGTCCTCACCTTTACGCGCGGCTTCACCACATCTCTCCACGATCCATGTCTTCCTTCGGATCATCAGCGCCTCTGAGCTGCAGGTCTGGCCGAAGTTGGCGGAGAGAAGTTGAATTATACCAGAGAGGAGTCCATCTGACGGGATTCAGCTGCAGGTTGTGCATAAAGTCCTGTAGAGGCGGTACACTAAGGTTCCGGTGGTTCCAGTTCACCTTCTACATTTAACGCGCGTCTAAGAGAAATGCTCCCTGGGGACGCCCAGTGCAGAGGAGCGCTCCCACAGCCTGGCGCTAAGAGGAGATGTTGGTCCGCTGAATCCAAAGTCCAACAGCGACCTCATGTTTTAACCTCTGCTAACAGCTAAGCAGATAATGTTAAAAAAACAAATAAATACGAACTATAGCTTTTAACCCTCATTTGTGGTTATATTTCACAAGTTTGCATCACAAAATTAAACTCACTATTTTGTTTCCATGATTAGATGATACAATGTCTTGCAAAAATATTCGTATCCCTTAAATTTTAAGTTACAGACCAACGCAACGTAGAGCATAATTGTGCAGTGGAAGGAAAATATTTCATGGTCAAATGTTTTTACCAAGAAATTTGCATTTGTGTTTAGCTTCCTTTACTCTGATACCCCTAAATAAAATCCAGTGCAGCCAGCTGCCTTCAGGTGTCAGATAATCCGTAAACAGAGTCCATCTGCGTTTGATTTAATCTCAGTATAGATCCAGCTGTTCTCTGAAGGCCTCATGGGTTTGTTAGAGAAAATTGAAGAACAAAAGTATCACGAAGACCAAGGAAGAGTGCAGACAGGTCAGAGAGAAAGATGTGGAGAAGTTTAAAGCAGGGTTAGGTTCTACAACAATATCCCAAGCTTTGAACATCTCACCGAGTTCTGTCAACATGGTCAAGTTAAACGTTCTCACAGACAACAAACAGTTAATAAAAATAGATATGCATAATTTTTTTGTAAAGTCTTACATTTTTTTTTGAAAGGCATAAAGCTACTGGTGTCCTTACCCAGCTGTACCCTGCCCCTTGCCTATTGACCGCTGGAGACGGGCACCAGCTGCAACCCTACCCTGACAACCATATATAGACAATGGAGTCACTGGATGTTTTTATCTTGGCTACTATGACAGATATAAAAGTACAACAGGAATAATACAAGTTAAATATTTTATATGGTACTTCACATGTTCTATTTAAAGAAAAATTTAACTTCTCCATGAAAATCCCATCCTTAAAATTAGTAAAAGTGTCCATCTACATCAAACGCCTGTACTGGTGGGCTAAACCTGAACCATTCCTGGATTGCGGATGTGGGCAGCTGTTGGAAGATTTGTACATGAATTATCATTGCTTAGTTTAAAAAGAGTCTTTATCCTTATGATTTACCGTTAAAAGATATTTTCATTTATTTAGTTGGGTGAACTTTGATAGAATACTTTTTTTTCAAATACTTTTTACATTTCTTTTCGAAGTACTTTTATGAACTATTAACAGAATTGTCATCTTGTCTTAGAGTTGCATTTGGATGGTTGCTATGAAGACTGAGCAAGAACTTGTGTGGGGAGGAGTTCTGGGAAGCAGGCTGTTCGCACCCCAGACAATCTTGATGTCCTTGGATGCCAGATGTGGACGTGTGCTGTATCAGTATATGGACAGAGCCAGTTTTATTCAGTAGGACTTGTATTTGTGAAACTGTGTGATGCCACACCCACGATGCTGTAACATGAGTGTTTTTTCTTTCTTTAATAAAAGGCTGTGACACAGGGCAGCTCCACTGAGAGAATGAACTGTCTCTCCCTGGCCAGCCAAAGACAACTTTGACTCGCTTGTGTCTTCATGGCATACCTTCTCTGAGTTTATCATTATGTCTAACTCTGACAGCAGCACAAATCATTCTGAGGGCCCCATATGGTCTGGGGGCTGCACATTGGAACATCCCTCATTTCAATGAAAACATATTAATGTGTTAAAATGGCCCAGTCAAAGTCCAGACCTAAATCCAACCAATAATATGTGCCAAGACCTTTAAATTGAACTTCACAGATGCTCTCCATCCAGTCTGAGTTTGAGGTTCTTTGGAAAGAAGAATATGTGAAGTTTCCAGTCTTTAGACCCACAGAGCTAGTAGACAAACGCAAAGACTTTAATGTGACATCTAATGTCTTATGTCCATTAGCTTATTATTTTCTAATGTTTCCAATATACAACTCTTGGAGGGTGTCCTGGTGTTGCAGATACCAATCCATGAAGAGTCTCAGGTGTTCATTAGTCCCTTTCTTCCTGCAAACATCTTTTAAGGTGTCCTACAGTACAGGGTCGTTGTCGATTTCTGTTTACTACATTTTCCTACAGATTCGGACCACAGGCAGGCCTGTCCAGTAGCTGTACCCTCTTCTTCTGTGAGACCTTTCTACATTAATGCTGCCATCATAGGGGTTGGAGAGCTTTCTAAAATTACCTGACAGATCCTGGCTCATTGGAGGCTTTTAACTCCTGTCACCTTCACAGACCGGGACTGAATTCCCTCCTTATTACTAGAACCCATTCATTAAATTATTTTATGTAAAGAGAGAAATATGTACGGTAAATCCTTTCCAACTATTTACTGAGAAACATCTCTTACAGGTCTCTGTAGTCTTTCCAGAGATGAAACTCCACTTCTACTGAGCTCCAACAGCAGTTCGGATTTTCCAGTTTTACAATTTTACAATATCTACGTTTTTTTAATGAGTCTAATTGAATTTTTCTGCTTAACTTTGTTAAAATCCTGATATATAACATTTTCTTTCTCGATTTCAACTAAAATCTCTATGGGCCGTTATTGTCTTTCAGTATCTCATAAGGGCCAATGCTTCTTATTAGACACATTTTTATAGAGTTATTTTAAGACAGAAATGAACTCAATCTTCAGTTATTTATCCCTCTGGAAGCATAAATAACTTTGGGAGACTTTTGGTTACATATAGAGGACAGGAACTCTAAAATATGTTTAATTCTTTAAATCTCCTCCAAGGTCAGTTTTATAGTGTTTATCTCAGTCCCATTTTTTGTTTGCAGATCTTTTATGATCACATATAAACAAGTTTGTATCCTTAAACTTTGCTCTTTCGTGTGTAGTTCAAGAGTATACAGCAGGAGGGAAAGGCTGGTCTTTGCGGTAATAAAAATAGCTTCCCAGCAATTTTAATTGCAAAATATATCTTAAAGGCCAGAGGTGGCTCATCCGTCCAGCTATAGTCATCGCTGTCCTCAAACAAAAACAAAACAGTAAAAATAAATGACCTGAGCAAAAACACCTGAAAAAAATAAAAAAAAAGTTGGAAATGCCGATTTAAATTTGTTCTCAAGCGCCAACCAAAAGGCTTCTCAAATGAAGAAAGTAGTGAAATTTGAACAAAATGTTGTACTTAGTAGGCTATCAAGTAGCATCATTGGCATTAGCACCATTCTAACTATGATATCTAGCAAAATTACTGCTAGCATATTTAAAATAACTCAAATCAGCTTAATTAGGAACTAACTCAACACAATTGAAATGTTAACTCTGCTGTTTAGCTTAATTGGAAAGGTAACAATGGTACTAATAACTAAAATAGTAGGATGATAACTCTGCGGCGTTGCACATTGACAACCCAAACTCTGCTAGCTAATTAAAATCCTCGCTTTCATTTTTAGCATATTTTAATGTTTATGATGCTACTTAACATCATTACAATACTAACTAGAAACAATTAGAATGATGGTTGTGCAACTAACATTAATTTGAAAGCTAACTCTGCTAGTTAGCCTAATAAAAATAGTTATGGTATTTGACATAATTTGAATGCTAACTGCTAGTTAGCAAAGATTTAACCATAACTATGCAACTCAACATCAATAGAATACTAACTCCTATTTGGCCTAATCTGAATGGTTACTATAGTTCTCAACATAATTTGAATGGGATCCGTGCTACATGGCATTACTAAATATTTTTGATACTTTAAATAATTAAAAAGCTCTCTGCTACTGAACACATAAGCATGTTGCTGTTAGCATGTTGCAGATTTGATCTTTAAGGTCAGAAGCTTTCATTAAAAAACAAAAAATGAGAGAACAAACCGGCTCTATAATGTTTGAAAAGACTAAAATTTCACACCAAGATTCAAAGTTCTGAGGTTCTGGTCCCAGATTAGGCCAATTGATTTACAAAATAGCAGATGGCTCTGATCAAACCAAAATAGCTTTCAGTGACCTGACTGACCTCTTGAAGATTATTATTTTTTTCTCTGGAGTTACAGAAGCATGCAGCAGACCTTGACTGCATGATTTGCAAATATATCAAAATATCACCAACAGGACAGGACTGACTGGATTGAATAAAGGTACCATTACAAGTCAAACAACTGATGTTTGTTCTAATCACTAAAAAGGCAAAACCCAAATCTAAAAATTTATCATAGGTTTTATTATGAAGCATTTCTCTGTGATTTGGGGTCCAATTTTTCACCTATTTCACTGTAAATTTTTGGATTTTAAATTTCAGCTTTAAAAAAACGCACCTGCCGTAACCTTATGTGTTTCTGACATACAACTCTTTGACGTACAAACCTGTGATATTTCAGGTAAACCCCAGAAAAACTATGCTAGTATGGCATACTGGTGGACTCCCACTGAACTGGAAACTGCCATTTCAGTTTTTCCATTATGTGCCTAAACTGTCAGATTAAAAGGATACTTTTGTTTAGTTGCTTCCTCTGACTTCTCCTGAAATAAGGTCATGATTTATTAATAAATCGTAGATATTAAAAGATTATTTTCTGCTGCAGCAGAAACACAAGTAACAGGAAAATAAAAACGCTCAGTCTCAGTTTTAGCCAATCAAAGCACTTTATTGCACTGTATAATGTGACAGGGAGCCGGTAGCTGGCTCTTATAAAAGTGTCATTTCCTGTTTTCATCATGTGTACAAAACAAGTCACACACACACTTTGACCGTACAAAATCAACACTATTTACATACAACAACACACACACACACACACACACACACACACATGCAGCCTCCCTCCCATTCAGCCCTGAACACAGACCCGTCCTCCTGGTTTCTGATGGGATGCGATCGCTACGCTGCTACCAACAAACCAAACAAACCTCTGATATGCATAATGTGTTTCTCCCAATGATGTGAGACAAAAAGCGATAAGATAATGTCACATTATTTACCCGCAGGCGTGAAACTAAATTTATCCAAACATCGAAACTCTGAGAAAAACGCTCTACACCACCTGCAGCGTCAGCAGGGCTCCCAGGAGTCCTGGCATAAACAGATATTATTTAAACTCTTCATAGATTTATTTTATCATCTGTTAAATCTTCTATAACCTCAGGAAATGTTTATCAGTGCACATCAGGCGGTAGCTCCGAGGACGTTCTTTACTGAGGATTCCTGCTCAAAACAAACCAAAAAAGTTCTTTTTTAATCATGATTTATTTTTAGAAGAAATATTTTGTCAACTATGAAACATTCTATGTGACAAAATAAAAATAAATTATTAAAACATTTTAAGATGCAGATTAAATTATATTGCAGGGAATTTGCACATCCAGATTATGCAGATTTCTAACTGGTGAACAAAAAAACAGCATTTTTATATTGTTTAAATAAAAAATCCTGCAACTTTTATGGATTCCTTTAAACAGATTAAAGAAATAAAAGATTCGTTTTTCTGTTAAAACTGTGACGTTAGAGTCTTGCAGACTGACCTCTCAAGGTAAAAGTTAAACATCTGCCAGGTGCATTTGCAGGTAGCAGAAGACTGCTAAAGTTTTCCATTCCAATCCCTAAAATTGAAAGGAAAACCAGTGATCTTCCAGTAACCTGTTTCACTTCTTAAAGGTCCAATCTGAGGGGTGTAGTGCCATCTAGTGGCACAGATTGCAAACAACAGCCAGCATTTAAACAGCAGGTGTTTTTTGTCCATTTTAAAGGAAACCAATTAAAACATTTATGTATAAATATATGGATATGATTCTACATGTTAAAAAGATATTGAGTATTGAGAAGAAGATGCTGTCAGGAATCCACAGAACCAGTAAAGAACAATCTTTGGATGATTATTGCTACAACAGGAGCTTTTCTTTGTAAACCTCATCTTCCCCTTCAGCCCCACAGCTTCCAGATGTTTCTGCCAGGACAGACTTTACCTTTGAACCTGCAGCTACTTCATTTGTTTTATTGAAATGAAAACGACCACCGAGTTAGGTTTAGCTCACATCTGATTTAACTTATTTCATTTGAAAGAAATCTGCAAATAAATCATCTTATTCGGAGATACACAATAAAACATTTATTTTAATAGAGTATTTTGGGTCATTCTTGTTCAGATGTAAAATGTCTGCAGTAAAATCTGGATACTGAAGATGTATTCTCTCTAAAACTTTATTTAAATAATGATAATAATTCTATTTCTGTTATATTCACACAGTGCACTTTGCTCAGCGAGATGCTTTTGGTGCTTCAGGACTGAATTTCTGAGTTTACTCATATAAAGACATGTTAATGTTGTATCTGTTGAAATTTGCAGCATTTTTTGGTTTGAATCAACCACATTTTTCCCTTCATTTCTGAGACAAAAAAAAAAAAAATCCCCCCCCAAAAAAAGCTTTTCGTGGCAAAAAGTTTCCAAGTTGAAGAGAAACAGAAGAAAGCTGCAGCCGATTCACACAGTTGTTGTTTTTTTGCAGGTTAAAACGTTATTCTTTGATCGTCTTAGAATAAAATCTGCGTTTAAGAGCACAGAAAATGTTCCTGTCGCACATCGACACAGACGAGTGAACACACACACACACACACACACTCAGGGTGCGGGTGGAGAGAGCTGCATTTAGGGGCTACTACACCTCGCTGTGTTTTAGTTCCTCTCCATATAGATTATTATGTTTATGTACAGTATTTATAGTTTTTACAATAATCTGATGCCCCTAATGTTTTAATCGAAACAGAACCACAGATCCAAGGGTTTTCCATTAACGGGGTCGGTCTCTTGTCCGTCGGTTAAAACTTCTGAAAGACAGCGTGTCTCCCTGAACACAGTGTTCCTCTAAGGCTTCCTATTGGTCACGAGATCCAGCGAGGGTTTAAAAACGATCGGTCGGTCAGCCAGAATCAACCGATCGTCACGACACGACCTTAAAGAAACGGTCGACTGCAGAACACATCAAATCAACGCTCAAAAATACAGTACATCTGGATTTCTGGGAAATTAATGAACAACGACGGCGATATGAGCAGCACACAAACACATGCTCTCTCTCTCACACACACACACACACAGTCAGCCAGGCTACATGTTGTAGGCCACGTAGATGGGGTCGAGCTGGTCTTGTAGGAAGCCGTCGCGGAGGTGCATGCGCTGCTTCTCGCCACGGGAGTTGATGGGGATGACGGCGACGTCCGTCACCACAACAACGCCCACTATTAGGTAGTGCTCCTCCAGCACGGCCTTGGTCACCATAGGAACCAGGTCCAGGGCTTCCTGCTCAGAGCCCTCCAGCTCCACCACCACCACCAGCAGGTTGGTCCAGGTGAAGACGGCGCTGATGGAGGCACACAGACAGGTTTGGGTCAAGCTGTGGGCGGGTTTGAAACAGCCTAAAAAGCTACACAGAACCCTGCTTTCACTGAGGGGCAACATGGGGCAAGAAAAAGGGCAAAACAAATCTAGAAGCTTTTCAGGTTTCTTAATAGCTCATCTGCATTTCATCTCTGAACTGCTGCACCTGTAAACAGTAACGGGTCGACTCGGGTCAGCAGATGCTTTTAAAAGTGAGCTGCAGAGCCAGAGCTGAGGGAGCTTCTCCACTGCAGAGCCGACAGGCTCCATCACTGAACCTCCATCACTGAACCTCATTTAAAAACTCACTTCTACTCCTGAGATGTTTTATGTGATCTAACTTACAGTTTTTGATATGGTTTAATGTTGTTCCTCTGTTTTTACTGCCTTTACATGTTTTCTCTGCATTTCCTGCATTTCTTATATTTTGCTTGCTGTGCAGCACTTTGGTCAACCTCTGTGTTTTAGGAATAAACATGTAGTTTATTCATAATATAAAAGAAAATCACACATTTGATACAGTTTTCAGGGTTCCTGGACTGTTTCTATTTCAGATTTACAGACTTTTGTAGACCACCGTTAAAAAACGAAACCAGTTTGACTCCATTACAAGTTAATATATTTGATTAAATGTTTTCTAATTTGCTACAGTGTCAGAGGGCTGTGACTCACATGACCTCTGAAACTGAGCCACAGCCAAGCATGAGAAACATGAAGTCATTTGAACAAGAACGCGTCTTAAATTCCTTCAAATGTCCCGAACAGAAATTATGTTCAGGGAATTATCCAGAGATGGGTTGGTTCTTGTAAACATGAGATAACGAGATCATGAGCTGGTTTTACCGCAACAACAGCTCCATTAGGTCATTATCTCGAGATGAGAGCCCAAAGCTCATGTTGTCATGGTAACAGTGGCTTGCAAAAGTATTCACACTGTTTAGACTACTTTGCAGTTTTTTTATTAGGAGATGAGGAACGTGATAATTTCCTTAGTGCTTTTTTTCTTGTTATGACAGTTTCATTGTTTCTTTCCTATGAAGACTTAAAACACTTTATTGTGATATCATTTATAACCTCATCGTTACGACATAACGGCTCAAGCGGTTCCATTTTCTCATGATCTTCAGATGAGATCTCAAACTCTTGATAGAAATGTCCCTATATCATCTCAGCTATTTGATTTAAACAGTTTCAGGGTCTCATGTTGAGCAAAAAGGATTCAAATCTTGTTTTTGTCACAGGAAGCGTCTCATTATCTCGTTATTTCACCTCAAGCCTGACAGTTTTCTTTCCACCACCACATAACGTTTTGTTCGGACATTTTTATAATCTCACTATCTGAAAATAATGTCAACCTCAACAGCATTTAGGCTCATTTTGCAGAGAAAGGTCATCTTGAATTGAGATCTCAGTCTCATCACATCATAATCTAGGGCCTCTATTCCATTCATGGTTCCAGCACCGCACAGGTCCACTAATGTTAGAAAGAGGCTCCATGGTGCAGATGAACCTACCACTCCATGATGCTCTTGTGTGCGCGGATGACGGAGGTCTCGATATCAATGGGATGGTACCTCATCCCCCGCAGCTCCATGGCCTCCTCCAGCGCCCCGACCACGAACAGAGCATCGTGCCTCTCTGATCAGAAAGACCCGCAAACACACATTCAGTCCGGCCCGAGAAACATCCGGCAGATATAAGAGAGAAGAGACACAAACGTCGTCACCTCCGTTGGCGTCTGTGAGCTCGGTGCGGCGGAGGAAGCCCAGGTAGCCCGTTCTGGCCCAGACCGTCTGAGTGTCTCCAAAGCTGAGTCTGGAGCTGAAGTGGTCCGACTGCAGAACCTCTTCGCCGTAGCCGCTGTAGTAGCCGCTGCCGTTATGAGCGCTGTGGACCCAGATCTGCAGGAGGAGAACAAAAACGCCTCAGGCTGTCAAAATGAGGCAAAAATAAACCTTGAAGTTTGTTCAAATAGGTTAATATCAGAAGCAGGGATGAAAACACACAGACTAGATCAGAAAGATCTGGTCAGGAGAGCAGAAAGATGAATAAAAACATGAACAGCATGGTCGCAGACCTCTCCGAGATGGGAGTCTCCCAGCGGCCCTTTGGTCTCTGGGTTGGCGATGATGATACGAACTCCTGGCAGGATCTGGGAAAATTAAAACACCGCTTTACCCTTTAAATAGCCAGAGAAAACAGAAAAATGTTCCTATTTTGATGTTAACATGCTTTCCTCATGAATATTTTAGCTTCCCTTTGAACATTTTCAGCAGTAAATCAATGAAAGAAGGCCTCTCAGATAACCGTCGTATGGAAAACATATTTATCTGATTCTGTCTTGATTCAACTGGGTTTGAGTTCCTGCTGGTTTTCCTGCTAATGATCTCTTGTTGTTGTCTGTTTATGGTAGATTAGGTTCATGGTTCATTCTTGTGTTTTGATATTCCTGATACTCTCCTCTGTGTTCCCACCTATCTGTGGTGATGATCTTTCCTCCTCCAGCTCTTCTTGCTCAGAGGTCATTTCTCCACCCTGCCTCTGGTTTTTATGGCCCCCCCACTGTGTGCTCCTGCTCCATGTCCGTTGGCTCTGTGATCCTGTTTGTCATGCCTAGCTTGTTCATGACTGTTCCTGCCTGCTCCATGCTTGTCATTCTGCCCATATTCTGTGCTTGTCTTCTCTGCTGTTAGTCATTTTATTTTTTATTAAATTCTTGAGCTCACCACGCGGCTCCCACGCTCATGTCTGCACGTTGCTTCCCCCCGGCCTGATTGAGCAGATTTCTGCTCTTATACAGCAGGAAACCAAACAGTTCCCACAGATTTACCTGTTAAAGGGTTGTGTAGAAACCTTTGTGTAGAAGGCTTAGCTAGAAACAGGAGAGCTATCGAGGTTGACAGCTCCTCTCAAACCAACGCCAGTTTTTACTGAGTGTGGGCGAAGAACAGATTTTCTTCCTCTTCTTCTGGATATGTACCACAAGCTTTTAAGGTAGCTGTAAATAAACCTTTGCTTAAGAAACCTTCGCTTGATCGAGATGACTTGAAAAATTACAGACCAATATCCAATATTCAATTCTTATCTAAAATTCTTGAGAAAATAGTTGCTAATCAAATGTGTGAGCATTTACACAGCAATGACCTGTTTGAAGAGTTTCAGTCAGGTTTCAGAGCTCATCATAGCACTGAAACAGCTCTGCTGAAAGTCACTAATGATATTCTTATGGCCTCAGATAATGGACTTGTGTCTGTTCTGGTTCTGTTAGATCTCAGTGCTGCATTTGATACAGTCGATCATAATATTCTCTTAGAAAGGCTGGAATATGCTGTAGGGATCAGGGGAACAGCGCTAGGCTGGTTTAAATCTTATCTGTCTGACAGATTCCAGTTTGTTCATGTAAATGATAAATCATCTTTAAACTCCAGGGTTAATTGTGGAATACCACAGGGTTCAGTACTTGGACCAATTCTCTTTACTATATATATGCTTCCAATAGGTCAAATTATCAGGCAGCATAGAATAAATTTTCACTGTTACGCTGATGACACTCAGCTTTACTTATCCATAAATCCTGATGAGCCCAACCAGTTAGATAGACTACAAGCATGTCTTGAAGACATAAAAACTTGGATGACTTAAATTTTCTGCTTCTAAATTCAGACAAGACAGAAGTTGTCGACTTTGGACCGGAGTCTTTAAAAAAGAAACTGCTTAGTCAATCACTTAACCTGGATGGCATTAATTTGACCTCCAATAATAAAGTAAAAAACCTTGGTGTTATTTTTGACCAGGACATGTCATTTAAATCCCATATTAAACAGGTTTCTAGGATTTCCTTCTTTCACCTCCGGAACATTGCCAAAATTAGAAATATCCTATCCAGGAGTGACACCGAAAAACTAGTCCATGCATTTGTTACTTCAAGGCTGGACTATTGTAATTCTTTACTATCAGGATGTCCACAAAATGCAGTTAAAAGCCTTCAGCTGATTCAAAATGCTGCAGCAAGAGTTCTGATGACAATTAAAAAGAGAGATCATATTTCTCCTACTTTAGCTTCCCTTCATTGGCTCCCTGTTAAATCCAGAATAGAATTTAAAATCCTCCTCCTCACATATAAAGCCCTTAATGATCTAGCTCCATCATACATCAGAGATCTGATTGGTCCATACGTTCCTAACAGAGCACTTCGTTCTCAGACTGCAGGTTTACTGGTGGTTCCTAGAGTCTCTAGAAGTAGAATGGGAGGCAGATCCTTTAGTTATCAGCTCCTCTCCTGTGGAACCAGCTCCCAGTTTTAGTCCGTGAGGCGGACACCCTGTCTACTTTTAAGGCTAGGCTTATGACTTTCCTTTTTGATAAAGCTTATAGTTAAGAGTGGCTTAGTTTATCAGCGAGGGAGCCTTCCTCCCTCCCTGTTGGATGGAGTAAGGGGGAGTCAGGTTCAGCCTAAACCAGCTCAGTTATGGTTGAGGTGCAAACACACCCTCCATTTCTGCTACCCGTATGACCCCTTCTCTTCTCCAATGGTTATAATAAGTCTGACAGAGAGAGGTATCCCAATCCTTGTGGTTTTTAGTATAACAATGACCATCAGTGGGACCCTTTGTGGGGTGCCTTGTGACGACATTGTTGAAAATAAGCGCAGTTTAACTAAATAATCTGAACTGAAACTTTCTGTGTAGTTATGCTGCTATAGGCTTAGGCTGCTGGAGGACATAATGACCACTTTAACCCTCTTCGCTACTTTCTCACTCTACTCTTCAATTTTGTATTATTTGCTGTTATTTCAGCTTTTAACTTTGTTCTCTCTCTTTTCTCTTCCTAGAAGCTACACCTGGCCTGACTCTGTGTCTACCTGTGACATCTTTTTGGAGAGGGGAATCGTCCAAGCTTCTGCTGGCAACAGCTTAATGCTCACCCTCTACCGATGATCCACATGGCCCTGTCTTTCAGTGTTTAACCCTTTCTCTCTCCTAGACATAGCTACTAACTGAGCTTCTACTGTGGCTAACTCTATGTGCTCTCTTTCAGACTCTAACCTTGAAAACTGGCTCAGAGTTTATCTGTTCTTTCTTTCTAGGTGAAACGACTAAAGGAGCTACATCCATTAATATTTACTTTTCCTTCCCATATAAAGTACTCCTGGATCAGTGCTTCTTTGTTCTCTTTGTGTCTCTGCTCTGTTCTCTCTAACCCCCAGTCGGTCGTGGCAGATGGCCGCTCACACTGAGCCTGGTTCTGCTGGAGGTTTCTTCCTGTTAAAAGGGAGTTTTTCCTCTCCACTGTCGCTACATGCATGCTCAGTATGAGGGATTGTTGCAAAGTCAACGCCAGTGACTGTCCACTGTCTCTACATGCTCATCCGGGAGGAGTGACTGCTAAAAATCTCTGACTCGATGCAATCTGCTGGGTTTCCTTAGATAGAAATTTTTTTTTATCCAATTTGAATAAATAACTGAATCTGACTGCACTGTTCAATGATTAGGATTAATTGGAATGTATGTACCTGACTTTTGTGAAGTGCTTTGAGACGACATGTGTTGTGAATTGGCGCTATATAAATAAACTGAATTGAATTGAATTCTCTTCCACCTGATGAGTACTTCCTGTTCTGTCGTTAACAACCTTCAGCGCCACGAACGGACAGAGAGGGAGGCTGAATATCTCCAGGCTCCTCCTGGACTCAGACCTGCAGTCTGTTCTGACTCACTGAATGTGGGAGGACGTGCAGTGAAAAGCAGCAGAAATAGTCCCAGAACGTGCTGTCATTCAGCTATTCATCTCATGCTGACACCTCTGAGCTGTCAGCACTAATTTGGTTGTTTATCTCAGATCTTTTTATCTGATTTTTGTCAGTTGTGACTAAAGTAAACTTTTCTCCAAACTTGCTTCAGTTTAAATTTAGATGTTGAGTCACGACTCATCTCTCACCTGGAGAAGAATCATTTTTCCTTTAATGAGGGTTTATGGTTCAGCTCTTGAGCTACTCACCTTCCCGGACTCCATCAACGGCAGGCTGTGGGGCGAACCTCTCTCCACTAACCGAACCCTGAAAGAGACAAACGTTGAAGAGTTAAAACTGCTGGTGCAGCGGAGGACAATGAAGCAACCAGGTGCTGTACCTGTCATGGCGCAGCGCTCTCATGTCCACGTACACGGTGGTGGGATCAGGTCCTGAAGTGCCCTGCAGCCAATCACAGAGCAGAAACATTTAATCTCTTTTACGCTTCTTGCTTTTTTTTAATTGCAGAGTTGAAAATGCTGAAAATCAGATCTTAATAAATAATTTCTAAATGTTCTTCTGTACAATGCACCTAAAAAATGAACAAACACGCAGAAAATAACCTTGTTTCATGTGACCACTTGTCTCCTCTTTGGTTGGAGTCTATCAGGATCCCACAGTAAGTAACATTTGCTCATTCTGTCTCCAAAAAGGTTGTGAGAACATCTGTTGTCCACAGCCGTCTTCAGGTGACGCCTCAGATTTTGGTTCTGATCTCTGGCTAGCCCCAAACTCAAAGCAGGAGGCATGTTTGGACTCACAGCATTGCTTTGTCTGTGTTGCAGACACCTGAAGGTTTTGGGTCTTTGTATTTGCAGCTGTTCATGCATTCACTAAGCCCAGAGCATGACGCTGCCACCACCGTGTTTCACTGCGGGGATGGTGTTAGTTTGGTGATGCTCGGTGCTGTTTCTGGAATTGTTCCCCGAGCTTCAAGTTTTCTTTCCTCAGACGAGAACGTTTTCTTCCACGAGGTTTCTGATACCTCAGCCAGGACTGGAGGCTTTGTTTTTGAGGAAAAGGCTTCTGTTTTACAGACCTGCTGCTCAGTCCAGACATATAAAGTGAATATAGGTGGCGCTACACCAGTAGGTTATGTTCTACATGTCGCTTCTTCAGAGTCTTACTGGCCTCCATGACCAGTTTAGGTTGTGTCTTGGATAATATGTGCACACATGGCGGCTCTGAACACAACTCTGAACAAGTGTTTGACTGATACAGGAAGAAAATGAAATAGAACATCTGCAGCGTTTCTGAGCGTTGATGTTTTCTACCTGCAGACAGATGGCAAGGTTGACCCTGCAGCCAAACGCCGTGCTGACGGAGCGAGGGTGGAGGCCCAGGTCTTTGAAGAGCTTCGAGAAGGAGAGTGTGAGCGCCATCCTGGGTCTCTCCTCTGCCACCACCACGCAGGCCCGAACCCGGGACAGATCCAAACCTCGGGCCTGGATCAGAGACAAAACAGAACACAGAAATGAGAATTAATGGCTTCTTCCTTTCGTCTTTGCAGTTATACGGGCTTTTGGTTCAGTTAAATACACTGAATCCTATCCTGTTTATATCTTCTGTTAAAAACCAAACCCTGCAGACGTAGAGAGTCTCCCAGGAGACTCAGCAGCTCCTGGTCTGTAAGGAAGGAGTTTTATGAGGAAAAAGCCAGAAATAAAACCTGTTTCTTCTCCACACTCAGTCTCTATGGAGACTTAAAGACAGATAATCACTAAAATTAACTTCCATCAGTGACCAATCACTGCCGACCCCTCTGGCTGAGCAGATGGAGACACAGTTTATTACAGCCGAGCCTGAGGACAGACGCCTCCTGCAGAGGACGATGATGGAGACGTTTAGACAGTCAGACTCACAAAGAGGACAGACAGACTGACAGGACCTGTCCTCCTGCACTGGGACAGAACAGAGGTCAGTGAGACCAGCTCCAGAACAGGATTTCACAGCAGAACATGCAGGGTTTTACCTCAAAGTTAACTTTAAAGGTACATTTCCCAGGTTTTTCAGCACCTTAATGTGGAAATAAAGACATGTTCCTAAACAGCACCTCTATACCTGATGATTTTATTCTCACCTCTAATGGAGAGTCTAATGTTTTCTGCTCTAGAAATGTGTTTTTTTTTTACTTTCCAATAAGTGGAGGTTGTTTTAAGTTATCACAGCATCTTGGGGTTGTATTTGGACCTGAAAGCAGTTCAGAACTCAGTTCAGTCTGTAGGGAAGCAGACCAACAGAAAAATCAGATTATAAAGTCACTGATACAAAATGTTCAGCATTAAAACTGGGTCACATGTTAAAGGTCCTGTGATTGTACCGCCCTGATTATCAGATCAGATGGAAAACAGTCTGGAGGGTCCTATGTGGGGCGTGGCGCCCCCTTCAGCCTCATGCAGCTGTTGCATCCTGTCCTGCAGTCAGTCGGCTCAAAGCTGTTAAAACTGGTCCTTCAGATCCGGCAGACTGATACCGAGTCAGAGCTGACATCCAGAGGCTTGATGGGGAGAGATGGGTGGACCTGTCCAGACACAGGAGGAACTCAACAGGACTCAGGCTGTCCAAAGACACCCTCAGGAAGGGGTGGACATGAGGATGCTGGATGCCCCTGATGTACTGGATGTCCCGGGCCACCAGGGTCCCCTCAATCGTTGCCAGAGGGGCCCTGAGGTCAGAACCTCTGGTTCTCCACACCATGATACCAGGAGAAATGCTGGCATGTCTCTGGAAGCTTCAGCTGGACCAGTCAGTATATGGTCATCTGTGGTGTTATAGAACTGAGATTCTTCTCTGAACATGAGCACCACTCTTTATCAGTCCATGCTAACTGGTTGCAGCACCACTCCACACAACTCTCTGTTCTGGTGTCAAAGGTCAGTGCCGACAAGAGATCACAAGTTTCTGCATACAATATGACAAGCCGGCCTTGGTGTGGTCTCTTCAGTGTCTGTGGGGGCTCTCAGACACCCAGGGGGTCCAAAATCAACCCACAGTGACATCTGTCGGCCCAACATGGCGGTTGATGCTACGATACGACCCTGTCAAGCTGCTGGTAATGAGCTGTAATGTGTTTCTGAGGGCTTCTCTGGGTCTGCTGAGCTGTCAGGTGCTCCTGTAACTGCCTTTTACCAAAGCACTTCCAGAAAAGACCGGTTCTTCCGGGTGAACACCTGCTGCTTTATCTACAAGTCTACAAATCAGACAATTTACCTGAAACTCCACGTTTATTTTTTCCACTGGTTTATGATTTCTGGTTAATGACTGCAACCCAGTTTGCTAAAGTCAGAGCAGGAGCAGAGAATCACCTTCAGATTAGACGGCCGAATGCGATCCCAAACACAGAAACAAGAATCAGCGTGTCGGTAGAAGGTTCTGCATCATACTGACCTTCAGCGCATCGGTCTGCAGGCCGAGTCCTTTGGTGCAGAGCTCCATGACGCTGTAGGAGCAGAAGGTGTCTCGCACCCTCAGCTGGCTGACGGCCAGCAGCCACAGAGCCGGGTTGGTCTCCAGCTCCACCGGTGGGATCAGGATGGACTGGTGGCCGGAATAAACACTGAGGAAAACACAGAGAACTCACCTTAAGGAACCGGGCTTTCATGAAGGGTTTAAGATTTAAGCCACAGCTCGAAAAGATCAGGCTTTCACTCTTTGCTCTCGAAGGCTGTGTGTCTTCAGAGAACTGAATGAAAGCATCAAACCTTTAGATCACCAGACGGTTTTCCACAGTCTGGGATGTTCTTTAAAGAGAAACTAACTTTGGAGTGCAATAAATGTTGGCTAATATAACTTGTATTTTCATGCTAATGCAATATTTAGCCAGTTGAACAGAGTCTTACGGCAGCAGATGTTCATAGATGACATCAACCTAAATGCTAAAGGTCACAGAGTGATGGACGCTTAGAGGAGAAGGAGAGAAAAGAAGAAAACAGGAAAATATCCCACCTGACATCTTCATCACAGCGTTTATTCACATCATGCATCCCTAACTTAAAGCAGATGAAAAATCTGGTTTTGTTGTAACTTTAAAGTCTCTGAGAAGGAAGAGAAAATCCTCGTGGAACTGCATGGATCTGATCCAGATTTATGAACAGAAACAACCCTGCAAACTGGAACCAGACTGGGAAGTTTCAGGGCTGTCGGCTTTCAGATGCTAAAAACTAGGAATGATAAATTCGGGCAGAAATAAACAGCTTCCAACACTGAGCTCTGAGGATGGCTGCAAATGATGCTGATTTCTGCTAAATCTCTACAGTCATGTTCTTTATAGCTTCGTCTGCAGCAACATTTAAATCAACATCGACGCCTTGCAAAAGTATATACACCCCTTAAATATTTACACACTGTCACCTTACACCCACAAGGTCACAAAGGTGATCGACCAAAACCAATAAAGATCTTCAGATATTTAGCCCCGTTACTCTAATCCCAGCAAATAAAACCCAGTCCAACCCACTGCCTCCAGAAGTCAACAAATTAGTAAATTTATACACATAATGACGTAAAATCCCAGTAAAGCTCGTTGAAATTCATGGATGTGAAAAGGCTCTTTAACCTGTTCCTTTAACAGGATGGGTCTTTTAAGAGAAATCAACTGATGGAGAGAAGCTTCTGAGCAGCACCAACCTGCAGAGACACCAGAGGACGAAGCCGAGGCCGCAGTACGGATCCAGACAGATGGCCACCTCTCTGGACGGGTACAGCTCACACTGCAGCTTCACAGAGCGGCAAAAGGCTCCAACTGCATTATGGGACATCTGGAAGGAGACGAATGGAGACACAGATTTTACTTTTAAGACATTCGAGATGCTTGGACAGTCCAGAACAACAAGGCCGACACATTTATTGTGGGTAAAAACTAACTTTCATATAGATTTGTTTTAAATTCAGAGGATAAATAAACAGGTGAGCAAAAGCAAAGCAACAGAATATTTTTAGCTTAAAATATAAATTCCTTTAGTTATTTTCTTTAGCAATTCTTTTTCCATGTTTATGAACATTTGGGCCAATAACAATATCCATATTTAATATATAACCGCTATTACTGGTCGGGCCGATACCGATGTGACTAACATCGGCTGATACTGATATTAATGCCGATATATGGTGCATCCCCAGTATAAAGCCTGGGTCCTCGTGGGTCCAGTTAATGTTCTGACTGTGGATGTTGGGAAGTTTAGGCCCGGAGCGGGAGAGGGAGAAATGTCTTTCTGTGTCTCATTATATTTAGATATTCATGGTTTATGTACTCACGTTTCTAGAAACGGTTTAATAAAAGTAAAGTATATCTTTTAATAATTCCTAAATTACATTTACTTTACAGAAATTGTTAGCAGCTGATAATGTCTCACCAGTGATTCACTTCACTTAGTTTTAAACTTTAAGGTTTCTTAGATTTTTTTTCTTCACTGAATAAATGTCATACAATTAAAATATGCAATGTGAGATTCTGCTGCTGTAGTAAGAGATGTGTTTATTTTAGGGCTTTTTAAATGTTTTTTTTTTTCCCCAGGGCTGCAGAAGTTCGCAGCCAGACTTAACGTGGAAAGTCAGAAACAGCGGAACACTAAAGGAGCTTTGTCCCACGTTACTTTAATGAAATGTAGAAGTAAAAGCCTGAGAATGTTTTAAATATGTATCTTTGATTTTAAAGCCCAACATTTTCTGTCTGCAGTGAAATAAAATAAAATAAAAATCTCTTTATGTTCTGCTATTTTTGGAAGGTCTTGGATTACAGTCTTCCTTGAAGCGAATGTGCTGCTGCAGAGTTTTCCTGTGGACTGAGTAAGTAATGAGTGAAGGAGAAGGAGCAGGCCCGGTTCTGCTGGGTTTTAATGCTAAACTGACCTGAACTCCCGCCAGCATGCCGGTCGTGGACACGCTGAAGTCCAGATAGGCCAAGCCGTCGGGGTTGGTGGGCTTATAGAGAGCTGGAGGCTTCTTCTTTGGCAGGTCATCTGCAGCACAAACACATTTTCATTTGATTCTGTTTGGACAGCCTGACCTCAGGTTGAACCCACAGAGCTGCTCTGATGCAGCGGCGGCGCCGCAGCACAGCTGATGCTCTACTTTGTGCCTGGCAGCAGCAAATATCCTGCACCTGATGCAGGTTATTAATACTCTGAGCCACAGAGTTCTGTTCTCATCCAGAACCATTAAAACCCAATGATTCACTCATTCCTCCATGATGATGAACACACACTGGAAAACTGCTTCATTGCTTTTGTATTATCTGATTACAATTATTTAGGGATAAATTTAAGACACAGTCATGGTAAAAAAGACAGTACACCCTCTACAGGTGTACATTTTTATGGATCATGAAATTATAAAATAATTTGGTCTTCACCAGGTTCTAAAATGACCCGAATCTAGCCTGATGTGGAAAAAGACACAATATAGTTCCAGACGAATATTACTCACGAAACATATATGTAGCCAAAACGGAGAGGTTCTAAGTGGAAAACTAAGTACACCCCATGATACAACAGCTTGTAGCAGCATTGACTATCAGTAGTTTTCTGTCTGACTCTGTCAGCTTCAATCATAACTGTGGAGAAACTTTGGTTCCTTCTTCTGTCCAACGTAGCTTCAGTTCGTTCAGCTCTCTGAAGGTCCCACGACAGTATTCCAATCAGGGCCAGGTCTGGACTTTGACTGGGCCATTACAACACCTTGATTCTTTTCTTTTCAGCCCTTCAGTTGCAGACCTGCTGCTGTGTTTGGGACCGTTCTCCTGTTGATGAGGAAGTCTCGCATCTTTGGTCTCATCTGCACAAAAGAATATTGTTCCAGAAATCTTCTGCTTCATTCAGATCCAAATGCTGCCTCTTCTTTTTAGGTACTAGAGGCCTTCTACTTCATGACTATAAACACTCTGACCTTGGGGTGGATCTGCTGGGAATATTGGCAGCTGTCTTGAATGTTATGCAGTTTTCTCTGAAGAATGATGGACTTGACCTCATGACCCCTCCCAGATCGATGGGCAGCAACAGTTGCCTCCCTGAGGTCATTGCTGATGTCTTTGCACCTCGGCACATCAGTATGCTGCAGAGCAGAAACCTCCTCCTTTTATAGAGGTTCTCAGACTGATGATAATCAGTTAATCAAATGAGTTTGATAGAAGGACCTGGCTGCTTCTTTCCTCCAGTCCTTCAGAAGCAACAAGGGTGTACTTAGATTTATCACACAGTTTTGTTTGATCGATAACGACAGTAAAGCAACAGTAAGTAATTGTTTGTGGTCCAGCTACTGTTACTAACAAATACAGAAGGGCAGGTGAAGAACTTCCCAGGACTGATAGGGAAGGTGTAGGTCTGGTAGAACATCCATGATGTTGTTATAGTTCACCGTCTGCTTTGTGTTGCAGCATTTTGGAAGAGAAGACTCTAACTTAAATTCACCAAACCCTAAATAATGTTTAATCAAAAGCTGGGCCAAACAGCGCACTATAGTTGGACATTATGTAGTTGCCTCTTAGGTCCAGTAGGAGGAGAATCAGTAAAAATAAAGCAGCAGCTACGGTTCAGGCATGTCTGACTTTATCCTCAGCACCCTGTGTTAGTTGTGTATCTGGTTGTTATTACAGGGTTGATACATATTTTAAGTCCAAATTCTAGACATAAACTTCCTGGGTTCTGGTTTCTTTCTAGTAAAGGTTTGTGAAAATAAATGTTCACTATAAATTTGTGGAATATTTTTCTACAAAAGGTCAGAATTTGAATAAGGAACCTTGAAAACCAACGATGGTAAGGAAAAGGATAGACGGATAGATGGATGGATGGATGGACGGATGGATAGATGGATGGATGGATGGATAGATGGATGGATGGACGGATGGATAGATGGATGGATGGATGATCTTGAAATAACTGTAAGATATTTCTGAGCTGAATGAACAGAACAGACTCATCCCACCTGATGAATTACATCCCTGTCAGGATTCATAATATTCCATGTTGGATCTTAAATGTAATGGTAATGCTGGGTTGAAATGTGAGTTCTTGTTCCAGAAGCCACAGTACCAGTATCCAGAACCGGAGGCCAGTTCCTGATGTCCACAGTAGCTGTAGCCTCTTTGGAGCGCAGCAGCTTACAGATGACTGCTGTGGTCATCACGCAGGCCGAGTGGCTGACCTGCAGAGACAAGAAGAAGAGGATGGGCAGATGTTTCCTCATACTGTGCTACATAAGAGGTCAGAGTTCAGCTATGTTAATACAGAGGTCTGACACTTGGCTGTGTGTCACTGAGAGACACTTTAAGCTGTGAGTACTTTGATGTGAAAGAAACATGAAAACAGAGCCAGACCTCCACAATCATCTTGACGGTGGGCAGCGTGGTGGAGATGTTCTGAGGATGAGGCGGTCGCACCGTGATGGGAACACAGCCGGCGTACAGACAGCCGTAGAAAGCTGCGATCAGGTCAATCCCTGCAGGAGGAGCAGAGAGGTGGTGATGATGGCTGCTCGGAACATCTGCATGTGTCCAAATAAAGTCCTGTGCAAAAGTCTTGAGTCATCCCTCATTTCTCTTCTAAACAGTCAGACTTTCCTGTAATCTGTTAAAATGATCTAGAACAGTGGTTTTTATGGACATCAGCTGCTTTTTCATTCATTTTCAGCCCATAAACCTGCCTGACTGTGGGTGAAATATAAAGAAATAAGTGTAAATAAGTGTTGGATCAGGACTTTCTTAAAAAACATTCATGTTGTGCATCATGTGTGACCTGGTGGGTAAACCAAAGCCACGTGGTCTCCCTCCTGCAGGCCTCCTCTCTCCATCAGCAGAGCTGCTACTCGCTCCGCCCTCTTATGCAGCTGCAGACAGGTGAGGGAGTTGGACACCGCCCCCTAGAGAATGGAAAGGAGAGCAGAGAAGGATGTGGTAATGTTTGAACCACAGGAGGACGTGCAGAAGAACCACAGCTTCATTTAAGGACAGAAAACTGAACTTAATATCCGCCTGAACACAGTTCTTTGTTAAAACAGCTGGGAAACAGCTGGCTGTAAAGATGTGAGGTGTGTGTTGTTACCCGGGAGCTGAGGAGGGTGTAGAGGACGTGGTCTGGAGTGGTCTGAGCTCTCCACTGCAGGATCTCTGACAGGAACAGAAACTGGACACAAAGACAAACATCAGCGGAGTTCCAGTTTAACCCGTTTAGTTCAGAAGTTTATGAGACTAAATCTGCAACATCTGAGGTTTAAAACACTAATCTGCTTCACCAGAGATGTACAACTGTGCATTCTGCCTGAATTATTGGAGCATCAGCGTTTAACGAGGGACATAAAGCATCGGATCAGGACTGCTGGGCGTCTTTAAACACATCATCAGGTTCAGATAAATCCTGTGTCAGTACTGTATGTCCTTACCCACCAGCTGCATGATGTGTTTTTACCGCTGACTCTCCACTTTAAAAAGCTTGAATCGATCAGACTGTGAACTCTTCTAGATTCAAACAGCCTCTGAAGAAAACAACACAGAGCAGCTTAGAGTCTGTGGGACCGATTCTTTGATTCCTCTCCAGTCCGTTTATAGACGTTCGTTGCTTGTTTATCGTGTAGATCTACTGCAGGTGTTGATGAACTCAGGTCTGTAAGTTGTTCTGTCTCAGAGAAATTAGTAAACAATTCAATCAGAAACAAAACCCAACGGTTTTGACTTTTAGTCAAAAGCTCAGAGAGGGCGACACAAAACCACCACAGCAGCATGTGTGATAGGCTGAGCCTGAAGAATCCCTTCAGGGTCTGATTGTCCAATCAAAGCGGATCAAATGGGACTAATATGTTCCCTCCTCTTGGTTCTGGTTAGTATCTGAGCTGCAGAAATCATTTGATTGTTTTATTATGTTTATCATCATCTGCAAGATTCAATCGCTCAAGGGGTCAAAACCAGCAAAATCTTACTTGTTCAAAAAAAGCATCATTTTTCAGCACCAACAAACATGTTCGCTGATGCATTTTAGTTTGGAGTTCGGTAAAAATGTGGCTGTAATAAAGAACCATGCATTCAGACTTTGCTTGGCAGTAACATATTTAGCAACATTAAGGGACTTCCACTGTCGGTCAGGCAAACACCTGCTGTAGGTTGCAGTGATGGATAACCTAAAGCTAATGCTGAGTAGCGGCCATGTTGGGAAGATGGCAAAGACAGAGAGGAGTTAGAAAAATGTGAGTTTAATGTTATCGGTACTATCACTGCGATATTCATCATTATCAGGACCCGACATCCTGCAGTCCTAGTTTTATAATAACAGAATAAATGAAGCATTGATGCGCTGTAATGTGTCTGATGTTGACTTGTTATCCTGAACAGATACAGTAACTCTGATGTGGAGACACACAGCTGTGTAACTTTGGGTTGTTTTTGATCCAATTAGTTATTTTACTATAAACATTTTGGGAAGTAAGTTTTCAATTCATCCACAAAGTGTAACAATGGTTCTGTGAATCCTTCTAATTATGGTTCTTTAATAGAAATGGGGGTCAGCTAAAATGTAGAGCCAGAGATCAGAAATCCACCATAAAGTCTCTCTATCAGCAGGTTTGACCCAGAAACAGGGAGATCGGTGCTTCTCTGACTCCACCCTGTCAGCTTCTCACCTGGTCGTTGTCGTCGGTCTGTCCC
This sequence comes from Crenichthys baileyi, assembly GCA_036173005.1. Lineage (NCBI taxonomy): Eukaryota > Metazoa > Chordata > Actinopteri > Cyprinodontiformes > Goodeidae > Crenichthys > Crenichthys baileyi. Next base: position 870,900 of record JAHHUM010000022.1, read on the forward strand.
AGGTCTCTGCCGCTGGCCTGAGCTATCCTCTTCCCTGACACCAGATTCCCCACCATCACGGAGGCGGGTCCGATCTCTGCGGCACACGGACACAACCCGGATCAGCACGTCCTTCATAAACGACATGGACGGGCACATTCGAGCTGAACGAGAGCCGCCTCTCACCTGGCTGCTTCTGCCGCGGTTTGGGCAGGTTGGTGACGCAGGTGTGGGGGCACATCAGGACGTTGCAGGGGTGCAGCCCCCCCTCCAGGTACAGCTGCTTGATCTCCGACAGGTGGATGCCGCCTAAAGGCGTCTTTGGAAGGGTGTTGGCCGGAACCAGAGCCAGACAGAACACGCCCACCCCATGGATGCTGTCAATGGCCTGAAACGGAGCACAAGGGATCACTTTGGTTCGCTCATTTTTTAGATTCTGGATTAAAATCATTTCAATCTATTTTCTATCAACAGAGATAAACTTACAGCACTGCTTATTATAGCTGTTACTATGGCAACCATTAGAAGAAAAGATGCATTATTATGATCCCGCTTTATAAGGTTCTGTTAAGACCCATGCAGACCAGCCGGTCCGTACCTGCAGCACTCGGCTCATCCACTGGAAGCTGTCCTCCTCTGTGGAGTCCGGCCTCTGCTCGGCCACCACCACGATCCGTTCATCTCTCAGTACCGTCACAGAGAACACGGCTATCCTGCAGAGACAGAGGACAGAAACGCAGTCAGAGCGGCTCTGACCACAACCAGAGACTAGACCTGGACCGCTGCATCGGGTCGGCCCAGTCAGGACATCATGGAAAACACTGTGAGACTCTGCCTATCGGGTCTGTCAACAGAACTTCCAGGACAAATATGAACCCCCCAATCCTTCCCAGTGTTATTAGACCAAATTACTCAACTTCATGTAACAATAAAAAGAAAACGGATGAATTGTTTAAAAACTAATCGAGTCTAAAGGAAGACGATCCGAGTTCCTCAGAAATATCTGAACACCTGGAGGGGGACCTGTTAACAATGCAGAGGAGAAGAGGACTTTTACACATCAGAACCTGTAAATATGGCTTCACTCTGCTGATTTTCTTAAAGCTCGGTGCTGATGGCACCTCAACGCCTGCAGAAACCAGAAACAAACAGAGGCCGGCGACAAGAACAGAACAAACCTTTAGTCGGTCCGACTTACATCTGGCCAGAATCCTCTCGGTTCCTGCAGCTGAAACTTTAAATAGTTGCAGCCAGCCGGCGCCATCAGAGCCTGTCAGCTGAAAGAAGAATTTCCTGCTTCGCTGTGTTGCTGCGTCCTGATTCATCCGCTATCGGTCGGCTTTATTAGATTTATAATGTGCCGGCGCAGCTCGTTTATCACCCTGACAGTGAGTTCTGTGGACAGCTGGCTGCTTTTCAGCTGCTGTCACTGAGAATGATGGCGGATAAAAGTCCCTCTGAGTGGGAGGGCAAACGGCTCGGCTATGTGGTCCAGTCAGGACCAACAGAAATACCGCCCCTGACTTACCGTCCCCTGTAAACGAACTTCATGGGCTCCACCGCCAGCGCCGTGGCGACGATGTCGTCGGCGTTATGCCTCCGCCCGCTCACCATGATGAGCCCGTCCATCTTTCCAGTGATGAAGACGAGGCCACCGGGTCCGATGAAGCCCAGCAGGCCGGTCCGCACGAAGGCATACTCGCTGATCAGCCCTCCGCTGGAGCTCACTGGGTACACCTGCAAGCACACAAAGGTGTTCAGAGAAAGCGTCACCGTGGCAACCAGCCAAACCCGTAGCCAGCAGATTGAGGATCTGACGGCCAGACCTCTGCTGTTCAGTAAAATCACCAACTGAAGCATAAATGTTTTAGTCTGAGGTTGTTTCCAAGTCATAAAACCCCAGGATTCCCAAACTATTTCAACTTGCAGACAGGTTTTATAATGTATGTGGTGTCAAGGTGATTTAAATGGTGTTTCTTTCACGCTGCATGTTTTTGTGCTGGTTTCATCTGCAGGCCATACATCTGTAATGTTCCTGTTCTCGGTCCTAAAAGATCAGCCATGATGACTCCCACCAGTCTGTGCCTCTTCCAAAGCCTTCCCAACTATCCCCACGGAAGATTTGAGTGTTTTTAAACAGATGTTTGACATTTGTGAGCACTTGAGAGGCAGGTGTACTAACACCACCCAGCACTGCAGCACTGTTTAGTTTTCAGCAGAGCTGCTTCACAGCCTAAAACGTCTCACCTCGAAGGTGTTCTTGGTCATTCCCGTCAGTCCGTAGTAGGACGTTCCGGTGGCGACGGAGCAGACGCAGAATTCGCCGATCTCATCCGTCTGACAGAGCTGAGGGACGCCCTCCGGTTTCACCACGCACACCAGGCCTGAGTGAGAGAAACGAGGACATGGTTAACTCACAGCAGGATGAGCAACATTCCTGTCTTCAATTGCACCTGCTTCTGAAAGTGGACCACGCGTCTGAGTCACAGTGTCTAAGCTATAAGCTTAAAATAAGCTGAGTTAAGGTTGATGTTTGTGTCCAACAAAAATCCAGGATAAACCAAGAGCTACTTGGTTAAAATAGAGAACAGGTAGGATTACGTAAGTGTCAGTGGGTTTTTAATGATGAACTTTAGGAGATAACAATACTAGTGTGGATCTGCACAGAAACACCTCAGCTCAGATTTATTTTGTTTTATACATTTTTTTTTTCACTAGCCTTTATTTGCAGTTTTCAGACAGGAAATGGGCAGAGGTTTAGCAAAGATCTCAATGTTGGACGGCTGAGTCAAGGACCAATAGCCTTTGTATATGGGGCGCACGCTCTACCTCGACACCACGCGCCGCCCCCTTAGTTCAGATTTTAAACTCATCATCATTTTCCTCTAGATAGCAACAATCTCCTTTCAAGGATGCGATGCCAGAGGTGACCACTTGGCGGCGGGATCTCAAAGCACCAGGAGCAGAATGTGTGTGTGTGTTGAGGCAGCCTGTGTTTGATCAGCCAGGTTTACATGCTGCCGGCCACAGATTACCGCCTTCTTTATGGAGAAAAGAGATCAAAGTTCAGGAACTCCTGTAGGAATTCATTTGGATTTGGTCGGAAAGCTCTCTCCTATGCAGCCAGAATAACATATTATGTTTCCCTACTCGCTGTAGGCGCTCTGACCTCAGGTGTGATATAAAATAGATACTTCTTAAAGGTAAATCAGCACAAAACAACAAACTGCATCCATCCATCCATCCATCCAGCCAGAAGGTAGGTGGATGGATGGATGGATGGATGGATGGATCCAGCACTGGCAACAAGGGTTGGGAAAGGCTGTCATAATGAGAAAACCTGCTAGTGAAAACATCTCTATCTCGACCAGGCTCCGTTGTGCTTTACAGGCTTCCTAATTAATGTAAGAAGTAATGTCGTTGTCGTCGTCTTCCGCTTTATCCGGGACCGGGTCGCGAGAGCAGCAGACTCAGCAGAGACACCCAGACGTCCCTCTCCCCAGACACCTCCAGCTCCTCCAGGGGGAGCCCAAGGCGTTCCCAGGCCAGCCGAGAGACATAGTCCCTCCAGCGTGTCCTGGGCCTCCTCCTGGTGGGACGTGCCTGGAACACCTCCCGAGGAAGGCGTCCTGGAGGCATCAGGTATAAATGCCCGAGCCACCTCAACTGGCTCCTCTCGATGTGGAGGAGCAGCGGCTCTACTTCGAGCCCCTCCTGGATAGGAGCCGCACCGATCCGTCTGTCGATCTCCCGCTCCATTCTTCCCTCACTCATGAACAAGACCCCGAGATACTTGAACTCCTCCACTTGAGGCAGGAACTCCCCTCCAACCTGAAGAGGACAAGCCACCCTTTTCCGGTCGAGAACCATGGCCTCGGACTTGGAGGATCCTCATCCCAGCCGCTTCACACTCATCGCATGCTGTAGTTCTTTGCCAGAGGGGGCCAGCAGGACCACGTCATCCGCAAAAAGAAGAGATGAAATCCTCTGGTCCCCAAACCGGACCCCCTCCAGCCCTTGGCTGCGCCTAGAAATCCTGACCATAAACGTTATGAACAGGACCGGTGACAAAGGGCAGACCTGCCGGAATCCAACATGCAGCGGGAACAGGTCCGACTTAGTGCCGGCAATGCGAACCAAACTCCTGCTCCGCTCGTACAGGGACCGGATGGCCCCTAATAAAGGGCCCCCGATTCCATAGTCCTGGACCACCTCCCACAGGGTATCACGAGGGACAGAGTCGAATGCTTTCTCCAGGTCCACAAAACACATGTGGACCGGTAGGGCAAACTCCCATGAACCCTCGAGTACCATGTAGAGGGTCTAGAGCTGGTCCAGTGTTCCACAGCCGGGACGAAAACCACACTGCTCCTCCTGAAGCCGAGGTTCGACTATCGGCCGGACTCTCCTCTCCAATACCCTGGCGTAGGCCTTACCAGGGAGCCTGAGGAGTGTGATCCCCCTGTAGTTGGAACACACCCTCCGGTCACCCTTCTTATGAAGGGGGACCACCACCCCAGTCCGCCAGTCCAGAGGCACTGTCCCCGACCGCCATGCAATGTTGAAGAGGCGTGTCAACCAAGACAGCCCCACAACATCCAGAGATTTGAGGTACTCAGGGGGGATCTCATCCACCCCCGAAGCCTTGCCACCGCGAAGCTTTTTAACCACCTCTGTGACTTCAGCCTGGGTGATGAAAGAGTCCAACCCCGAGTCCCCAGAATGCGTGATGGCAGGATTGAGGAGATCCTCGAGGTACTCCTTCCACCGCTCATAATGACCCCAGTTGAGGTCAGCAGCCTCCCACCCCCACTGTCAGCCTCTTTATTATTTAGAACAACCTTTTTACACTGCTGTAAAATAACAATTATCTGTAGTCCTGGACAGATGACGAATGGTTTCCTAAAAGCTTTCTGAGTTACCAGTTAAAACCCAGAGAGTAAAAGCTTGCTGGGATCTCAGGTTTTATTAAAATCAGTAACACACACAGAGTCCTCCGTCCTGAGCAGAGAGCCAGCCCCAGAAAAATGAACAATGATTAAAAAGAGAGGCCGCACATTTATATGTGCTTCTAACTCTAACAATTTAATGGACTTAATAGATTTCTTTGCCCTGCTGAGCATGAAACACTGAGAGCTGATAGTTTAACTCTTCACAGGCCAACTGGTGAGCTTCTGCTGCTTCACATATAAACAGGTTAAATTAATCTATACAGCTCTGAATCCTAGAGAGTTTCAAGTAAAATCCAACAACATTCCCAGCCTATTTTCTAGCATATTTTCTACACATTTTTAAAATCTAAATACCAAAACAGGGTTCCTATTCATTTTTAATCCAAATTGTACACCTTTCACTTTTACAGTTCATTTTGGGCTCATTTTTAAAGTAAAACCACAAAGGTCAACGGGAATTTACAACAGATATTTCTGCTGAGGTGAAAACCTGCAAAAAACACAGGTAGGAGACAAGGAAGGAAGGAAGGAAGGAGGTCCTTCTGAGGTACATACAGACCCTATTCTACTGATTGTGGTTCTGATCCTTGTTTGGTCCAGCTAAATCTAATAAATATGAGAGATTCTGAGCCGTAACAAGCAATAAGACCTCCAGCACAATTTACTTGTTTTGGTGCATTTAAGTTCTGCTCTGTCAGCAGTTTCACTCACCCAGGACTGGAGTCTGACAAGCAACCAGTACGTTACAGTTTTTATTGTCTTCCAACCTGCAGGAAACAACTACAGGACCTCTGAGATGTGGACTTCAGACTGAAAATAAAGATTTAGATGCAATATCATTGCATCCATGAAGCAGCAGGAAACTGTTCTAGGCTGGGAGTGTGCACCGAAATGAAGTAAAGGTGAAACCTGCAGAGTTACCTCCTGGTGTGACGGTACCGACGTCCTGGACGGTGAGCACAGACAGCCGCTCCTCCGTATCCACTCTGACGACTCCGTAGCTCAGGCCCTGCATGGACAAGATGCCACGGCCCGGAGGCTGGCTGCTGTCCTCTACCGGCCTGCACACAGAACCCACCAGAACACCTGATTCCCTGCAGGAATCGACTGACTAGATGCAGAGTGCTGGACAGAATAACAGCTGCAGAACTCTTCTGGATCTGTGCATGTTGGCAGTCAGGCAGGTGTTTTTACCATGAAACTTTGTCACGTTTGTCGTGTTACAACCAGAAACTGAAATGTGTTTTCATAGGATTTTATGTGAAAGATCACACAGTAGGGGATCATTGTGAAGTAGAAGGAAAATGATACATAGCTTTAAAATTAAAAAGCTGAACAGTGTCACATACATTTTTATTCAGCCTCGTAAGTCAATGCTTTGTAGGACCACCTTCACTGCAGCGGTGAGTATTTTGGGCCGTCTCTCTGCCAGCTCCGCACTTGAGATGTTTAATCATCCTTGTTTGTAAAAAAAAAAGCTTCAGTTCAGTCAGATCTATGCATCTGTGGACTTCAGTTTTCATGTTATGTCACAGATTCTCATTAGGATTTAGGTCTGGACTTTGACTAGGCCATTCTAACACATGAATATGCTTAGATCTACACCATTCCACTGTAGCTCTGGCTGTTTGTCTTCAGGCAGTTATGCAGGTAAAGTTTTCCACCTTTTTTTTACATTCAGCTTGTAATTATAAAAGTGAAATTTTGGCCTGCTGTGACCATGGGCCTCTTGGCTGCTTCTCTGATCAATGCTCTCCTTGCCCAGACTCTCGGTTTAGGTGGACGTCCAGGTCTTGGTAGGTCTGCAGTTGGTCCTTCCTCTCTCCATGTTCAGATGATGGGCTGCACAGAACTCTAGGAGATGTTCAAAGCTTGGAAAGGTTTTCTCCACAGCATTCTCCCTGACCTGACTGTCCGCTGTGTTTCTTGATCTTCATGATGCTGTTTGTTCTTTAATGTTCTCTTTTAAGAATCTCAGATTTGTATTTGAAAACATTGTATCATTTTCATTCAACTTCAAAACTGTGCACAACTTTTAAGTCTTAGTTTGTGGCTCCAAGATGTGAAAGAACATCAGGTGTTGCTTGTACTTTAACTGGCTGACTGGTTACTGCAGGTTCTTCATGGAGGAACCTCTGTGTCCCTGAGGGATCTGCCTTCAGCTTTCCAGTCTGTCCTGTGGACATGTTCGAATACAGGAGGCTTGTGCAGCCTGTTTACCTCCTGATGGCGACCGTCAAGGCCTCGGGGGAGCTGGCGCAGGGACAGATGACCTCAGCTCTCAGCCCTTTGGTCTGAAATACGTTGAGGAAGGCATCACAGGAGGAGATGGACCCTAAAACACACAGGATCAGCCACAAACGGTCAGATATGGTCCAAACAATGCTGTGTAGGTGTTTTTAAAGTAAATAGGCTTAAAATAAATGCATAAAAATCAAAGTCTGTTGTGAAACAGTTTAAGGCGAGATAATTTAATGTCAAAATGACAAAATCCAGTTTTCTGGGGAAATTAGACATACAAGAACAAGAAGAATCAGCTAAATTTAAGAAGAACGGACTTTTCTTTTTAACCCAGCTTATAATTAGATCACTCCACTACCTCAGTGGTCCCAATGACGAAGAACAAGTTGTTATTAAAAGCTTTTATTGTCCAGTTTTTCAGACGCCTGGAGCTTTATGGTCAAGCTGCTGAAACGATCAACAGGTCTGGCTGATGAAGACACAGAACATCTCTTACTTTTATATAATCTGCAGCAGAAAGTCTGCAGATTAACACCAGAACAAACCAGATGCACTGTTTTCCCTTCCATGTTTTCTTTGGAAGCTCACCAACCTTCACATCTACTGACAGCCTTAAATTAAATTCAAGTTTCCTCCAACAGCGTAGCAGAACACTGAAAGATGTAGAAGAACCCAAACTTTAATGTAGCTTCAGTGATTCACTGGGGAAATTAATCCAATCTTAGGAAATAACAGTTTCTATTGACATCACTGGGACCTTAATTACTGACACCCCTGCTGTAAACACTTCGTCAAACCCTGTTCTACCAACAGAACCACACGTAGTCTTCAAGGTGGGAGCAGAGAGACACAGTCTCCTCAGATAATCCTGGGTCTTCTCTGGTAATCTCCTCTCCACAGGTTTCCTCTGGGATTTAGATCTGGAGTCATTGGAAAATGCTGATTTTGTGTCTAAACAATCAATTTGGGCTGACTTGGCCGTATGTTTTTAGACTACTAAGATACGGGCCCGTAGTTTTCTGCAGCCACCTATGAAGATCAACACACACCGGGCTTACTTAAAATGACATGTTCTCCTGTCTTTTCCATGTTGGTGACACCAAACAGATGTTGGTTTAAAACTGGTTCTACAGGGCAAAACTGAGGCAGGTTTTTAGAGAGAACTAACTGATTTCAAACAATAAACTGGATGCATAAACTGTCCCTCAACATGTGTGCTCTGTTCAGTATCTGAGAAAACTTTTAAAAGTTTAAAACTCGACCTGGTTAAATAGTCCCTCTTCTTATCTGTTGCTGTTTAAGGCTGTGACCAGATTTCATGTCTGTAATGTAAAATGTCTCATATTAAAGTAGATGTTGGTCTGCTTATAGTTTCCTTAGTTGGCTTCCAGTTTATTTAGACACCAAAACCTTTATTAAACCAAATGGTGGAGACATCCTGTTCTATTCCTGTTCTAAGACCCAGTTTTCTGTCATCCCCAGAGAGTTCCTCCACTTCCCTGATATCTTCTACCTGAAGCCACCTGAGCAGGTATAAGAGCTGGGCTCTCATCGCTAAGCGGGACCTTACAGGGATTCGATCCGTCGGCCACCAGAAGCATCCGCAGCGAGCTCAGGTTGATGTCCTTCTGGTCTTTGTGGGCCACCAGAGCCCAGTGCATGTCTCTGGACTTCACGCAGGCGACCTTGGCTGCAGGTAGAAACACACGGAGGGAATTAGTGTTTAATCTGTTTGAGAGGCAGGCGAACAGAGCTGAGTGATGGGTGCGGGTCTGAGTCTGACCTTTGTACTGGCAGACTTTCTGGATCCACGACAGAGGGTTAACCTTCATCAGGGAGTACGGCACGCTGATCACGTGCATCATGTTCATCACGCTCTGCAAACACACACATGCACACCATGTTCTACATTCAAACCTCTATCTGTGGTTATTTTGCAGCTTAAATGTAGGTTTAGCGTGCATAATGAGGCTGAAGGCCACACAAAGATAAAAACTTCTTATGTTTGATCTGGAAACTGCAGGCGATCTCACCGTCAGGATGCCGTTCCACAATCCCACGTCCTTCTTAAAGTCCAAGACGTTCACTATGGTTTCAGCTAAATTAGAGGAGGAGAAATGGGTTAAATATCTTCATCGGAGCATGGCTAAACTTCTGCGTGTGTGCCAGTGTGTGAGGGTACCCTCGGTGTAGCTGCAGGACTGGGTGAGAGCCTGACAGTGCGTTAACAGAGCGATCCTCGTGATCGTGACTCCCAGCACGCTGCCGTCCTTACAGGTTTTATACTGAAAGGCAAACAACAGATGGATCAGAGCAATCAGACGACCGGGAAGCTTTCAGCAGGTCTTAATCAGTGAATCTGTACACAAACGTCCTGTTTTAACATGAGTTCAAGATTCCTTCTAGTTTATATCAAACTAAATAATCATAATACTAGAAACTCTGAAACATCAGGAAAGTCCTGCTGCTCTGCTTCGTTTTAGACTCAATGGAAATGAAAAGTGAGACTCGGCTCTCAGTCTCTTGTTAAGATTAAATTATGTCGTTATCCCAATAATTAGCCGGTTGGAGAACGTCTTTTTTAATTTTAATAGGCTTCAAGTCAGACAGGTGATGCGTGGATGCAGTCAGTTTTTTATTAACAGCTTAACAAATATTAACGTAATTAAAGAAACTATCAGTTTTAATGAAGCCAAATGTTGGACAAACTGTGACGACTCACAGCGAAGAAACTTTCAGAGGTTTGAACTGGAGGACAAAAAACAACCTTTACACTTTGACCTATAACTTTCAGATGTCTACTAAAAGCTGAAGATGAAGAGGGACTGTATTAGTGAGCGTCACTGGGTCCAAGCATGCATCCAGATCAACAGAACAGTGAGTTTATGGCCGAGCCAGACTCCAGAACTAAACCTGAGGTAGAGACGGTGGACTCAACTGAAGAACATCTGGAAGATTGGCTGGAGTAAATATGACCAAGTCGATGTGATAAAATCCTAAATGCTGAAAATAAATCAAAATGTGCTTCAATTAAGTATTAGTTTATGCAGGCAGATTATTGCTGCTTATTTGACCATTTAGTCCTCTAACTGGTTTGTTTTTCAGTCAAATGTCACATTTTTAAACTGATTTATCATGGACTCATTTTTAATGTGAGGTTACAGGGATCCACTGCGTATTGAAGCTTGACAAAACATTGTTAAATTCAGGCACGATGGTTTTGTTCTTGCAGACCCAGCTGAGAACAGACTTTCCTGTAGTTGATGCTCTGACTGTGCAGAATCATTTCTGGTCCTGTTACCCAGTTTTAGTGTGTTAATTTAAAACAAGCAGGTCATATAGTTTATTCAGGCCAGAAGGTTAAAGCAGGAGGAAGCAGCTGTTATCACACACACACACACACACACACACACACACACACACACACACACACACAGAAATACCACAGTCAAAAAACAGGTACTGGTACTATCAGCAGTGTGGGTTGGTACCAATTCCTGCTGTAAAAAGAAATCAGCATCTCTAAAAGACTCAGTGGAAGGCTGACCCTAACATGTTCTGGTAGATGGTGGTTCTGACTGGACCTGGTAAAACATGGAGGACCAACACCGTCAGATGGCATGGCTCACCAGATCTTCACTGACTATGAAAACGTCCCTCTTGACCTCAAGCAGCTGGGATTCTCTGCCTCCAGACTCTGAGGACATTTCTGACACTGTCTCTGGTGTGGTCTTACTCAAGGACTATGACAGTTGTAGCCCATGTCTCCCATACGTCTCTGTGTGTTGGCTCTTGAAGCTCTTATCCTATTGAATGGGCTTTGATTCCCAATTCTCTCAAGGTTGTACATATCCCTGTGGTTTGTGAACCTTTTTCTACCACAAGTTTTCCTTCCACTCAACTTTCCATTAATATGCATGGACATAGTAATCTGTGAACAGCCAGCTCCTTCAGCAATGACCTTTTGTGGCTTCCCCTCCTATTGGAGAGAGTCAGTGATAGACTCCTGGACCAGGCAGCAGTCTTCCCCATGATTGTGTAGGCTATAACATAACCATAGCAGGACCCTGCTATGGTTATTAAAATGTTTTGGTTTTTATGTAATATTGTGGTTTTAAAAAAAATATATTTTTAGGTTTTTTTATTAGCTGTAAGATATAATCATCAAAACTGACAGAAACAAACCTGAAGTAAGTTGTGTGTGGTTAATATACATAACATTTTGAACTGAATTAGTGAAATAAATGAATTTCTGATGAAATTCTGAATGTATAAAGGGTCAGTTAGGGTTACCACCTACTGTATGAATAATACAGGTAAGCAAACAACCTAGCAGTGGCCGTTGTGTCAAACAGATTTGGGACGAGCTGCTGCTCTGCAGTCTGCTGCTGTGTTGACAGAGTCTCACCGTGTGTTCGTCTGTAAGCTCACCTCTATGTAAGCAGTGTCATTGTTTGCATCTTTGATGTGGGGGAACCAGTCTCTGGGAGGCTTGGAGAGGTGCTTCGACTCCGTGACAAACCACAGCAGCTTGGGCCATCCTGCAGGAGGCGTTGGAGACGGAGGGTAAAAATGTAAATTCCTGCTGGACTCACAGTCAGCCATGATTAATGATCTGAACTCTGACCTTTAAACTGTGGGATCTCGCCTGTTGCGCTCTTTGGAAGACCCTTATGGCAGGCATCGCTGGTCAGCGCCACGGTAACGCCACAGCTGCCCAATAAAAACCCGATCTGCTGGCTGCCGGCATCCTATTGGACAGAGGGAAGCAGGAAACCAGAGATGAAATTTAAGGCAAAGATTTCCTTTTGAGGTAATGGGTTTGATTACTTTTAGAGATGCACCGATCATTCAGCCAGAGATCAGAACCAGCCAAATGTACTGTACTGAAAAATCAGCAAGCCTAAAAACTGAAATCTCACGTCATTTTCAGTGTGTAAACACATCCACCATCAGCCTGCATCTAATTTTTAGTTAAAGGTTAGGGATCAATCCGAGAATAATCTTGTTATTCCTTTTTTCTGTTGGATTCAAATCTCCCTCCTGCATCAAAAGGCCTCTTTTGTTTTAGAGCCCTTAGAATAAAAAGTCTGAATCAATCAAAACTGGACTCATCAGATCGGACCTCAAAGAAAACCAGGAAAAGCCTGATACTGCGCATCACAAATTTTTCTAAAGTTTGTAAATAAAGGAGAATAAAAGTGATGCTCGCTGCACAGCTGCAACATGCAGTTTATGGAAAATCCTGCAGCAGAAACGCAGGCTGCTGGGGGGAGGCAGGGGTTCAAGTGAGGTGGACACGGTGCAGCAAGACATTTTCTTACTGCAGCAAGTAATCAGAGTGTAACCATGCCAACCCTGACAGGCAGCAACGTCTCAGTTTGGCACACCGATTAAAGCAGAGAGACTCGGTGTGGAAAACACAGCTGGCAGCTGGAAACCTCAGAAAAGCAGCGGAGCGCTTATTTTTCTACCTATAAACTCCTGTTAGACAGACAACAGACGTCAGACAGGTTCAGTCTCCAGAGGCAAACTAATTGACATCATTTTATTCTGTGATGGCCGAACAGCAGGGGGCCTCGTGTGTCAGACACATGTTTTTATCCCCGCTGCTCCCTGTTTAGACAGGATTAACTTCGCAGGAATGCTTGTTGCCAAGAAACAGCTAAGACTGAAGATCCAAAATAGTTTTTCCCAACATCACTGAAACATCCACAAAAACTGGACTGAAATAAAAGCCAGCAGGTGGCGGGAGGTGAAAAACTGACAGGGACGAAGCAGAGAGGATCAAAATCAAACATCAACGCTGTAATGACTCACATCACCTGAACACCAGCAGGGAAACGAGTCCTTGGTGACTCAATTAAAGCTAAAGAAGACATTCAAAGAGCGAAGAAGAACACAGAGTGAGTCTGATTGGCTGTGCAGCTCCACCAGGTGTCAGACAGCAGCTTTCTGTAGACTTACTTTGCGACTAAGTGGCACCTCTATGGGAACAGGAACCACCTCAGCCAGCAGACAGCCATAGAAAGCCACCATGAAGGCCACCGGATCATTGTTAGGAAACACCAACGCCACCTACAGGTGAAAGAGAGAACATTCAGGTTCAGAGGGTGTCATTTTGAAATCTGGTGTGGCAACAGAGCATTTTTAAAGCATCAAACTTTAAGATTCTGATGAATATTTACTGATATTTCTTGTGTTTGATCTCCTGGCCAAGGAGATCATTAAGCAGAGTAGCAGCTAAGGGGACCATGTTAACTCTGGAGGAGCTGCAGAGAAGCTTAAGTGGAATCTGTTGACAAAACAACTATTAGTTGTGCGCACCATAAATGTAGCCTTCATGGAGGACAAGCAAGAAGAAAGCCTCTGTTGAAAGAAAGCCATAAGAAGTCTTGCTTGTAGTTTGATCCAAGCCATGAAGGAGACACAGAAAACATGTGGAACAAGAGGTTCTGGTCGGATGGGACCAAATCAGAACTTTATGGCCACGAAGCACAAAGTTATGTGAGAAGAACATCCTGAACAAAGCATGCCTGTGGTGAAACATGGTGGTGGTAGCATTATGCTGTGGGAAAGTTTTTCTTCAGCAGGGACAGTGAAGCTGGTCAGTGTTGATGGGAAGAAGGATGGAGGACAAGGACACTAAACATACAGCCAGAGCTGCAGTGGAGTGGTTTAAATCAAAACATATTCATGTATTAGAATGGCCTAGTCAAAGTCCAGACATACATCAAATTGAAAATCTGTGGCAAGACTTCAAAACTTATTTTCTCAGACACTCTCCCATTCAGCCGGACTAAAATACTGAAATACTGCAAATACCGTAAAATGTCTGCTACACTTTTCAGATTTTAATCTGCAGAAGATTTTCAAAGCTGTGCTTCATTTTTATTCCACTTCACATTTCTGCTCACAAAAAAATCCCAATAGAATAAAATAAAGTCTATGACTGTAATGTGACTAAATGTGGGTATGAATACTTTTAGACTCTATAACCAGAGTTTTTCAAGCTTAGCAGTTTGACTTGGCATAAAAAGGGCGCCAATCAGTTTTACCCAGATTTAACATATCGGATCAAAGGTCACCATTTCCTCCTTCAAGTCTTCTCTGAGCCCAGCTTTATATTTCACTGATGCTGTTTGTTTAGGAGCAAAACACACAGTCAGATATGGGACGTTTATTGGATTTTAGGTTTATTTGAAGGAAGTCAATAAATAATAACTGCTTACAAGTGACAGGAAACAGAGACAGAAAGTAAAACATCTGAGGGGGTCGAGGGTGGGAGAGGGTGACTCACCCGATCGCCTGGTCGCACCATGGGCTCCTGCTTGCTGCCCAGTTTGTGGAGGATGTTGTAGGCCAGCTTGATGCTACGAGACCAGAGCTTCCCTGTAGGGAGCAGCACATGAAATATGAGCGGAAACAGGCCCACAGGAAGTGAGAGTGGGTGTCTTTGTGCTCCACTTTGTAAAGAAACTTAAAGGTGGTGGGGGGGCTGCACCATTGATTCACTGGGGAATCTATAGATGACACATGAAAGCTTCGTATATTTCTGCTCTGCTGAAAGAGCAGCTTCTAGACTGCCTCCAAGGACCTGCTAAACACAGCGGACAACTGCAGTTTGTTTCCATCAACATTTCAGCTCAACATGATGGACAGCCATGGAGAAAAATAAGTACAACTCCTTCTTTTACAATTTGGAGGGAAGGTCGCAGTGGAGAGCTGCTGATTAAATGCTCTTGATTAACTCATCGTCAAGTGCAACCAGCCATGGTTGATGCCTGTCCACACAGGACGTGTTATAAAGCCATCACTTCTACAGGCAGGAAGATTATTTACCTGTTAAAAGTTCATGAGAGGATGACCTTTAGACAAATAGGACCAAATTAAATATGTCTGGCCATGATGCAAAGCACCATGTCATGAGAAAACCAAATGCTGCCTAACAACTCATAAGCACGGTGGTGGAGAGGTGATGATTAGGGTCACCTTGCAATCATTGTGCCGAACATGAACTCCTCTGTGTTCTACAGTAAATCGTGTTTGAAAACATACAGGTGTGTTAATTTAATGCTACAGCGGAAAGACAAGAGCCATGGCCCTAAAGAAGAAACTGTTGGTGCCAGCAGTCTGAGAAGGGTTCTAAGCCCATTTTCAAAGTACCTGAGGTCCAACGTTGCACACAGGTATAAAACATTTCAGACAGATGTGTGTTTTCCCAGGGTTACCTCCTGGGTTCTCCTCCATGACCTCACAGACAACTTCCTTTCACAACCAGCAGCCTTAACCTCCCACCCCTAGAAACCTCAAAGCTTTAACGCTCCATCATCTGCTCCATTCTGTGACCCAGCACGCCTTTCCACTTCGGCTCCATATTTGTTTAATAAATATTAACAGTGTGAAACAGGAAACCCTCAGGTAATGAATCTGTGTGTGTTTACCGTATGTGAGCACATAGAGGGGCTTCCCTGCCGTGTCCAGGCTGGTGAGACAGGGGGCTTTGGGGGAGATGGTCCCCCAGCGTTGGAGCGCCGCCTCCAGGGAGAGAGGCCAGTTTGTGACCACACCCAGCGGTTCCCCCCTCACCGGCATCATCTCCGCCCCCTCTGGTCGAGGCTGGTTGGGGTCTGGCTGCTGGACTGGAAATGAGAGAAGCCAACAGCTCATAAACTTTTAGTGTTCATGGTTGGTTTGCTGCAGTTTGGCTGTGAAAACACAACATGGAGGCACTTATCCAAAGTAATGAGGTAAAGCTGCTGTCACACGCTGTACCTGTTTCTAACACACGACTACAGGAGGAATTCATTCATATTATTGCTTTAGTCCATGCAGAGATTAGAAAGGAAACCGTCGGTGAAGCTGAGGTGTTAACAGGACCTTTGGTCTGGTTCCAACCACAGATTGAATTTACTTTACTGGGATTTTATGTGACAGACGAACACAAAGTAATGCATAATTTTGAAGTAAAAAGAAAATTCTACATGGTTTTCAAAGTAAACCAGTTGATAATCTTGAAAAGTATGGTGTGCATTGTTTTCAGCCCCTTGAGTCCATTTTGTGGAACCACGTTTCTCTGCAGCAGCTGATGGTGTTTTAGGGTTTGTCTCCTTCAGCTTTGTACATGCAGAGACGGACATTTCTGCTCAACTTTGAAAACAGCTGAAGATCAGTAAGACTGTGAACATCAAAGTCTTGTCATAGATGCTCTGTTAGTTTTAGGTTTGTACTTTGACTGGACCATTTTTTACACATGAATCTGCTTTGATCTAAACCCCCCCATCGTATTTTCGGGTGTATGTTTAAGGTGGAGGTTCATCTTCCTGCAGGACAGTCTGCAGTCTTCTGCAGCCTCTCACAGGTTTTCTTCCAGGATTGTCTTGGATTTATCTCCATCCATCTCCCCATCAGCTCTGACCAGCTTTCCCATCCCTGCTGGAGAAAAGCATCCCCACAGCATGATGCTACCTCCACCGTGTTGCTCTGTAGAGAGGTGTTGAGGGTGATGTGCAGTGTTAGTTTTTAACCACACATATCACTTTAGAAGTACCAAGTTCAATCTGGGTCTCTTTTTTATTTAAGGGAATCAGAGTAACGGGGGGTAATATAGGACACATTTTTCTGATTTTATCAAAACATTGACAACTATTTATCATCCTTTCATGTCACATTTGTGGACTGTTACATAAAATACCAGTAAAAATGCACAGACATGTTGTGACGTGACATGTGGAAAGGTTTAAGGCACTTTTTGCCACATGGGCCAAAATAACATAAATCAGCAACATTTTAGTAAATCTATTAGTAATTTTTGAGGAATTTGTAAATTATTGAGATCCAGAATATAAAAAGGGCCTTATTAAAAGAACTGCACATAGTTTTTTGGGTGATCAACTGACTTTTTCTCTCCAAATGTCATAAATCAATTAAATGCAGGTTTGGGTGAACCCGGTTCTGATCTAGAGTAAAGGTTGCTGGACATCTGTGGTTCTATTTACAATGAAATTAAAAAGAAAGCAAAAAGTAGGATTATTAAAACATGAATATGTTGTGTTGGTCCCAACATTTTCTATATGTCACTAAAAATTAAAAATTAAAGTCTCCAAATATGTACAATTCTTGAATTGCAGTCAGGGGCCACAGAAAATCAGTCCAGGGGCCGAAAATAGCCCCTGGGCCACACTTTAGACACCCCTGGTTTAATACTTCTGTAAAGCTCAACGCTCATGTGTTTTGTGCTGTCTCAATACAAGATATTTAGATCTTTGTAAAATGCCTCCAACATAAAACATCTCTTGAATAAACGGGTTACAGACCAAAGAAAGAACAGGCAGAAGGACAGATGGTGAAATCTGAGCAAACTGAGCGTCTCCGAGTGCCACAAATCAAAGGTCATCATTGTCTCCAATGTCCTGTAAACATTGGTTCTCTATATAATGCTTTCTGAACTTCTCAGCCTGTATAGAGATGCCTTTTCAGTGTGGATCTTCAGATGGAAACCATTATTTAACACTAACAAACCAAATTCACCTGGAGTATAAAAACATCAGGGGTGGTGCTAAGCATGAGCTGCCTCTATCTGTCTAATCTGTCAGAAGGAGCTTCCCTGTCTGATCTTCAGCGACTACTGAAACCTCCTGCTCTGGATCCATCTGCTGACTTCAGGCTTGGAGGAACAACATCAACCATCATCAGTCCTCAGCTGCAGAGCAAAGATGGAGAACAAACTGCAACAGTCTCAGTCACAAGAGAAGAGTCTGTAGACTTTATTCTGTTTGTTGAGACTCTTTCTTGCCATCATATCTGGTGACCTACAGGGTTCACATTCACAAGCCCTCTGACACCCAGTGGATCGTTTTCACAGTCCTTCATCTTCATTTTAAAATATAAAACACTAAAGTTCACCATTAATTCATGGCACATCTTTCAACTGTGTGAAGGAAGGATTAAAGGGCACAAAGAAGGAAGGATGGAGAACACAAGAGAGGAGGGAGGGTAGACATAAGGGAGTAAGGACGGAGACAATGAAGTACTTGAGGAAATAATGAAATACACAAGAAAGGAAATGAAACAAGGACACAAGCAAGGAAAGGAAAAGGGGTGGATGAGGAAAAAAGGAAGGAAGGGAGGACACAAGGAAGGAGGGAAGGACTAAAGGAATTACACACACAGGAAGGAAAAACTGAGGGACACAAGTAAGGGGACAAAAAAGAAAGGAAGGAAACAGGCGTCAACAACCAGCAGGTCAGAAAGAATCACAGAAGTTATGAAAAAGAAGAGCAGTCAACACTGAAAAAAATTAGTTAAATTGGACCTTTTTTTGGTAATAATCCCTTTGGACAACAAAGTATGTGTGTCACTGCTAAATCGTTCAGTCCTGTAATTTCTGAATCTCAGTGAGGACCAACAGACAGAATGTGATGCAGACATGAAGACGGTTTCTAACCCTCTAGAAGCTCATCAAAGTCATCGACGAAGAACTCGCGTAGCGGCGGTCGGCGGGGCTGCTTCAGCGTGTTAACAAGCTGCTGGATCTTAGCCGACACTCGACTGCTGACTGGAACACCTGGAGAAATCCCAGCAGAAAGAACAGGCCTGAGAACGTCTGTGAAAATGAGAATCCCTTCAGTAAAAACACTGACCAACCTGTGGAGCAGAGGCCAGCACGTTCAGCCTAAAATGAGATTAGGAGACTCAAGACAGGATTTTAAAACGGACGGACAATTTCATCTGCTGGCTGAATGCTGCTAACAAGGTTCATCAGCCTTCATGTCCAACTGTTCCACATGAAACTCTAACGCATAAATACTCCCGTTCATCATGGATTTACTGCAGATATTTCAACTAAGCTCCGAGTTAAATACCAAACCTACAACCACTACAGGAAATGAAGGAGGCAAGGGCAGGAAACAAGAAGGAATGACTGAACCTGTGGTCCACTTAGCCTGGTTCTGAACTGGTCTCAGCTGCATGAATGTGTCTCTGTGTGATTGTGAAGATGACTACAGAAGAACATAAGGTGCTCCATTAGCTCATCCAGGGGCCTGACGTATTCAGAAACTGTGTAACCGGCCCGTTCTTTAAGGTTCTGCTCCCATCTGGGCCAACCTCATGATTAAAGAGCTGCTCTTTTTATTCGCCCCCTCCTCAGGTTGTCTATCCTGCACTGCGACTCTCACCGTCGCCTGTCTCCATGCGCTCCGCGTTGCCGTACTTCTGCGTGCTCCTGGCGATCGTTCCCATGTTGGACATGTGGTGGCGCTCGGTGTGGGAGTGGGACGAGTCCGACGAGTATCCCGTTACGTCCGGAGGCGCCGAGTGGTTCTCTGGAGGAGGACAGAGAGGGGAACAGCCAGTGGTGACTCATTGTTTCTGCCTCTCCAGTGCCATGTCCTGTTGTCCTTACACTCAGTTAGACGCGTTTGATGGTCACTTTGTTTTAGGGTAATTGGGCTACATCCCTGACATGCTCAGCAGCCAGCGAGGTGACTGCTGTTTAATGAAGCCTGACTTAGCATCTTCTTCATGTAAACACTGATAGAACAATTCACCATACAGTATTCCTGTTTCACTTATAAAGAAAATGATAACTATGATGTATTATCATATCATAAACTCAGGCCTATGCAAAAGTAAACAAATAAAACAAACCAAATCTAGGCTGTTTTCGTGATCTTCATCAAAGTTCTGATCTAAAGAAAACATGTAAGATTAACTGCTAACAGATGCTCATTTATTCCCTCTGGAGACTGATTCAGATACTCCGACACCCAAATCTGGACCTACCCTCTGACTCCAGAGGCGGCGGCCACAACATGTCGGATCCGAACTCGCAGGACCGTCGCAGAGACCCGCCGTTCTCCGCCACACTCAGAGCCCCCTTCCTCTTCAGAGACAGGTGGCCGATCCCTGCAGGGACAACAGCACAGCACGCCGTCACAGCTGAGAGATGAAGGCACACCTGAGGTTTGAAACAGGCTGAACGTGTCCAAGATCCACGTGATGATGAAGAGAATTCATTACAGCAGAAAAACTGGGTCAGAACACAAGATATTATGGGATGAAATGCTGTGAAATACAAAATAAATAAAACTAAACTGGACTTGCTTAAATATGATCAGATCTATACAGCTGTTCCAGGCAGATGTTTATGAGCGCTGCTCATGGAGATGATTGGATTTATTTCAGGCTTTTAAGGATTTATTTGAACCCTTCTTTCTGAAGATGGGAAATACAGCAGACAACTTTACTGAGTTCTGAAAGCAAAGGCTAAAATATTCACGCAGCTCTAAATATATACATTATATATGTTCAAATGTCTGTCAGCAAATTGGACCTCAAACACATTTTGTAGCCATCAACAAGCTTCTGGCAGAAGTCCAACTGGGAAATGGGCCAACTGATCAAAACTGGTTGGTTTTAGCAACCAGTTTAAATCATAAAAAATCCGATTAACATCCAGCGAGAACTGGTGAGACAAGTGAGACAACATTGGAAATAACTGTAGAACCTGAATATTAGCTTCATCTAAACCTTCAACTTGTATGTTAGACCCAATCCCAACCAAATTATTCAAGGAAGTGTTCCCTCTGATTACCAGCCCCATTTTAGATATGATTAATTTATCTTTAGTAAATGGATATGTACCACAAGCTTTTAAGGTAGCTGTAATTAAACCTTTGCTTAAGAAACCTTTGCTTGATCGAGATGACTTAATAAATTACAGACCGATATCCAATATTCAATTCTTATCTAAAATTCTTGAGAAAATAGTTGCTAATCAAATGTTTGAGCATTTACACAGCAATGGCCTGTTTGAAGAGTTTCAGTCAGGTTTCAGAGCTCATCATAGCACTGAAACAGCTCTGCTGAAAGTCACTAATGATATTCTTATGGCCTCAGATAATGGACTTGTTTTCTGTACTGGTTCTGTTAGATCTCAGTGCAGCATTTGATACAGTCGATCATAATATTCTCTTAGAAAGGCTGGAATATGCTGTAGGGATCAGGGGAACAGCGCTAGGCTGGTTTAAATCTTATTTGTCTGACAGATTCCAGTTTGTTCATGTAAATGATAAATCATCTTTAAACTCCAGGGTTAATTGTGGAGTACCACAGGGTTCAGTACTTGGGCCAATTCTCTTTACTATATATATGCTTCCAATAGGTCAAATTATCAGGCAGCATGGAATAAATTTTCACTGTTACGCTGATGACACTCAGCTTTACTTATCCATAAATCCTGATGAGCCCAACCAGTTAGATAGACTACAAGCATGTCTTGAAGACATAAAAACTTGGATGACCTTAAATTTTCTGCTTCTAAATTCAGACAAGACAGAAGTTGTCGTCTTTGGACCAGAGTCTTTAAAAAAGAAACTGCTTAGTCAATCACCTAACCTGGATGACATTAAATTGACCTCCGGTAATAAAGTAAAAAACCTTGGTGTTATTTTTGACCAGGACATGTCATTTAAATCCCATATTAAACAGGTTTCAAGGATTTCCTTCTTTCATCTTCAGAACATTGCCAAAATTAGAAATATCCTATCAAGGAGTGACGCTGAAAAACTAGTCCATGCATTTTTTACTTCAAGGCTGGACTATTGTAATTCTTTACTATCAGGATGTCCAGAAAATGCAGTTAAAAGCCTTCAGCTGATTCAAAATGCTGCAGCAAGAGTTCTGATGAAAATTAAAAAGAGAGATCATATTTCTCCTACTTTAGCTTCCCTTCATTGGCTCCCTGTTAAATCCAGAATAGAATTTAAAATTCTCCTCCTCACATATAAAGCCCTTAATGATCTAGCTTCATCATACATCAGAGATCTGATTGTTCCATACGTTCCTAACAGAGCACTTCGTTCTCAGACTGCAGGTTTACTGGTGGTTCAAAAGCACTCCTGGATCAGTGCTTCTTTGTTCTCTTTGTGTCTCTGCTCTGTTCTCTCTAACCCCCAGTCGGTCGTGGTAGATGGCCGCTCACACTGAGCCTGGTTCTGCTGGAGGTTTCGTCCTGTTAAAAGGGAGTTTTTCCTCTCCACTGTCGCTACATGCATGCTCAGTATGAGGGATTGCTGCAAAGTCAACGCCAGTGACTGTCCACTGTCTCTACATGCTCATCCGGGAGGAGTGAATGCTGCAAGTCACTGACTGATTGCAATCTGCTGGGTTTCCTTAGATAGAAAAACTTTTTATCCAATTTGAATAAATAACTGAATCTGACTGCACTGTTCAATGATTAGGATTAATTGAAATGTACGTACCTGACTTTTGTGAAGTGCCTTGAGACGACATGTGTTGTGAATTGGCGCTATATAAATAAAACTGAATTTAATTTAATTTAATTGAACAAAGCAAACTAGTCAACACACATGAAACATTGACTGAAGCTGGCCCATTCATCCCTTTCAAGGATGTATTTCAGCACATAGTCTTTGGCCAGTTTGTCTAATCAGAGCTGAACTGTGAAGCATCATCAGGTGTGGATTTAAAACAAAACGGAGAATATTTAAGGAAACGTCATGTTCCTGCCCCCTGAGAGCAAACATTCACCTCTAAATAAAGGGTTTCATTTTTATTGTCCTGCAGAACTTAGGCTTTCGCACTGTAAAAAACAAACAATTTGAGTTAATAATTTGGACAAAAAAAGAAATGTGTTTTACAGGAAAGTGGATGGTAGATCAATTTAAATGTTTGATTTAATTTAATTTAAATCATTAGGATTCAGAGACCAAAGACGCGACCTTCTGATTAACCTGGTCATCGTTGCAGCTGTTATGCTTTTGTCACATTTTCTGACCCATCATCGAGTTAAAGATCTTCGTGTGAAGTTCTCACCGTGATGCGACTGCGACAGGAGGCTCTGCTGGTGGAGCGACTGGCCAAGGTGAGGGTGCCCCAGGTGCGCCAGGTGTGAGATGTGCGTGTGCGCCAGAGAGTCTGCCAGCCGCCCGGCGTTCCCGCTGCCTCCGCTCTGCGTGGACGAGGAGGAGGAGGAGGTGGAGCCAAGGTGGGCGGGGCCAAGCTGAGAGGGGCGGCTCATCCAGTGCTCCATGCCCGTCATGTCGTCGCCCGGCCCCGCCTCCTCCTCTGAGCCCGACGACGAGTCCGAGCACAGGGGCGACAGGCCTACAAAGAGTCAGCAGCCGCCATTATTTTCAACACGGCATGAAAACAACAAACATTCAAGAGAAACAGAAAAACTCAACATGACAGCAAAGCTACAGTTCAACAACGTTTGATGATTTGCACTGTTGTTACAAATGAAGTCAGACAAATATTAGGACTTTGTTGATTGAACTTGAAACCAGAACTAATAAAGCTTTAAAGCCCAGACCTACTTCGTGCTGCTAACTGATCACATGTGAACCCTTGGCCCTTTATCAGCTACAGGTTATAGTGGTTAGACTTTACTAAAAACATCTGAATGTTCTCTAAAAACACTTTCTGCTGCATTAAAAAACAAGCAGCAGCAAACATGCACGAATGCATGGTCCAGAATACCGTTCTCTAATATAACCGCAGCCCAAGCAGTTCTTTGCGATACTGATATTGCAGTATACGCTACTGCACAGCCCTAGTTCCCTTACATGGCTTCTTCCCTAACAAGGCTGAGATTAAATCACACAAGGCTGGACGTCTAAGGAAGGGTGCACTGGATTTTAATTAGGGGTGTAAGAGGCCGGATACAAATACATGGTGCACTAAGACTTCAATTATTAAAAAAAGTTTTCCTTCCCTTTTAAATTATGCTCTACTTTATACTGGACCAAATATTACAAAGGAAAGAATGTGGGATGAAGCAGCGTTCTGGGATGCTACAGTAAGGAATTAATATGAAATGTTTGGTCTAGATGACTGAGGAGTGAACCGAGAACTAAAATGTCTGGGTTGATAAATTCTTGCTCCCGGTGGGTTTAGTGAGGTAGAAATCTGTTACAGATGAGTCGGTGAAAACATGAGGAGGAAGAACAATGTTGGTATTGATCTGCAGGGAGGTGCTGTTCCTCTGTGCCGTCACTCTGGGCTTTTATTTGGAGAAAGATGTTTTTCTTCCTGTTTGGATCAAAGAAGCTGGTTCTTTGGTTTCAGACCAAATCTTTCCAAGAAGACAGGAAACTAAAGTATTTGATTTTGAACTATAGCAAGTGAAAGTCCCTCCCTCCCTGCTGCACTTCATTTCTCTGATATTTAAGAGAAAAGCAATAATAAACATGAGTCTAGTTTCCAGGAAATGCAACATGATGTTCCTACTGGCGTAATGCTTGAAGCTCCAGGTGAAGACGTGTAAAAAGCCTTAAAATAAATTCATCATTTGTTGCAGCAGCAAATAAAAATGTATAAAAATCTAACCTGTATTTAAGTTAAGTAAATTCATTCATGAGGGAAAACGTTCATAGGGCCTTTGGAAGAGAAACAGGCCCACAGCATCACAGATCTCCCACCATACTTAACAGTGAGTGTGAGCTGCTATTTTATGTATTCATTTCATATTTAAAGCCAAACAAACCTAAAGTGTTTGCTGTCAAAAAGCTCATCTGACCAAAGCACCAAATTCATTTAAAATCCCAGGAGAGTTTAGCAAGCTTCATGTTGACATTTGTGATGGTAGGACCAGCATCACTCCACACAGCTGGTTGGCTTGTAGAGCGTCTACTGTACCAGGAGCTTTGGAGATTTTATTTTCTACCCCCCTTCCCGTCCTCCTGTGTGTTGGTGCTTGGATAAACTTGGACCCTGGACATGTTTTCAGAGTTCCAGCTGGAATAAATGTTTTAATTATTGCTCTCGCTGTAGAAATGGACACGTTCAGGTTGGAATCCATTTCCTGCCTGACTTGAATGACATGTTCTCTTTTGTTTCCAGTTTTGAAGAATAGCTAAGAGAAATTGGCCTCCGGGTCAAGGCATACTTGTGCCACAAGGAAAATGTGATCAACTTAAAAAATGCTTTAATTAACTTTATTTTATAGAACTTGTTAAATTTTCCCATATTTGTGACCAATAAGCTTTTTTATTTATTTTTGTCATAATTATCTATATTTTGGAAATTATTCACGTAAAAGTCTGAAGAGAAAAGGAAAAGATTTTGAGGATAAATTCAGCGCTGCAGTATTGGGACCTTTCGGTGACTGAGGAGAAAAGATGATGAACTTAGAGACACAAAATGCTAGTAATGAGTGAATCAGTTCTTCTATGAAACAGCCACAAGAACCAATTTGGGTCCAACATGCTTGAGGCGGCTGAATTTGCTCGTCTGAACAGGAGATAATTGTGTGAAGGCAGACGATAAGGCCCGGTGAGCATCGCTGGGACCAGAACATGTAAATGCAGAGACCAACAGTGTTATCAGAACGTGAGAGAAATGATCGCTTCTCAGGGACTTTGGCTGCATGAACATTTAGGGACACGTCAGGTCCACTTAATGATATTATCAAAGGTTAAGAAGCAAATTACAAAAGGAACAAAGTTATTATATTTCCTTCATTAAAATTCAATCAACACCAAAATTATTCCATCAACTCTGATTACGGATGAGCTAACAAGCTCCTATTTGACGTTAAGGTCAGCTCCGCTGCCCGTTTTCAGGAGGATTTCTCAACAGAAACACACAACCTCTGCTGCAGAAGTTAACTGTCTGCAAACTTTTAGTTCTGTGGCCTGTTTTTGTGTAAATCCCTCGGTGGGTTTACGCACCACAGAGAACGTGCGTGTTTGCAGTTTTGTGCGTTCCTCTGACAGAGTCGTCTGAGCGAGCAGAGAGCTGACATTAAGGGTAATCCTGCCTGAGCAAAGGGCTGCTTCTCTGGGGGAGAGTCAGGAGATCCAACTTAAAATAAGCTGCTTTCATCAGTGCTAATTTTAGAATCTCAGTGAAGTGGCTCAGAGGAAGGTAGACCTCATCAGATATGATCTAACCCTGGTTCTACCTTGCAGGTAATGGCAGAGACAGGACCATTTCGGTCCAGCGTGAGAGCTTGTGTTGTTTGTGCATCGTCACCTGGAGGCGTGTAAGCATCCATGGAGGTCTGGACCACCAGAGAACGCCGTTTGGAAGGCATGGGCACCGCCATCTTCCTCTCTACGTGTCGCGCCAACACAGCCTGGACCGCCTCCGTGTGGACGTCTGAGGAACAGAGACAGAAGGTCACATTTCTACAAAAACAGGCCAACTTTTACTCTGTGGCACTGAACTAAAGAGCACTCCACTGGGATGTTCATGCACCTCAAACTAAAGCTGCACATAAGTGGGAATTTAACCTCATTTGGTTTTAAGTTCATAGGACTATTTCCTGATCTGAACTTCTTTAACGTTTGCAAGAGAAATCTGTCTGGGTGTTTTTTTTAGGATTTTTCTACCATCTTCAGCATGACAGACCCAGGGGCACTAAGAGGAGGGTAGTAAGACTTCTGATGTGACCTGTGTAGCCTGACCTTTCAGGTACAGAGACTCTTTGCTTCCCAGCTCACTTCAGCTGGCCAGCTGGATTTTATGATTTAGACCAAATGAACCACTAGACGTAGAGTCACTGCTTCTCTGCATCAAAAGGAGTCAGTTGAGGTGGTTTGGGTATCTGATCAGGATGCCTCTTGAGCACCTTGCTTTGAAGGTTTCCTGGCACGTCCCACTGGGAGGAGACACAGAACTCATTGGTGGGACTGAAGATCCAGTCTGGCTAGAGAACGCCTTGAGATCCCCCAGAATGAGCTGGAGAGGCAGAGGGACCAAGGAGAGGGATGTCTGGGGTTCCCTCCTGGACCCGATCTCTGATAAGTGGAAGATGGATGGATGGTTGGGTGTCTTAATGACAGATGAATGGATGAATGAATGGATGGATGGATGTGTTAATGACCAGATGGATGGATGAATGGATGGATGGATGTCTTAATGAACAGATGGATGAATGGATGGATGGAGGGATGGATGGATGAATGTCTTAATGAACAGATGGATGAATGGATGGATAGATAGATGGATGAATGGATGGATGTCTTAATGAACAGATGGATGGATGTCTTAATGAACAGATGGACGGATGTCTTAATGAACAGATGGATGGATGGGTGGATGAATGGATGTGTTAATGAACAGATGGATGGATGGATGGATAGATATATGGATGAATGGATGGATGGTTGGATGGATGTCTTAATGAACAGATGGATGGATGGATGGATAGATAGATGGATGAATGGATGAATGTCTTAATGAACAGATGGATGGATGGATGGATGTCTTAATGAACAGATGGATGGATGGATGGATAGATAGATAGATGGATGAATGGATGGATGGATGGATGTCTTAATGAACAGATGGATGGATGGATGGATAGATAGATAGATGGATGAATGGATGGATGGATGAATGTCTTAATGAACAGATGGATGGATGGATGGATAGATAGATAGATGGATGGATGGATGGATGGATGAATGTCTTAATGAACAGATGGATGAATGGATGGATAGATAGATGGATGAATGGATGGATGTGTTAATGAACAGATGGATGAATGGATGGATAGATAGATGGATGAATGGATGGATGTGTTAATGAACAGTTGGATGAATGGATGGATGTGTTAATGAACAGTTGGATGAATGGATGGATAGATAGATGGATGAATGGATGGATGGATGGATGTCTTAATGAACAGATGGATGGATGGATGAATGGATGGATGGATGGATGTGTTAATGAACAGATGGATGGATGGATGGATAGATAGATGGATAAATGATGGATGGATGAATGTCTTAATGAACAGATGGATGAATGGGTGGATAGATAGATGGATGGATGGATGGATGTCTTAATGAACAGATGGATGAATGGGTGGATAGATAGATGGATGGATGGATGAATGTCTTAATGAACAGATGGATGAATGGGTGGATAGATAGATGGATGGATGGATGAATGTCTTAATGAACAGATGGATGAATGGGTAGATAGATGGATGGATGGATGGATGTCTTAATGAACAGATGGATGAATGGGTGGATAGATAGATGGATGGATGGATGGATGTCTTAATGAACAGATGGATGAATGGGTGGATAGATAGATGGATGGATGGATGAATGTCTTAATGAACAGATGGATGAATGGGTGGATAGATAGATGGATGGATGGATGGATGTCTTAATGAACAGATGGATGAATGGATGATAGATGGATGGATGTGTTAATGAACAGATGGATGGATGGATGGATAGATAGATGGATGGATGAATGGATGGATGGATGTCTTAATGAACAGATGGATGGATGGATGATAGATGGATGGATGTGTTAATGAACAGATGGATGGATGGATGGATGAATGAATGGATGGATGGAAGGATGGATGGATGGATGTCTTAATGACAGATGAATGGATGAATGAACAGATGAATGAACAGATGAATGGATGGATGGATGGACCATTACTCGAGCTGTGAGAGGAGCTTTCTCAGAATGATGACTGATTCTCCAACCTTCTCAAAGCCTGCCCCGTTCCTCACTTTCAGCTGTCAGATGTTTGGAGGTTTCCTGGATCTTCAGCACATTTCAAGTTACCCCACGTCACCAGGATGAGATCAATATCTGAGTTTTGACTCTGTTCCAGGACTTTTCCATTTCTTGATTCTCAGCGATTCCTTGGTGGATTTACTGGTCATTGTCATGTGGCAGAGTTCAGTTCTGCTTTAGCTTTATTTTTATTAGTTATTTTTCAGATGTTCTCCTGTTTTCCTCAGTACACGGAATAATTCATAGTAGATCCAATGATGGTGAGCTGGACAGGTCCTGCTGAACCCAACATATCAACAGCTGTAAAAGCCTGCTGTATGTCCTGTGATGTCATATGAGGAGTATTGGAGACTTCTGTTAGCATCTTGCAGGCTGCTCTTAGGGTGAACTTGCTTGGATGTCTAAACCTTGGTGTGCTGGCAGCTGTTTAGACTTCTTCCCTTCAGTAGAATGGCTGATTTCAAGTTTCAAGAGGCCTCTTTAAATCCTTCATCAGACTCATAAACTGCTATAACCTTCTCCATGAAGGCTTTTATCGGTCCCACTATGGTGAGGTCAACAGTCAGGAGCACCAAACTAAATGTCTGAGGATTAAACACTGAAAACTTTCTTCAAAAAACTGAGTAATGATGTTCTCATCATTTCCACCATATGTTATATGTTAAGTTTTTACGGGACTGTACATGAAACGCCCAATATTGTTACTAAAGTACTCTGCAGCTGTAGATCTATCTACCTCTAAAGTTGAGTCCAGCCACCCTCCGGATTTCAGCCGCTTGTATCCAGGATCTCGTTCTTTCAGTCATGGCCCAGATCTCATGTCTGTAGGTGAGGGTCCAATGGAAGACGGACCAGTAAACAAAGAGCCTTGCTTTTTGGCTCAGCTCAAGCACAGAGGCGCTGGAATCTCTCCAGCCTGTTGTTAGAGAAAGGTTGAGTAGAGACCGGATGGGTCCCCGGTCCATCACCGAGACACAACCTTGCACCGACAGCGTCTCATCTTCAGGCAATTTTGAGTCTCAAGTTTACCTAACATGGATGCTTTTGGACTGTGGGAGGATGCCTGAGTACTGGATGAAACCCCACACAGGCATGGAGAGAATATCTAAGCTTTACAAAGAAAGGCCTCAGATGGGATATGAACCTAGAACCTCCTGGTTGCCGGAGAAAAGACTGAATCACTGCTACACTGAGTCTGGTTATTCTTTAGGATTTTCTACTACTTCCATCCACTAAAGTTAAAAACAGTGTGGGTCCTTCTTTTCCTTTCATTATTGACATGTATTTGTAAATTGTTTTACGTGTTGCTGGTACAAAATCCCTGTTTGTGAAAATCCTAATAAAATACATTGAAGCTTATGGTTCCTCTGGGCACAGTAGGTCAAAGACTGCAGGCTGTAGAGGAGGCACATTACCTGGGCTCATTTTCTGTGAGACAAAACATGCATCAGACGTGATCTGCGTACCTGATCGGTAGCGCTCATCTCTGGTTCCGGACGTTCTCCGTCGGTGGAAACGGGCAGCGGCTGGGGGGCCGAGCGGGGCCCGATGAGACATGGGCCCCTCCATACCTACAGAAGCAGGCAGAAAAGCTTGTGGACACGGACGGGTTTTTACAGAAACAACATGAATATGCACATAAAAGCAACAGATAAGAGCGGCAAAAAAAGAAAAAAGAAACATGGAGGTGATTTGATACAGCAGAAAAATGAAATTTTTCTGACTTTATAAACCAAAATAACTCAAATAAAACCAGATACATGCAGTAAATGTATCTCTGCTCTGCGACAGAACATCTCTCAGTATCCCTTTACCCACAGCATGTTAAATCTGATATATGACACGGAAGAACCTCGTGTGTGTGATGGATGTGTGTGTGTTTTATTTGCAGAGAGTTACTACGGCTTGATCAGCGACTGGTTCAGAGGTGCAGGCCCAAGCTGTGCTCCAGGGAGCCCTAACCTACATCCACTAATGGCGGCTGAAGACCCGATCGATCGAGTTCAGCTTCGAGGCAACTGTATTTCTCATGATACCAGCAGTGGTCTGGGAAAATCCTAGCTGAGTGGGGGGAGTGGGTGTGTTGAGGGGTCAGAGGTTGCTAAATTACCTCCAGCATATGCCCTGATCAGCTTGGACCTCTTCTTCTCATAACCCTTCTGAGTGATGTCCCCTGTGAACAGATACAGATAGATAGAGTGAGAGAGGCAGTCGTGGCTGTGAGGGGTGCGTTTGGTCTCTTCATCCATTTAAATACCCTCTGAAGTATTCTTTGTTTTGGTGGCTCAGATAATCACGTTTTCATTTTTAGGTTAATCATCAGAGTGATTCCGTCACCCAGCCGGTTCTGTCTCTCCCAGTCTTAAATGCCTTTATCTGACTGTACATCAAAGATAAAAATGGGAACATAAATAAAAACAAGATGAAGTGATATTATGAGTGATGATGAAAATGAAGAATGTTAAAACAAGTACTAAATCAGGCCTTTACCAAATCATTATAATGCAAAGTGATGTTAAAAAAGTTGTATTCTTTGTCATATCTGAAATCACACACATTTTAATATCAGACAGCTGATACTTACATGTGAAACTGCAATCATAAATCATAGACTGCAATCAGTGTACCCCTACTAGAAACATCCAGGCCTCAATCAATAAATCACTTACACAGAATTTACCTGACAGCATGAAGTAGGCTAAAAGACCTCAGAAACCAACACATCCTCCCCTGATCTAAAAATATTCAGGAACAGATGAGAGACAAAGCCTTGGACCTCTGGAACAGGTTACAAAGCCATTTCTAAGGCTTTGGGACTCCAGAGAACCACAGCCTCCAAAATCACTCCAAGAGCAAATCTACGACTCCTCCAGGAAATCACAAAATGACCCAGAATAACATCTGAAGTTCTGCAGACCTCAATTGCCTCAGAAAGGTCAGATTTCATGATCTAACAATTACAAAGACTGGTCAAAAATAGTGTCCATGGGAGAGTTACAAGGTCAAACCCACTGCAGACCAAAACAGAACATAAACTATCCAGATGATCCTCAAAATGTTCTGAAGACAGAAGTGGCAAAAGTGGACCTTCTTGGAAGGTGTGGGTCACGTTACATTTGATGAAAATCAGCAGTTCAAAAAAAGAAATTAATACAGTTAAACATGGTGTGATGATCTGGGGCTGCTATGCTGCTTCAGATCCCAGACAAGCTGCTAGAACTGATGGAACCATGAATGCGGCTCTCTGGCAGAAAATCCTGAAGGAGAACATCAGGCCATCAGTTGGTGACCTTCTGCTAAAGCCCACTTGGGTTCTACAGCAGGACCATGATCCAAACTAGCAGGTATTTATCAGAATTCATGTTCTGATGCAATGCCCAAATTAAACAGATCCGATTTAAGGGGTACTGGTGTGCTACACTTAAAGCAGACTGAGGGTTTCAAAACTGGATCAGAAGTTGATGGCTTGGTCTTACAAGAATTACTGGTAAAACTTACAATTTAGTATTTTTATTTGGTATTCATTGGTTTTTAATATTTAATATATTCCAGCTCTCCTCTGGTTTTATCATCATGAGTTCTCCACCACTTCCTGCGGGCCTCGGGGCAGTGAGAGTCCATCCAGTAGACCAGGAGGAGCAATAATGCACAGATAAGATGTGCTTTTATTGTTCCTCATGGGGAAATTCATCATGATCAGGGCTGCTGCAATGTCAACGACCACGTCATATTCTCACTGGAAGAATCTGTGAAGCAATCTAAAGATTAGGGCGATGGCAAGTAGGGTTTCCAACCTCAGAGACTTGGAGCTCATCACAAAAGACAAACTGTGAACATAGCGGTGGATTATTAATCAACTGTACCAAATAAATCATTTTCATGCAGCTTTCCTCCCTCACTCACAGGAAGCTACTACAGCTAAGCTACACTCTCCAACACAGCGAAAAACATCAGCGTCTGGGCCATTGGGCCGAGTGTGACCATGAACCTGGACTCTGATCTGTAACAAGCAATGGACCGACCCAACAGGCGCTGCTCAAAATCACCCCAATCACCAACTATCAATCACAGCTCCCTTTAGGTCGAATATCTGCTCATCCCTTCCTGTTTGTCCCGATGAAATGATGTTAAACTGCCTCTCTCCAGTCTACTAATTATTGATTACTGTTTTGAAATGCCAGCGAGATTAGAGAGACGGGCAGAGCCGATCCGATTTAATAGAAACAGAAGGTGTTTACCTTCATGCTCTACTATTATCCTCAGAGGTTTTCCACTCACTAAATTATATCTTTGAGGCCTGAAATGCAAAGAAAGCACCAGAAGTAACAGAATCACAGGCAGTCATTTACTTCTCTTCAACCTTTTTTAACATGTTGTGTTTTAAAAATGAATCACAAGGATTTATAAACCAGGACAAACAGCTTCAGGAACATTTCAGCGAATGCAACTAAAAAGAGCAGAAACAGCATCTGTCTGGAACATTTTCAGCAACAGCTCTGGTCCACAGCTCCAGTGGGTGTTTCCTGCGGCAGGATGATTTATGTGGAACCCAGTCCAAATAAACTAGAGCACGTTCCTCGTAATGAAGGAACATGTCAGCCGCTAAACTGGGACGGGGTTCTGGAGAACAATCAGTATGAGGCTCGGAAGAACAGAGGAAACAAGTAATCACCGCTGGTTTTGATCTATGTGTACGAACTGTTCTGACAAATGCCTGAACGCCATTAGACTATAACAGCTTTTTTATAACAAGGTGTCCACTGTCATGGGAAAAAGAAAGTACACCCTCTTAAAGATCTACAGTTTGATGTTTCTGCACATAATACAAATTATTCTTTTTTTCAAGGTTCTAAAACTATTTTAATCTGACCTCAGTTGTCATTATTTATTACATAAAGGTGAAGCTTTGTGTGAGAACTAAGTACACCCTTGCTGATTCCACAGGATTAAAGAGGGAAAGAAGCAGCCAGGTGCTGCTGATAAAATGAACTTGGACAGCTGATCATCAGTGCGACCGTGTCTATGAAGCAGCTCTTTTGGCAGTTTGCTGGTCTGCAGAACACTATGCCAAGCCGGAAAGACCACAGCAATGACCTTATGAGAAGCAACTGTTGCTTTACATCAATTTAGGAAGGCATATAAAGCCAATTTCCACACTTTCTGAGGTCATTCTGCAGATGGGAAAATTATTCCCAAAGAGAAAACATTCCAATCTTCCCAGGAGAGGACAGCCCAGCAAACCCACCGGGATCAGACTGTCCAATGACCAGCGGATCACTAAAAACTCCCAAGCTCCATCTCAGGCTCTACAGTTGGTTTGTTAAATGTTAAATGACAGGAAAAGACTGAACAGGTAAGGCTTGTTTGGAAGAAAGAGCTGGAAGGAGAAAACATCTTCTCTATGGCAACATAACTCCGGTTAACAAAGCTGTGTCTGAATGAAGCACAAGATGTTTGACCATGATACACAACAGCCTGTATGGAGAAAACCAAACACCACAGCTCACAGCAACTGTCAAGCATGGTGTTGGAGGTGTGATGTCTTGGGCTCATTCTGCAGCCACAGGACCTGGGCTGCCCATGAAGTGTTCTACAGTCAGATGGGGGTCCACCAGTCAGCTGGAGCTTGACTCAAACTGGGCCATCATCAGCACAATGAACCCAAACACAGTAACCAATCAATCTATAAAAGAAAAGAATCATGGTGCAATGGTCCAGCCAAAGTCCAGACCCGAACCGTACTACGGTGTGGTAGCACCTTCAGAGGGCAGAGCAAAAGCAAATATGAGGCCAAAATTCTTTCAGAACAATACTGTTTGTGGAATCTGTGGGATGTTTTCTACACTTGAGGCTACATTTTAATCATTTAATTCCCTTGTAAAGACCAGATAATTTGTCTTATCTGCTGATGACCCCATAACTGAAAAACACTAAGAAAGTGAAGAACAGGTTCACCGTTCTCACACAGGACGGCACTCTTCTTCAAACTACTACAAATTGACCTCGGCTGCTTGCACTTAGAAAGATGGATAACCTGTGAGAGCCGATGCAAACAAACGATTTATTCTCAGGAGTGACGGTGGACAAGGGTCACTTTCTAACAGAGGAAGGTATCTGCTAACTTCATGGATCACCTATGCAGAACTGCAGGGAGCCTCTGGAATGCAGACCAGGAATATGTGGGCAGAAACATGAATGAGGGAAAAATAACACGGATTTGCTGCAGGGCTGTGACGTCTGAGAGGTGTTGGACTGCAGCTGAATGAAATACGACTGGAAGAGTAGAGAAAACAACTATCAGATGTTTTTAATCAGCCACAATCAAATCAAACGGATTGATTTAAATGAGATTAGGAAAGAAAAAACGTTCATAATCTGATGGTGGAGAACGGCCAGAACATCTGGGTCCAATCTGCTGATCCGTGGCGGTAAGCTTCATCTGTGTCTGTGTGTTTTAAAAGCTGACTGAGGCCTTCTTCTTCTTCTTCTCCTTCCAGATCAGCTGCAGTGTAACAACCTTCTCTGTTCCCCTCCTTTTTACTCTCGTACAAACACACCCGAGGTCCGTGGGGAGACGCCATCTTCCACTCGCAGCGCAGCGGAGATGGGAGGGTGTTGCCTAGCAACGGTTCTCCTGGAGAAGGCCTGAGATGGCCATCTTGGATTTGGAGCATCAGATGAGAGAAGTGCTCAAGCGATACCTGCCAAGGTGGATTAATGTTTGCTTCTGGGATGTGTGTGTGTTGTAGCAGTGTGTAATGGCAGCCTAATAATTTTCCTCCTCTTCCTCCTCACTGATACTCGGCTGTTTTAATGACACACAGATTTAAGTTTTTCTGCCGCTGAGATTCGGTAATGAAAAGGTCTGCTCTCTCTCTGCAACCCTTAAAAACCGCCTGCAAACCTGATCTGTTGAGAGCAACACACACCTGCGATGTCCTCTGCAGCGAAACCCATCAGGCCCGATTTTCTGCTCAGCTTTATCTTAAAGGAACAGTAACCCGTCTGATCTTAAACTCATTCTGAGCCTGTCTGCAGAAACCAGTTTGAAGCCACCTTCTACATCTACTCAACCCTTAGAAATCCACAGCGGTGCAGCTGAACACTGCAAAGCAGATATTTATGGTTCTTTTACATCAGACAGCAGTTTCCCGGCCGAACCACACCCCTGTTGCTTTGTGTTAATGCTCAGTGGCTGATGGACTATTTTAAGACTGGTCGGCCTAAACTCAGGGGCTTCTGGGTAACTTTCCATTGACCATCCCTTCATAACAGTTACGTGTTTAACTATTTATATTCAGAATTTGTTCCTAATATTTTTTTGCCAGCGCAGTTTCTCGTCTCTGATCCCATTTGTGGTGTTTTCAGACAGGATCACGGTGCAGGTGTTTGGGAGGAGGGTGTCTGGTTGTCTCATCTTTGCTTCTGCAGATTAAAATGATTCACATTTTCAAGTCATGATGGTCAGCATACCCTGAAGAAGGTCACAGCAGGCCTGAGAGTACACCTCGCTGCAGCAAACAGAACCGGGCACAGACGGACCACACAACAGGCCCATACCATATTTGGAAATGGCACCATTGCACTCTAGAAATAAATTTCCTATATTTCCTATTTCAATAAATGTCCCCACAGTAAACTCGTTCCAGACATCCTGAATGAGAACTATAACTACCGCATCCAAGCAGTACTTTGTGATTGCGACACGACACACCACTGATGCTGCGAGGACATCTGCAAGTTGGCTTATTGTGCAGCTCTAGCCCACATGTAAAAGAAAACTTAAAAAGCTCTGAATGTTTAGTATTTCATACTGTAACCCCTGACTGCCTTGTAACACAGGCTGGTTCTGAAACAACATGTAGGTTCGTCACTGCTGACACCAGCACAGCAAGAAGGCTGACAACGTGAGACATATAACTGCAATACATAGACTGTGGATGAAGTCCAAAAAATCCAAAAGTAAGGATCCGACATTTGGATGTTTTTCTCAATGTCTGTCTTTTCTTCCTTTCTGTAGTTTTCTACACAAGTGGATTTCAGCCTCTAATAAATGTTGGAACTGATGGAAGAACTGCTCTGATAATCTCAGGAACTTGACATTTATCATCCGTTGTAAAAATAAATGGCTGATTATACACAGCGTCAGAGCAGAGTGTGCTGAAAATGTCACATACTGAAAACTGGCAACACATGTCTGCTCATATGGACACACTTATTCACTCAGCCTCTGACTTCTGTCCAAAGCAGCAATCAGGACCAAATGTCCACTATTTCTGAGATGGGAGCAGACAAAAATCCAAGCTTTAAATTTCAAATTTGCATGTTTAGAAATTCATACTAAAGGACAGCATCAGCAAATTCAAACAAACTGCAAACAATAACTTCTGAGAATATTATGAAAGCATGAGCAGCTGCAGGATTCAGTTACATTCGATATAAAAGCACCACTCCAAGGGGACAACTGCCTCATTGCATCTCATCCTCTATCGTCTATGCTATGCGTGCAGCTCCTATTTCTCGTCTCCTCGTTCTGAACAAGCAGCCCACCCAGCCGTCATGGTGGCTGACCTCTAGCAGACCTACTCACACAGAAGCAACCAAACAGCTGAATGAGTCATGCTCGGGAGACCTTGGGCTGTCCCTCTCACGTGCTCAAAGCGTCCTCTAGCTCTGCTACTCATCTGTGCACAGCAGAGCCGGCGGCCAGACGGCAGAACAAACAAACACTAAACCTACAGGAAGACAGAAAAGCAGGGCACAGTGCTGGAGCACTGGGTCAAGGTCCAGCTTTTGATGTCAAACAGTACGAATTCTTCAGCGACTGATGGCGAACCTGCTGGCCAGCCTGCTGCAGCACAAAAACACGACAGTTACATAAATGAAGCCAGTTAATCAAAACAATTGTTCTTCATCAGCAGACCCGTATTATCTTTTTCCCAGTTATCACAGTCCCACAGATCCATATCCACTCAAATAAAAACTTGCCCACTCAAAGATTTATTCTGTTCTTGCTTAAACACTTAAATGTTTGAGATCAAACACAGTTTTATATCATATAAAAGCAATCTGGGGAAAAGCTAAATGTAGTTTTCAAATGACAAGAGGAATCTAGGCCACCCTGGTCCTAAGTGGAAAAGTAACCGGCACTTACTTAAAGTATGAAATAACTGTGATTAACCAAATGCTTTTTGGTTTTGTTCCAGTAGTTTGATTACTGCCTGACCTGAATCAAGAAATCACTTAAACGGAACCTGTATGACAACATGAAGTAGGCAAAACCACCTGAGAAAGCAACACTTCACTGACTCACGGTCAGGAGTATCAGGCCTACCTTAATTACTCCAAGAGCCCAACAACGACTAATTCAGCAGGTCACAAAGGAACCCAGAACATCATCTGAAGCTCTGCAGACCTCATTGCCTCAGTTAAGGTCAGAGTTCATGATTCAACAATAAGAAAAAGTCCTATGGGTGACAAAAATGTCCCCCATAGGACAATTCCAAGGCCCGAACCACTGCTGACCCAAAATAACATAAAAGCCTGTCTCACATTTACCTGACGACCCTTCCGAAAATATTCTGTGGTCTGATTAGACAAACGTGGAACTTTTTGCTGTGTGTCCCGTTTCATCCGACCTAAAACTAACACATGATTTCAGAAAGAGAACATCATCAAACATGGTGGCGGCAGTGTGATGATCTGTGGTTGGTTTGCTGCTTCAGAACCATGAATTCTGCTCTCAGAACATCTGGCCATCAGTTTGTGACCTTCAGCTAAAGCCCACTTGGGGTATACAGCAGGACCATGATCCAAAGCAGACGAGCAAGTCCACCTCTGAATGCCTCAAATAAACAACACAAGTAACAAAAAGCAACTATTCTGTTCTGTGTCTATTTGGTAACGGTCCAATCCAAACAACAGCAAGTAATGTCAACAAATCCCATGTCTACCACAATAATGAACTGTTATTATTAAACACAGCTGAAGCTTCATCCTCCTGTTCTTTCAAGAGAAAAAGATCACAAGACGATAGGAAAGTCTGATGATCCTGGAAAGGTTGAAACTGTCACTGAATGCAGATTCAAGGAGAACCCTCACAACTATAGTTGTCAAAATAATCAATATAATCAATGCTAAAAAAATGAATTATTCAAAGACACTCAGTTGTGTCAAAATCGATACAAACTAACTCATTTACATTCGCCCAAATTGTTGCACTTGTTCCAGCAGCAGCGCTGCAATACCAGAGACACCGTGCCTCTCCTCCCTGCAGCCTCACCTGACCAAAACAATGAGCAGCAGGAAGTTCAGACTCTGCTAACATGGAGAGAACATCTAGAAAAAACATGTGCTAACCTCTTTAGCCGACAAGGCTAACACAAATGCGTTGTTCGGAGGTACTTACACTATGAGGCAGACAGTCAGGCAAAAAGCGACATGCTACATGCTAGCTGCAGGAATGCCGGTACAAAGAATCCAGTTTTCATCTCGACTACGACGGCATTCTCTCTTCAGTCTTTAAAAATAGAAAAATAATCCTTCACTGGGATGAAAGTGATAAACAGGGTTTCTACACAGTTCTCTTGTCAAAATGAAACATTTTTTCCAGACTCCAATTACCAGCGTAATATGGTATAAAGTATTAGTACAAAAGTTTACTATGATATTTCTACATTAGTCAAGCTTCTGCAAAGACCACAGGATGGATGGATGGATGATGGATGATGGATGGATGAGGGATGGATGGATGGATGAGGGACGGATGGATGACTAAATAAGTGGATGGATGATGATGGATAATGGATGGATGATGGATGGATGGATAATGGATGGATGATGGATGGATAATGGATGGATGGATAATGGATGAATGGATGGATGGATAATGGATGGATGGATGGATGGATAATGGATGGATGGATGGATGAGGGATGGATAATGGATGGATGGATGAGGGATGGATGTATGACTAAATGAATGGATGGATGATGGATGAATGGATGGATGGATGGATGAGGGATGGATAATGGATGGATGGATGAGGGATGGATGTATGACTAAATGAATGGATGGATGATGGATGGATAATGGATGAATGGATGGATGAGGGATGGATGGATGGATGAGGGATGGATGGATAATGGATGGATGGATGGATGGATGAGGGATGGATGGATGAGGGATGGATGGATGACTAAATGAATGGATGGATGGATGATGGATGGATAATGGATGGATGAGGGATGGATAATGGATGGATGGATGGATGGATGATGATGGATAATGGATGGATGGATGGATGGATAATGGATGGATGATGGATGGATAATGGATGGATGGATGATGGATGAATGGATGGATGGATGATGATGGATAATGGATGGATGGATGATGGATGGATAATGGATGGATGAGGGATGGATAATGGATGGATGGATGATGGATGGATAATGGATGGATGAGGGATGGATGATGATGGATAATGGATGGATGGATGATGATGGATAATGGATGGATGGATGATGGATGGATAATGGATGGATGGATGATGGATGGATAATGGATGGATGAGGGATGGATAATGGATGGATGGATGATGGATGGATAATGGATGGATGAGGGATGGATGATGATGGATAATGGATGGATGGATGATGATGGATAATGGATGGATGATGATGGATGGATGGATGATGAGGGATAATGGATGGATGTATGACTAAATGAATGGATGATGATGGATGGATGATGGATGGATGGACGAGGAGGAAGAATTAAGTATCTAGTAAATTCTGATGAAAGCAGCTGAAACATTTAAAATGTTGAGCTCTAGTTTGAGTTTAATCTGAATAATAAAAGTCTTCATTTCATCAAACCACTGATTCCTGATGCAAATGTCTCGTCATCATAAACAATCAGTTCATCAGGACTAAATATAACCCAGGCTGCAGCCGTACTGGTTGGTGGAGTTAAATGTCTGCCGTTCTCAGCCCATAAACGGTTCCAGCTGTTCATCTGTTATCAAACTGAGATGATTTGTTTCAGCAGTAGTGACACCTCTCCTCTCATCTCTCACGTTCTTCACTCTGACTGAATTAAAAATAGGAAGAGCTGCTGATCTCACACACGAACACACCGAGGATTAATACTCTGAAACTGAAGTTTGATCACGTCTCACAACATTCACTAAATTAATCGCTCATATTTGGGCCAGAAAATAAGGCCGTTTTCTGTGATAATTTAGTGTTCTAAATAGAGACTCTGATTCACTAAAATAAAAGAGTTCAGACTCGACTTAGACTTGTCCCTCAAAGACTCGACTTAGACTTGACTAGGGAAAAAATAAACATCTGATTTTGTTCCAGTAGCTGGATAGACGACTCACTATCTGGAGAGTAGACTTGCCATGAACACATAATTCACCAATATTACTGCATGTTCTCCTAACATCCTGCAGCCCTGGTTATAACACCACACTGGACTCATTGCTCAGGATGCAGAGGCTTATTGTTATGTGAGCCAGAAAAATCGTCACATCAGACTGCAGGGACCAGTTTAAATCAGAGCCTCGGTCTAACAAAACACTGTCGGACTGCAGGTCTGTATGTTCATTCTCTGCAGGGAATGAATATTTACTCTGGGTACCGGAGTACAAGCTAGTCCTTTCTGTGGCCTATTGAGGAGTTATTCAATGTGTTTACATGTGCTCTGCTGTCATGGATCACTCTGACTCTGGTGCTGAAAGAGGGAGGTTTTATTTCTAGTGACCTTCCTGTTTATCATACTGGAAAATAAAAAGGTTGTAGTAATTAGATGCAGCATGGAGATGCATCAGGTCATAATCTAATCCAGTCCTCTGGATCCACTGTCCTGCATGTTCTGGCCGTTTCTGACTCCACACACCTGACCTAAATAAATGGGTGAGGTGATGCTGCAGCACTCTGTAATATGCTGAGAAGACAAAGGTGTGCTGGAGCAGAGAAACATCTAAAATGTGAAGGACAGTGGGCCCTGAGGAGCAGGGCTGAAAACCACTGATCTAACCAAAGCATGCAGTAGGCCAAAGGTCAAAGGTCAAGTATTCATTTTTGTAAGAAATACAAATAAGGTTCTTATCACACGTCTCTGCTTGCAGCGTCTTTGGCCTGATGCTCTTTACAATCTACTTCAGCACTTTGATGCAGTCATCCCTGAGACATCAATGACTGAAATACAGCTTGGATGCAACACTTGGAAGGATAATAAACTTTAACACATTTTAAGTGGCATGTATGCAACTTCTGCATGGCTATAACATTATGTTACCTGCTGGCTACTTTCACTGCTCTCAGGGCCATCGCTTCATCTATATCATCAGTGGGCCAGATGTTGAACCTCAAGGTATGTTGCAGACATCGTGATGAAGGAAAATATTCAGGAAAATAATTCTGCGGTAGTCTGGGATGTACTGCTGATATTTTTACTGTTCCTTTAATGCATCTACAGTGTAAAGCTGGTACCCAAGCTGCAACACGGCGGAGAGGAGCGCCCTGCAGGGAATAGTGAGGGGAGCTAACAGATCATCTGAGCGTTCCTCTCCTCTGTCCAGGATCTATTTCAGAGCTGCAGCAGGAACATCATCAGAGACTCCTCACAGCTCCTGCATGAACCGTCTGAACTGCTGCCGTCAGCCAAACAGAACCACAACATTGAAACCAGAACCAGCAGACTGCTCGACACCGTTCTGCCTCAAGCTCACAACATGCTCCGTTGCTACTAAGATCAAGCCCTTTATATATCGCACTTAGTTTATTATCATAAACGTGAGTTATCGTGGGCCACGTCCGGTGGCTGCCTGTTGGCGTTGGCTGTTGGCGTAAGAAAAAGCAACATGACTCTCGTCTGCTCCAATCCTCGGCAGATCAATCAGACTAGTCACCGTTCTGGACCCTCTGAGGATGGATCATCAGCAGAATCATGAAATCCAACCGCTTTAGATCCGGACTGTCGTCTGTGAGCAGCAGAATTACACAACCCACCCACAGAAGCAGCCCACAGTGTGGTTCTGTTTGTTTGTGGGGCTCAGCGGGTAAAGCGATGGAGACGGACGTCACTCTAAACAGGATGTACAGCGACGGGCTGACAGCGTCTCCGTTCCGAAAACACACCAACGCATCAGTCAGCCAGCTGTCACCAGCTCGCCTTCAGAGCTGGAAACCACGCCGCTCCTCTTCTGTCGGGTAATTATGGCACATTTAACCAAACCGGCAATCAATAAGGCAGCCAATCACACGTCAGCACCCTTCAGCTGACCAAAAGCTTGTTTTCCACTTTATTTGACAGATGAAAATGAGACGCTTTCCACCTTTATTTAGTTTATATCTTTCATCAAGTGGATTGATTGATTTTAGTAGAAATTCTCCAAATACCCGAACCCCAGCAGCTGTTGACTTAACCAGTCGACACACAGCGAATAATCACGATCAATCTTTTTGAGTAAAGATTGCATAAATGACATCAGATCTGCAGAAACAAAGCTGACCTGAAAGGCACGGCTTCAGGCCGCAGATGAACATCACCGCTGTTGCATGCAGA
The DNA here is from genome assembly GCA_036173005.1 of Crenichthys baileyi. NCBI lineage: Eukaryota > Metazoa > Chordata > Actinopteri > Cyprinodontiformes > Goodeidae > Crenichthys > Crenichthys baileyi. The sequence goes on from JAHHUM010000022.1 coordinate 914,168, forward strand.
GAGCAAAGCAGGGCTGCACCGCTAACGAGGAAAACACAGGATCTGCAGCGCTGCAGAACTTTAGAGGTGAAACACCAGAACCAACAACTTACTGCTCATGAATAATCAGCTGTAAAACAAAAGCTTTGATGTGAGGTGAAATATTTAGCAGAGGAGAAAATGGGCTGTGGGTTTTACACATGAGAAACGCTTCCCTGATTAAATATTAGGATCCTTTTTTAAATTTTCCTGCCCGAGTTTGTTTTTCCCAGAGAGTCACATAAACGTCGGCTCTTTGTTGGGAAAAATATCCCACAAAAACATTCCAGAAGGTCTTTACACTCCACCTTCAACCCATAAAACTTAATGGATACTTCAAGGTATGTAGGACATATCAGAGCTCCAGGAGCTCCTGAACAGGTAAGAATAAAAGCTCACAGCTTACTGTGAACGTGTCCATCAACAGTTTGGTCTCATATGCAAACACAGCAGCAGCCGAATGCTCTGAAGCACTGAAGAACTGTGGCCCCTGATGCCTGGAGGTCACAGAAACACGGTCGAGATGATGTGATTTAGAGGGAGAGAAGCTTATCTGCTGGAGCTCGGCTGATTGCTGAATTTATCTAATAAACAGGTGGAGCGCCGATTATCTGCACAGAGACCAAGGCTGGAGTTAAATGCTGCAGCTAAACTCATCAAATCTGACAGACTACTGGATCCTGAGCTTCATTCCTGCACGGTTCTGGAGGTGTGATGTTCTACAAGCTGTTTTTTAATTTAGAAAACACCTTAATCCAGGCGGCTGATAGGAGCATTCCTGTCTTAAACCCCTTAAAAGCTGCTTTCACACTGTTTCCCATCTTGCCAGCTTTGCTGAAGTGTTTTAACACACGTTCAACTGGTGGAAACTTGGGGATCTGGCTGTACTCAGGGAACTTGTTAAAAACATCCCAATCTCAGCTACTACAGTCTAAATTAGAAACGGGCAAATGGGGCAGCTGGGAATCTGTTCAGCTGGCCCAGCCGAGGAATACTGTGCAGGGTGCAGAGTCATGGCACCTGAAATATTCGATCCAAGCATTCCTTTGTGGGACTGATGTTATACACACTGAATCCATGACAAATGCAGTCTAAGAAAAGGATCGTAGCTTTTAGAAGTGACTGCGTTTCTGATGATTCTAACCAGTAAAAGTCACAATGATTAATGATTGACTCTTTCTAGTGAAAACGTGGTCAGACCTCAAACATCGGCATCAGCTGGAGCGACCCTGATTGGTGCATTCCTATGTTTTTGCAGATGTCGTTGCATGACTTTAACGTTTTTAATAAATCAACAGCAACAAAAGAACAGAAAACAGGGCCATCATCATGCAGAACCGCTCGGTTCGGTTTGAGCACGTGTTCACAGACTTTGTATCGGCAGGACAAAGCTTTATAAAAGCAAGAGATCAGGATTAAAAGAAAATACTTGTTACTTGTAAAAATATATAAGCTTAAATGTCAGGATTAGCTTTTTGATCAGCGGTAACAATTTCCATAACTCATCATGATCTAGACTTTAGTTACTGAAACCCAAAACATTTATTTATTTTCTTCACAAACAACTTTCACGATAACCAGATTTACATCTGGAGTGACCAGCGTGCTATCCAGGCGCTTCCAAGGTTTTAAGGTGGAGATGCACTGAGAAATAGGCTGCTGACCCGAATCAGCGGATCATCAGCGCTGACCGGTGACGAGTAGGTTGGAAACATAACATCTCAAAAACTCTTTTTCCATCAGTGTATGCGCTGTACCTAAATGCTAACAACACCCTTCAGTGTGGAAGTCTTTTCTGAGGTGAAAATATTTAAAACTGGCTCATTTCTATATCAGCAAGGTGTTTAAAAATGAAGTCAGAGGCAGCATGAAAGGTGTAAGAAGACATTTTCTACAGAGGCAAGATGGCTGTTCATTCAGGCTCCTACAGCAGAGAGACAGAACTTTAAGGGTTCTGGTTACTTTACCATTTAATATTTTCCTTCTGTCACAGGCCATTAATTCCTAGCTGCCCTGGGGACGGTTCATTAAACCAGCCGCAGGGCGAAGTGACCCGGAACCAGCTTCAGCAGATACCAGGAAATCTCTGAGTTAAGGTGAGATTTAGAGCTGCTCAACACTAGGAAAACATGCAACATTGCAATATTATTGCTGAATAATACGATGGCATTATCGATTATGGTTAACCCATATTTTCCTCACTAATCTCTTTCTTAGGATGTTGATTATTAAAATATATTTCATTTCCACAAATCTCTGATTGGTGCATCTTTTCTTGC